>JALIGW010000010.1:9265011-9382511 GCA_023053685.1 Diadophis punctatus similis | reverse complement strand
AAATGTGCTTGTTTTGAAAACAAGTCTGTCACAACCCAAATGACCGTGTTTTCCCCACTTTCCGGTAATTCTACAATAAAATCCATAGCAATTTCTTCCCATGGGGCTGACGGCTCAGCTACTTTCTGTAGAAGTCCTGGAGTTTTCCCTTGTCGTCTTTTTGCTGCAGCACAAATGGGGCAACTCGCTACATAGCTTTCTATGTCCTTTTTCAACGAAGGCCACCAAAATTGTCTCTTTATTAAGTGTAAGGTTTTTACAAAACCAAAGTGTCCAGCTAATCTAGAGTCGTGGCACCTTTCCATTAAACGTAATCTTTGGCTAGTGGGTACATAAAGTTTGTCTCCTACCCAAGCTAATTCATCTTTCATCACGTAACTGGATTTGTGGTTCAAAAACCATTCATCATTGACTAATGCTTGTTTAAAAGCGTGAGTGATGTCTGCATTCCTCAATGCGTCTTTTCCTCCTTGGGGCCTGGTGATTACTTTGGCTGCAAATTGATTTGTTTGTACTATAGGTTTAAATACCTCTGATTTCACACAATTGTATTGTGGCTTTCTGGACAGTGCGTCTGCTAGAAAGTTTTTCCCCCCAGGGATAAATTTAAGAGTAAACTCGAACCGTTTGAAGTATTGCGCCCAACGAACCTGTTTAGGAGATAGTTTCCTTGGTGTCTTTAAGGCTTCTAAGTTTTTGTGGTCAGTTCAGACTTCAAAAGGGATCTTACTCCCTTCTAAGAAATGTCTCCAAGTTAAAAGTGCCCATCGCACCGCATAAGCTTCTTTTTCCCAGATCGCCCACCTTTGTTCAGTTTCACTTAGTTTCCTGGATGTATACGCACATGGCTGTAGTTGTCCTTGCTCATTACTCTGGAGTAGGATTGCTCCTATTGCCACATCGCTAGAATCTGCTTGTATTATGAAGGGTTTTTCTGTGTCTGGGTGCTTCAAATTGGTTCTGTTGAGAACAGCCGTTTTAGTTTTTCAAATGCTGCCTGGCATTCCATTGTCCAATTCATGGGCTGTCTCGGTTTAGGATCTCCCTCCCCCTTTTGTTCTTAGCAGTTTTGTGATGGGCAGGGCAATTTGAGCAAACGCGGGGATAAATTGGCTATAGAAATTTGCAAACCCCAGGAAACTTTGCAGCTGCTTGCGTGTGCGAGGCATTTCCCAATCGAGTACCGCCTGTACTTTTTGAGGATCCATTTCTATGCCCTGGTGTGAAATACGATACCCCAAGTAATCCATTTTTTCTCGGTGGAATTCACATTTTGAGAGTTTGGCATAAAGTTTTGCCTCGCGGAGTTTGCTTAGCACTGCCCTAACATGTTCAGCCTCGGTCTCTGAGTATAAGAGAATATCATCTAAATAAACAAGAACCCCTTTGTATAAATGTTCACGTAAAACATCGTTGATTAATTGCATAAACACTGCAGGTGCCCCTTGTAGCCCAAAAGGGAGCACCTTGAATTGGTAGCATCCCAGGGGGGTGTTGAATGCCGTTTTCCATTCATCCCCCTCCTTAATCCTGATTCGGTAGTATGCCTCCCTGATGTCTAGTTTGAAATTTTTTTTCCCTTTTGTGAGGTGTGCCAGCATATCTTTCATCAGGGGGAGGGGATACATGTTTTCAACACTTATCGTGTTTAGGTTTCTGAAATCAACACATAAGCATTTTGTGCCATCCTTTTTTCCCTAAATAACACTGTGGCTGCTATCTTTGGTCTGGCTGGTTCAATGAAACCCCTTGCTAGGTTTTTCTCAATGAAAGCTCTCAGCTCTTCTAACTCCCCTGGTGACATGCTATACATTTTTGGTTTAGGCAGTTTAGCCCCAGGAAAGATTTCTATTGCACAGTCAGATGCGCGATGCGGGGGAAGTTCATCCGAAGGTGCTTCGCTAAAAACTTCTGCCAAGTCTTTGTATTCCTTGGGTATGCCTTCTGTTGGCACGATATAACCAGGCATGGCTGTTTCCCTGCGTTCAGCCCCCTTAGTTCCTATCTGTGGGTCCTCTGCAACAGTCACGTGCATTTGGAATTTTATGGTGCCTTGCTCCCAATTTATTCTTGGATTCCACTTTTTTAGCCATGCGAGTCCCAAGACTAGTGGCCATTCCATGCCAGGTGCTACTATAAATGTAAGTTTCTCTTTGTGGCTCTCAATGCTTATTTTCAGGGGTTCCATGGCAAAAGCAGTCGGCTCCCCCCCCTGCTATTGACCCATCCAGTTGGCAAAATGCGATGGGATTTCTCAGCTTTCTCACTGTGATTCCCAGCTCCCTGATTAGGGTTGGGCTGATTAAGCAACGGGTGCACCCTGAGTCTACTAATGCGGAGACATTTTTCCCCTCATCTTGGTTCGGGATAAATAGTCTGAGAGGGAGGGTAATCGGTTCAATTGGTTTGCTTACCAGTGGTTCATCCTCCGGGTCGCTTTCGAACGATGCTGGATCTTCCCTTCAAAATGCCGGGATGTTGTCTCCAGCGGGAGGAGGGGATGGTGGTCCTACCATCTCGCTGCTCCTCAGGGCTGTTTCCCTCCCACGCTGGATGGGTCTTGCTGGTCTCTCCCCCATTTGGCATTCGGGTTTCCGGGTGGGTGTTTGGGGCCAGCATTCAGGTGCTCGGTGTCCCTCATTCCTGCACTTGTAACAGATTGGAGGTTTAGGGGAAAACCCCTATTGCCTTCTGAAGGGCTCTTTCTTCCATTGGGGTGGGGATTTCTTCCATGCCCTCCCCGTATGGTACTGATTCCTACCCATATCAATCTCCGCTTCTTCAGCGGTGAGGTACCATTCATGCAGGTGATTCGGTGCACCCCTAGCCACGCAGGCATTATACAGATCATCACTCAGTCCATCCTTAAAACAGCTTACCAGGATGTCTTCTGGCCAGTTTAACCGACATGCGAGGTCCCGAAATTCTTCAGTGTACTCCGCCACTGGTTTTCGTCCCTGTTTCACCACCTTAATACAATCGCGTGCTTTGCGGTCTGCCAGCGGGTCCTCGAACCATCGTTGTAGGGCCGTCATGAATTGGTTAAAGTTGCGCAGTTTGGGTGTGTCGTCATTATGTAGGGTCACCATCCATCTGGCAGCAGCTCCTTCCAGAGCTAAGGTAACTGCTCACACCCGGGATCCCTGTGTTTGGAACTCACGTCCATATTCTTGCATATAGGTGAGTACGTGTGCTACGAAGAATCCCAATTGTTGCGGGTCCCCATCGAATTTCACTCCCGGGGGGGAGTTTTCCTTTCTAGTTGTGGGGCTTGGAGTTGGTTAGGAAGGGGTGCCGCTGCGTGTGCTGCCCTGGGAGGGTTTGTTGGGTCCCCTGCCACGTCCTCCATCTGCATGCCGGCTTCCCAGAGGTTGTTGGCTCCCCCAGCCTCTTCAGCGGTTGCTGTGCTCCCAGCACTTCTTAGTCGTCGTTCTGGGGTCCCTCGAATGTTGAGATTTTCCAATGTTTCCATCACCAGCTGGGCTAGGTATCTCTTCAACCGCCCCTCCCTCAGTGGTGCTTCGGGGAGCTCCTCATGGTCAGTGAGAGCTTCTAGCTCCAATTCCCAATGAGGTTTCCGATTCCTTTGATTAAGGGTGACTCCTCTGGTTCTCCCATCCCAGCTGTCCTTTTTTCCAATGCCGATAGAACAGTGGGGTTTCTCAGAGGTCTCGAAACCTCCCTCAGTCTCTTTGCTGGAGAGTGCAGAACAGGCATCCGCCTGGGTGGTGATTAGTGTCTCCCCCCAGCATTCAGTTTCCTCCTGTTCCCGGTTTTGTTCAGACATGATTTTCCCGGTCCCCGCAGTAGAGCGAAGTTGCTTCTCTGGGTTGACCAATTTTGGAGACTTTGCTTTCTGTAAGGACTGCCTTCCCAACCACATTCAAAGTACGAACTTCTGAGTCAGTATTCTCAAAAGGATTCTTTTATTTGCATTTGTATAACACTCCATTCATTCAAAGCAAAGTCTAAATGCCTTCAGGCAAGGCAAGCATATTTAACCTTAATGCCCCACCCCATTTGGCAGGATGCAAGCACAATCAATCCACAAGTGTGTGACACTCCTTCCTGAGAATCCAGATGGCCATACGTTTCCAGCCCCCTTCCATTCAACTGACTTGCATTGCCCCTCATAAAACCCTATCTTAAGATGAGAAGGTTCCCAGGTGTCTAGGATCCGGATATGTTATAACCTTTTGATCAAGCAGGACCAAGACCCCCCTTCTCCTTTTGAATGGCAGAGTCTGAAGTCTGACAGTTCATCACACAGTCAGCCCGATGTTCAGACTGGATTTGGCATTTTTCTCTCTTTGTTGAATGTTTGATAGTGTTAGAGGTATCATCTCTCTGAATGTTTGATAATGTTAGAGGCATCGTTGCAGTATGTAAGCTGTTCCAAGTAAGGATGCTTTTTCAATTGACTACTGGTGAATTTGTCAATGTTTAAATGATATTCCAATTTAAGTGATACTCCAAGGTACCTATGACTGTTGGTACTACCTTTGCTTTCTTTTGCCTTAGTTCTATTTGCAGGTCTTTGTATTTTGTTATCTTCTTCAGAACTTCCTGTTCTATTCTTCTGACTCCAGGTACTGCCAAATCCATTAGCCAGGCTTTTTTGTCTTTCTTATTGACAGTTTTTAAGTCTGGGGTGTTATGTGGTGTCTGTCTCTTTGAATTCTAAAATCCCACAATTCCATGACTTTTTTTAATGGTCCCACCAGTTTTTGCTTGCAGGGAAATGATATTTCTTGCAGATCTTCTAATGCACCATTGTTGCTACTTTGTCATGCCATTGTTTACAGTCAGTCTGTGCGATCTTCTTGCAGCAGCTAACAAGGTGATCCACTGTTTCTTCAGCTTCTTTAAATAGATGGCACTTACTGTCTGTTGCTGTCTTCTCAAATGTTATATTTGCTGTTATTGTTATCCCTCTGCCCCATTACCAGTGAACTCTTTTTGTTGTTTGATAAAGTTTAATAAATATGAAGTAGTATATAATGTTTTTGCAGCATTTTTGGTTCTTTCTAAAATGAATTCATTCTACTTGAATAATATTTTGCATATACTGTATGTATCAAGTTACTTTTTGACATCACCTAATTAATGGGCTTACAATATGGCTAGACAAAATTATAATGTAGAAATAATAATAAAAATACACAAATTGGAAAATGATTGTTTTTATTGTACAAAAAAGAAATGGGAAATGTCCTTAAATCCTCTCAGAGGAAGCTAAAGAAGTAGAGCCTTGTAAAACATGACAAGTGTCATTAGCAATTATTTTTCTTAAAGTCAAAATTTGTTTCACTTTGATGACCAAAATATTCAACTCAGAAATATTCAACTAATTTGAATAGGTTTTCCAGCAATTTTTCACCAACTGACGCAACTTACTGTAGATGTTTAATATATAATAGCCAAAATGACTTAATAACTGGTCATCAGCACCCCAATCAACAGCTAAAAGGTCACATACAAGCAGGGACCATATAAATACTACATATAAAATAGCCCAAACACACATTCTGATGAGAGAGAAGTTCCCTGAGGATGGGCTCCAGCATGAGTCTAAAAGCTCGGAAGACTAAACCTCTGGTCCTGGTGACTGACTCAAATTGGATCATCCAAAGTTTATATGTTTCATAACTATTTATCCTGCATAAAATTCTTCTTTCTTGGAAGAAATTGTTTTGGGTTGACTCGGATAAGAATGAACACGAATAGATGTTATTAACAAAAGAACAGAAGGAACTGGTCTTTCAACTACCAAAGTACAAACTTGTAAATTATAACAGACTGTGGAATACATCTTTGTTAGCAGCTGGATGGACTGTAAAAATTAGTGATTTGTGACTTTGAAGCATGGAGATTAGCGATTATTAAGAACTGGTGGCATCCTTGAATGAATTCTGATGATAGATTGAATTTGGCTAAGCTTTGGACTTGGAAATTGTGACTTCAAAGACATGGAGGAAATTGACTATGAAGAATTGGCTGGGTGTTTGAAAGATCTCTTTAAGGATTTTAGAAGATTTCTTGGAATTGGAACACTTGAGAAAGGAAAGAATGAAGTGCAAATAGAGAAAAATGGAAAAGATAACAGAAGAAGAAAAGAAGATTGATGAAAATATTAATGATGATGAACAGGGAAAGAATACTGAAAATGCAATGCTGATTAAGGATTATGTTGATACTTATAATGATTCCACTGGGGTTAACAGTGATAATAGAGATAAAGATATTAAAAATGATTATGTTCAGATTGAGGAAGAGGATCTTGAGATACATAAAGTTAAAAAAGGAATGGGAAAAACTAGATACATACAGAGAGTAGATTTTAGAAAGGAAAAAAGGGCGTGGGAAATGAGAACTTATTGGTATAAGGGTAAACGAAAGAAGGGAAAGAAGTTAAGGAAATGGGGATGGAGGAAATATAGATATAAAATGAAAGTAGTTGGGAAATTAAAAGGAAATGGATGAAGGCGCTGATATATTATAGAAATTGTTTCTTTTCTTTTCTCTCTTTGTCTTCTTTTTCTTTGTATAATTATATATTAGATCTAATTGTGATAAGAATTGTTAACTGTTTTGAATTTTGATATATAGAATTAATATAATTATTTTATTAGGAATTAAGATTTTTTATTCTTTGTTCTTTTTATATAGGTAATATTACAAGAACTAAATGATTTGGAAGAATGCAGACAAAACAATGATAATTAATATGATAAATATGAATGATAAATATGATTATTATAATTTAAGGGGAAAAAGGCATACTATGATTGTTTATTATCTTTAAATTTATTAAGCTGAAAATTGGAAAATTAAATCATTTGGACTTTTTCTTTCTTTTTTTATTTTACTTTTCTTCTTTTTTATTTGTTTAAATGCAAGAGATGGAATTGATGAGAGCTAGACTATTTTTTGATTTAATTCAATTATATACCTGTAGTGATGCAGGAAATATAGAATTAGAAATAATGGAAATGAATTATGATTGTGTATTATTTTTTATATATAAGATTGTTTAAATGTAAAATTTTAAAAAATATTTTTAGAGTTGAATATTCAATTGAGTGGAAATAGCTTAGAAAGAATTTTGATGATCAATACGAGAAATTGAAGTGTATAATTGGGCATTTAGTTTTTTTGATAGAAATGGAGGTAAGAAACATAAACGATGATTAAAGAGACTAAAGAAGTAGCGGTAGCAATATGTCTTAAAATTAAGAAGCAGGAGAAATAATAATTATTTTGGGAAATTAAATTAATAGCAGTGAAGCTGGAAGGAAAATTTGAAGTCAACTGATAAATATCCCAGATGACAAAATTAGATTCCCCCCGCCTTTTCTTCTTTTTATGGAATTAGTGCATATACCTAGAATAAAGTACTTTATACAAAAAATGATATAATAATAACAATAAATTTTATACAGAAGAGACACGACTAAATTTGAGATTATATCATCAGTCTGTCAAATATAAGATGAGTTAGTATAAAGAGCACTCAGGGAAAGGTTAAGAAGGTGAAAGAGGAAGTCGAAGGGGAGGAAGAGAAGGAGTAGAGAGAGGTAGAGGAGGAGTGAAGGAGTAAGAAAGTAGGAGGAGAAGATGGAGATAGAGAGAGGGGAGTGTAATGGAAAAAAGTAGAACAGACTGATAATTGATGCAAGTGTTGAATAAGATATTGATTTTTGAATGATTGATTCAATGTAAACTATGTATTTCATTATAACATTTTAAGGTATATGTGTATTGAATTGTATATGAAGTTGTGGAGAAAAAAGAAAAAAAATTGGAAAAAAATTCTTCTTTCTTGTAACTTTTTGAACATGAAAAAATGTTCTGTTCCTTATCTTCAGCATATTGAGGATGAAGTATTTTCCTCCTTCTCTCCCTGCCTATTGGGACCTCTGGCTTAATTTGTTGCCTTTATTTTTTGCCTTCACTTCCGTCGTTCACTGCTCCAGCCTCTTGTCGTTTACTCTGCCAGCTTGGTTCTGTCTTTTGGTGCTCATGTCTTTTTGGCTCTCTTGGCATCCCATGAAGATTTCCGGTCAGGGAAGAAGGCGTGGCTAATGCCGTGGTGCCACGGAGCTTTCCGCATTCCCTGTGGGAAAGCCCCAAACCTGCGCTGCCTGGGGACCCGGTCTGGTCAGGACCGGGTTGGAACCACCCAGGAGGGGTGGTGAAGAGGAGGAGCACTTGCAGGTGGACTGGGGGGGCGGCAAACCCCCCAGGGAGCCGGCTCAGTCGAGGAGACCGGCAGTGTAAGAAAGACGACCTTTTAAAGTGTCATCTCTAGCTGCGGCAGTTCACATCTGAAAGGATCGAAAACTTTGCAATTGGAGTCATCTGGGAAAGAAAAGTAAAGCGAAGTGCTGAAGAAGTTGAAGAAGGTGGAGGCTGGTGAGTCACATTGCCAAAGAAATGTTAAAAGAAATATTTTAATAATTAATACGGGAACAGAAGGACCGGAAATTAAGGAGCGGCTGGTAATAGGTGGATACAATAGTTCAACAAAATTAATGGGATCTATAACTAAAGCCCAAGTTTTAAAGACTTGGATTTTTGCCTTAAATATTTAATAAAGGTGAAGAAGTATTTGGAAAATAAATTTGGAGGAAATAAATTTGTAAATTGAAGCTGATTAAAAACGGGAAAATTAAAACAGGAAATGCAGAGATGAAAATTGGACTGGAGAATGCCATCTGGTGGTTGGAAAAATTATTGTTATAGAAGAATACCCTCATGGATGTTTAGACAGCTGCCCTGACCTTGAATGAAGAAAAAAAACCTTTTCTTTTGAAAGCGGAGAGAAAGTTGAGAGAACTTAAATAAACTACAATTTGTTATTGACTGAAAGAAAATGTTTGGTCTGATTTGGATAAGAAGGAGTATGAACAGATGTTAACAACAAAGAACAGAAGGATTTGGTTTTCTTTAATTACTATAGTAAAAACCTGCAAGTTATAAAAGGCTGTGGAACATATTGTTAGCAGCTGAACGCTGAGACATGGAGATTGGTGATTATTGAGAACTGGTGGCATATTTGAATGAATTTGGATTAAAGACTGAGTTTTGATTAAAGATTGAATTTTTCCAAACTTGGGATTTAAGAGCTGAGAACGGAAATTGTAAAGACATGGAGAAAATTGACTATGAAGAGTTGGCTGGGTTTTTGAAGGATCTTTTTGAAGATTTTAGAAGACAAATGGGAAAAAAATATAAAAAAACATAATAGAAGAAGAAAAGAAGATTGAAAATATTATAAATGATGATGAAAAGGGAAATAATATTGAAAATGTAATGCTGATTAATGATTATGTTAATGATAAAGATTCCACTGGGTTAAACAGTGATAATAAAGATAAAGATAACAGTGATAATAGAGATAAAGATATTAAAAATAATTATATCCAGATTGATGATAAGGATTTTGAGATATATAAAATGGGGAAAAGACCGGAGAAAATTAGATACAGAAAATAAAGTTAGAGGAAGGGAAAGAATGTGGGGAAAGAGAATCTATTGGCACAAGATTTAAAAAAAGGGACAAGAAGTCAAGGAGATGGGGGTGGAGGAAATATATATACAAAATGAAAAAATTGAGAAATTAAAAGGAAATGGATGATGGCATTGAAATATTATGGAAATGCTTTCTCTTCTGTTTCTTTTTTATTTAGTATTATTATTTCATTAAGAGTTAAGAATATTTTTTCTATGTTCTTTATATATACCGTATATTTCGGTGTATAAGACGACTGGGCGTATAAGACGACCCCCAACTTTTCCAGTTAAAATATAGAGTTTGGGATATACTCGCCGTATAAGACTACCCCTCCTACCATCTTTCTTTCTTTCTTTCTTTCTTTCTTTCTTTCTTTCTTTCTTTCTTTCTTTCTTTCTTTCTTTCTTTCTTTCTTTCTTTCTTTCTTTCTTTCTTTCTTTCTTTGTCTTCCTTCCTTCCTACCATATTTCTTTCTTCTTTCTTCTTCCTTCCTTCCTTCTTCCTTCCTTTCTTTCTTTCATCTGTCTTCCTTCCTTCCTTCCTAACTTCTTTCTCTTTCTTTCTTTCTTTCTTTCTTTCTTTCTTTCTTTCTTTCTCTTTCTTTCTTTTTCTTTCTTTCTGTCTGTCTTCCTTCCTTTCTTCCTTCCTTCCTTCCTTCTTTATTTCTTTCTTTCTTTCTTTCTCCTTCCTTCCTTCCTTCTTTCTTTCCCTCTCACTTTTTTCTCTTCCTTGCTTCCTTCCTCCCACCCACCTAACATTCCTCTTCTTCCTCTTCTTCCCTTCCTTCCTTCCTTCCTTCCTTCCTTCCTTCCTTCCTTCCTTCCTTCCTTCCTTCCTTCCTTCCTTTCTTTCATCTCTGGTCTTCCTTCCTGGCCTTCCTTCCTTCCTTCCTTTCATCTCTGGTCTTCCTTCCTTCCTTCCTTCCCTTTTCTCTTCTTCCCTCTTTCCTAGCCCTCAGCACTGCAAGATCCGTGCAGCCATCCCAGCTCGGCTTTCATCACCCCACCCGAAGCCGCTCCTTCGCGAAGCCTCCAAAGGCAAAAATGGGGGGATGGGGTGTTTTGACTTGCCCTCCCCTCCTTTTTCCCGGGTGAAGGAAAGAGAGTGCTGGTGGCGGCTGAGGGAGCGCGCAGCTGAGAGGCATCTCACGTGGGGAGGAACCTTCGTCTGGCTCCACTTCCAGAAAGAGAGAGCGAGAGCAGCGCAGCCACAGCGGGAAGGGAAGCAAAGGGAGGCAAGCAGCCTGCTCTGCCACTCAAGCCAGCAGCCGCCGGAAGCAACAAGGGCGTTAGGAGAAGAGAAGGAGAAGATAGAAGTGAAGGAAAGAGTGCTGGAGTCGGTGGCGGCGCTCCTCCTTCCAGTCTGGAATTCACCCTACCTGGGGGGGGGTGGACGGATGGCAGAGCGAAGCGAGCAGCAAGCAAGGTTATGGTGGCGGTGACTACTTCCGGCTGTGCTGACCACCTGTTCGTCAGGCAGCCAGGAGGCCATGTCCCACCTGCTTACCAGCTGAGCTTGCCAGCGATAGGTGGGGAGCACCGCTGCAGCCGATGGAGGGTCCGGACGCCACTCCTCGGGTGCCATGCATGGATGCTGCCCAGGGCTTCCGGGGACCTAGAGCGTTCGCTGGATGGTGGCTACAAAGCGGGGGCATGTCTGACCAGCCGGATGGCATGTACCCTTGCTGATAAAGCATGCTGGGAGGCTGGCAGTGACGGCTGCAGCCTTCCCAGCAGGCAACTGAGACGCAGGGCGGCGTTGGGGCTCCGGGGCTCCTTCGGCCGCTTGGCTGGAGAACGGCTGGGATGCAGCCGCGGTTGTTTTTGAGCTCACCCCGGCTTGGAAGTTTTAGTACCCGGCGTATAAGATGACCCCCAACTTTTGAGAAGATTTTCAAGGGGTAAAAAGTCGTCTTATATGCCAGAATATAAAGTAGATTAATACTGATTAATGATTTAACGAAATAATTGAGAAATCAAAAGGAAATGGATGATGGCATTGAAATATTATGGAAATGTTTTCTCTTTTTTTCTTTTTTATTTAGTATTATTATTTCATTAAGAGTTAAGAATTTTTTTTCTATGTTCTTTTTATATAGATTAATATTGATCGATGAATTAAAAGATTTGATATTCTAGATAAAACAATGTTAGTTAATATGAGGTATGAATGATAAACAGGAATATTAGAGCTTAAAAGATATATCATAATTGTGTATTTTCCTTTTTTTTTACATATATGAATTTGGGTTAAATGGAAATTTTAAAAGGGAAAAATGTACTATCTTAGGAGTTGAATACTTAATTGAATAATTTAGAAAGAATTTTGATGATTATGTGAAAAGGTATATTATGATGATGTATTATTATTATTATTATTATTATTACATATGAAATCTGTTTAAATGTTAATTTTTCTAAAAAAAAAGTTTTCTTATTTTAAGAGTTAAATAGCTAATAGAACACAAATAACATAGGAAGAATTTTGATGATTAATATAAGAAATTGGAATGTAGAATTGGGCATTTAGTTTTTTGTGATACAATAAGGATAAAAAATATAAACGATGAATAAAGAGACAAAAAATTAGAAGAAGCAATATGGCCAAAAATTAAGAAGCAGGAGAAATATCTTGGAAATTAAATTAATAGCGAAAAATTTGGAAGGTGAACTTAAAAATTAATCGATGAATCTCCCAGATGACAACATTAGACTATTTTTCCCTTTTCTTTTTTCTTTTTTTCTTTTGGAAGTAAGATGAAGTTAGCAGCATATACCTAGAATAAAGTATTATATATAAAAAATGATATAACAATAATAATTTAAAAAAATTCTTAGAAGAGATATGATGAGTTTAAATTTGAGATTGTGTCATCAGCATATCAAATATAAGGGACTTAGCACAAAAAAGTACTCATGGGAAGGCAAAGAGAGTGTATGAGGAAGTAGAAGGGGAGGAAGAGAAGGAGTAGAGAGAGTAAAGGAGGAGTGAAGGAGTAAGAAAGTAGGAGGAGATGATGGAGATAGAGAGAGGGGAGTGCGATGAGAAATAAAAGTAGAACAGACTGATTATCGATGATGTAAGCGTCTGTATAAGATATTGACTTTTGAATGATGGATTATAAATGTAAACTTGTGTTTTTTATTGTAACATTTTAAGGTATATGTATATTGAATTGTAAAAGTGGTGGAGGAAAAAATAAAAAAAATTGGGAAAAAAAAAGATTTCCGGTCAGCTCAGCTCCACTGTCTGGTCTGCTCCTCTCAGCCCTCCACTCAGCTCCACCATGCCTTTCCCAGTTGCTCTCTGTGCTCCTCTCAGGCTCTAGCTCACTGCACTGCCCCTTGCTGCTGTTGGCTTTCTTCCCAGCTGTGCTGCCGCTGCTTTTTGTTCTGCAGCCACGTGGCTCCTGTTTTCTGGTCCATCCCACCGGGACGCTGCTTCCACCAGCAAACAGCACCATCTGGATGGTCCACAGCAAGCTCACCTCTCCTCTCTTCTCTGCCTCCATGCTCTGTTCTCTCACCGCCTGGATGGTCCACAGCAAGTTCGCCTCTCCTCTCTCCTCTTCCTCACTGTTCTGCTCTCTCACCAGCTCACTTCTTTGTTCTCTGCTGGTTGTTGTGCTGTCCTTGATCTGCTGGCCTCTCCACCCCACAGCTGATTTTCCTCCCTGCTCCGCAGCTGGCCCCACTTGCTCACCAGCTCGCCTCTTTATTCTCTGCTGGTTGGTTTTGCTGCCCGCAGTCGGTTTGCCTCTCTGCTCACCTCACTTCAATGGGCCTCCGGTCTCTTGGGTAGGCCTCTTGAGTTCAGCTGGGCTTCTCTCAAGCCTCTCAAGTGCAGCTGGGCTTCTCCTTTTCCTTTCTCCAGACTTTTTTTCTTTTTCTATGCCTTATCTTTTCCACTCCACCTCCCCTCCTACCCTTTTATCTTAGTTTAGTTGCAACTTTTCTGTCCTTTTCTTTTTATGTAAATAAAAGTACACTCTGCTGTTTGACTTTAGCATCAGAGAAAATTTAAAGTTAGTTATGTTGAATGCACAAATTTAGAAAAAAGAAATTGATAATAAATCTATAGAAATGGAAATTGTCAACAATAAGTACATTAAAAATCAATGAATTCATTCACCTGGATCAAAATGGGTTCCTACCAAAAAGACAAATTAAAAATAATGTAAGATTTATTTTAGACACTTTGGAATATTATGAAGTACAAAAGTACATGCAGAAAAGCAAATGGCATTGATTTTTTTAGATCAGCAGTGGATTGCTCCCGGTTCGGACCAGTTCTTAGAACCGGTAGCACCGGCGGTGGGAGGCTCCACCCACCCACCTGGAATACTACACCCACCCGCCATGGACACTCCAGCCACCCACCCGGGACACTTCTGCTTACAAGCTCGCACGCTCATGAACCGGTGGCAAAATTATTTACAACCCACCACTGTTTTAGATACACAGAAAGCCTTTGATAATGTAAATTAGAAATTCATGATACAACAGTTAGACTGTATGGATTTTGGTGAGAAGTTTATAATAGGGAGTAGGGAGTAGGGCGGCATATAAGAATCCTAAATACGGATTGTCTTGTCCATTGTCCCCATTACTATTTATATTAAAATTGGAAGTGTTAAATAGAAATATTAGACAAGACTTGGAAATAAAAAGGGAAAAATAAAAATTGCAAGCATTTGCATGTGTTTTGGTATTTATTTTGGAAGAACTATTGGAAACAGGTCCCTTTATATGTTATTGCTAATCCTTTTATATAAGCTTTTGCTGTCTCCCATACATTTTGCAATGTGGTATCTTCTTTTTTATTCTCTTTAAAAAAATTCTAGTTCTTTTTCCATAAATTTTATACATCTATTTATTTTATACTTTTTATTTTAAAATTTCTTGATTCAACATCTATCTTGAAGTTCTTTTTTGTCCCTTCCATCTAAGTATTATCAGATTATGATCTGTCCAATTACTTATCTCTATCTCTATCTCTTCTACATTTGCTTTCAATTCTGCTGTCATCCAAACCATGTCTATCCTTGACCATGACATATGTCTATTTGAATAAAATGAGTATTGTTTCTCCTGGAGATGCATCTCTCTCCAGACATCCTGTACAGCTAGCTCTTCCACCATTTTAAAAAAAAGTCTTTGGTAATATTTTCCTCACTTTCTTATTAATTTTCCTCGACCTATAGTCCTTTTCCACATTCACTATTGCATTAAAGTCTCCTAAAATACATATATTTTCATAGTCCAATTCTGCTAGTTTCTCTTGTAATCTCTTATTAAAATTCTCTTGATTTACATTGGGTGCATAAATTACTACCATAAGTATCAATTTACAATACTGTTTTTTTTCAATAAAGCTCTCCTCGTGACCCATCTGGGTTAGGTGGGGGAAAAAACCTAATCCACCTCCCCTTGGGATCGCACTCAACCCACTCAATCCAGGAGGTTTATAAAGCTTATTAAAAATATTGCATTAAATTGTAAAAATAAGTTTTGATCTCCTCACCAGCCCGAGCACACTGACGATCTTATTTCCTTCTGCTCATTTCCGTGGCCGCCCCAGCTTCGGTCTCAGTATTAAGCCATCCTCTCCTTCTCTGCCGGTTTTAAGAGCTTTGGCTGGGTTTTTTTGGGAGCATGCAGGCTCCCTAGAATCCCCAGACTGTGCTCTTTTGTTTCCTTGCCTCTTTGGGGCAATTTGGTTCCGAATGGACCGTCCCAGCGGCTGGACTTGATGTGCCCCTATGGAGCTTCCGTGAAGCGTGTTGTCTCACCATGATGCTGGCCACGCCTCCTCCTGGCCATATGTTATTAGCAATAACATATAAAGCAAAACAGAGTAGGAAGAGAAAACAAAACCAAAAAAATCTAGAAGAAGAATATAAAAAATTGGAGAGAGTTTACAGAAAGACCCGCAAAAGAAGGAAATCAAAAACCGGCTTCTGGTTTCGGCTCCGACGGCGTCGCTGGTGCTCTTTGCAGGGCGCCCTTCCGATCTTCTGTAAAGCCGCCAGAACAGCTGTCTGGCGGCTGGAAAATCTCTCCCCGGGTGAAGGGGAGAGATGAGAGCAAGACAGGTGGGGTAGAGCCCCCCTAGTGCCCTAAAAGCCAACGTAGGGCGCGTAGGGTAAGGGCTCCCCAGGTAGCCTGCCTGCTGCTCTGGAAGATTGGAAGCTTCCGCTTTAAAAGCGGAGCAAGATGCCGCGACCACCGCTGCTGCTGCAAAGGAAGGTACAATTACTTTAAATCTACAGAGAGCAGCCAGAGAAAGACAGGAGTCCAGGAGGGCATTAGTTTTATCTTTAACTCCATTGCTGGATGTTATTTCTGGAAGTAACAAAGTTGCTTAACAAGGAGTGGCAACAATATGGCGATTGGAGACGTTGGGTGTAGAAGAGAAAGTTATTTCCGTTTTGCTACCAGCCCTTTCCTCTGGAAATTTTTGATTTGAAGAATGATTTTTTTCTCTTTTTTTTTCTTCTTTCTTCTGAATTAATTTATAGCATTATAAAGGATAAAAGTTAACTGGTTCTGGACTTGAAAGAAATTTTTATAAGTAAAGATCTGGGCTTCTTTTCCCCTCTCTTCTTTGTTTTTCCTTTGTGAAAATACTGAAATGGCTTCTAAACGTGAAAAGACTGTAGTGAATAAAAGAACTGAGTACTCCTTTGATTATATTTTAAAGAAGCAATCTATGCCTGATTTAACACCATCAAAGTCTTTAACACCTGAGAGCTTTCTTAATACCTTGAAAGTTATGAAGAATGAGCTTATTTTGGAATTTAATTCAAAAATTGCTGAAATAGAAAAAAAATGCAGGCTGTTATGGAGAAGATGAATTTACAACTGAGAGCAGATGTGGTGAAAGTTTGTAAAGGATTAGCAGTAAATATGGAGATTTTGGAGAAGGATTTGGAAAAAAATAAGCAAGATATAACAACCTCAGAGGAATATATAACTAAGGTTCAAAATGATACACTAAATTTGGAAACAGAGGTGATGATGTCCCAATTCAGAGAGATGAAATTTGCCATAAGAGTCCGGGGCTTGAAGGAAGAAAAATTTGAAAATTTGAAAGTAAGAATGACAGAGGCACTGGTGCAGGTGTCTGGATTGTCTAAAGATGATTTGGCTACTCAAATTGACAAAATATATAGAGCTAATTCTTGGTTTGCAAAACAAAACCACTTGCCAAGGGATATTGTAATATATTTCACTACCAGAGCTCTGCGGAATAGAATTATACAGGCGACTTTTAAGAATAATCTTCAGGTAAATGGTCAAGAAATAAGGATTTGGAAAGAAATTCCTTCCAAGATGCTTAAAGCTAGAAGAGAATATTCCTTTTTGGTCAAGGAATTAAAAACACGGAATTTACAATACAAATGGAATGCACCAACAGGAGTAATCGTGAAATTTTTGGGAAAAAGATATGGACTTAACACAATAAAGAAAGCTACAGAATTTTACATCAATGTTTTAAAGGCGGATATTTCTAAAATTCCAGTTGAAAGAAGCATGAAAATAGGGGAGGAGGAGAAGAAAAATCCAGACATACGTGGTCAAGAGGAAATAATTCCAAAGATTCAAAGTGATTGCCAGAGCCAGATTGAAGTTCGTGACGTGGAAAAGGAGACAGAGGATTGGGACCAGAAGGGAGCTGAATCGATAAACTCTAAATGGCCAGAGGACAGATGGTGTTGAAATTTATAGGTGGTTGGAAAGATGAATAAGATTGTAAACACTTTTTTTCTCTTATTTTTTTATTAATAATGTTTTTGATGGTATTTTCTTTTTAGAATATTTTATATGTATATATCATATATTTAGGAATTATAAATTGGATATAGTGTAATATTTTGTTATTAATATTTGGAGGATTTAGGGATTAAGTTCAAGGTTTTTGAGGCATAAGGGGTTGGTTTTCACCCCTTTTTATTATTATTATTATTATTATTATTATTATTATTATTATTATTATTATTATTATTATTATTATTATTATTATTATTATTATTATTATTATTATTATTATTATTATTATTATACAATTGTATCACAGCGGCCAGTTGTTTCGCCGGATTTGGCATTGATTACTAGTCGAGCCCCACCCAGGGGCCTAGGAAGTCGTAATGTATTTTCGAAGTATATGTGCGGAACCGAGCAGTGCGGCTTTCTGCATTTGACTGATGGTGATTTTGTCAATTTTGAGCTGTTTTAAATGTAATTCCAGTGCTTTTGGGATAGCACCCAGTGTTCCAATCACTACTGGAATTACCACTGCTGGTTTGTGCCATAATCGTTGGATTTCAATTTTTAAGTCCTGGTATTTTGCAATTTTTTCGTGTTCCTTTTCATCGACCTTGCTATCTCCTGGTATTGCAATGTCAATTATAGTCACCTTGTTGTTCTCGACCAACGTGATGTCTGGTGTATTATGCGCCAGTACCTTGTCTGTTTGTATACGAAAATCCCACAAGATCTTGACCATCTGATTTTCAGTGACTTTTTCAGGCTTGTGTTCCCACCAGTTTGTAGCAGTATGGATGTTACAATTTTTGCATAAATTCCAGTGGATCATTTGTGCAACAGAGTTGTGTCGTAATTTGTAATCAGTCTGTGCGATTTTCTTGCAGCAGCTGAGCACATGGGCTACAGTTTCATCAGCTTCCTTGCATAATCTGCATTTAGCATCATTTGAAGATTTATCAATTTTGGCCTTTATGGCATTTGTACGAATTGCCTGTTCTTGTGCGGCCAGGATCAATGATTCTGTTTCTTTCTTTAAAGTACCAGATGTTAACCATAACCAAGTTTTTTCACTGTCCACTTTGTCTTTTATTTTTTCCAGAAATTGGCCATGTAATGCTTTATTTTGCCAACTCTCCATTCTTGATTTTATCACATTTTTTCTGTATTCTTGTTTCGTCTGTTGGACCTTCAGTAGATTTTTGTTCTTTACTTCAATTAATAGATGTTCTTGACTTTCTTTCAAATAATCCGCCAATGCATGCTTTTCTTCTTCAACTGTTTGCTTTACTTGTAGTAGTCCTCTGCCACCTGATTTTCTGGGCAGGTAAAGTCTATCAGTGTCACTACGTGGATGTAAACTGTAGTGCATTGTCATTAGTTTTCTGGTGTTTTGGTCCAAAATGTCCAAATCAGCTTGTGTCCAGTTAATTATACCAGCCGTGTATCTTATGACTGGTATTGCCCAGGTATTCATGGCCTTGATGGTGTTTCCACCATTTAATTTAGATTTCAAAATTTTCCTAACTCTGTTGGTGTACTCTCTTCTAATGATAGTTTTCACTTCTCCATGTCTGATGTTATCCAACTGCAGAATGCCCAGATATTTATAGGTTTCATTTTGATTGCATTTAATTAATTGGCCATTGGGCATTTCAATTCCGTCACATGTAGTGATTTTGCCCCTTTTCATAGATACAGTGGCACATTTTTCCATGCCAAACTGCATTGAGATATCTGTGCTGAATATTAGGACTGTGTTGGTCAGTGATTGGATTTCTATTTCTGACTTTCCATACAGTTTCAAATCATCCATATACAATAAATGTGAAATTTTTTCAGCGTCTTTGGCTATTTGGTATCCAAGTTTCAATTATTATTATTATTATTATTATTATTATTATTATTATTATTATTATTATTATTATTATTATTATTATTATTATTATTATTATTATTATTATTATTATTATTATTATTATTATTATTATTATTATTATTATTATTATTATTATTATTATTATTATTATTATTATTATTATTATTATATATTTTGATTATTACCACTATTAGTATATATGATACATATTTTGAAGTCGATACCTTAAGGTATAGAAATATTGTTATTAATATGTTTGATTTTATGGTTTTATGTTTAGAAGAAATGCTATATAGGTAATATCATGTTATTAATAAGTTGTTGGGTTTCAGGTTTAAGTTTAAGGGTTTTGAGGTATAAGGGGTTAGTGTTTTTTTTTTCTTTTCTTTCTTATCATTATTAACAGATATATTATATATTGGGAAGTTAAGAATTTGATATATTGCAATATTATGTTATTAATATTGTTTGAATTTATGATTAAGTTTAGTTTTTGAGGCTCATCTTTGTTTCTTTTCTATTTTTGTTTTTTTTTCTTGTTTTTCCCCCCTCTTTTTCTTTTTAAGTATTAATATAGATTATGTAAAAGATAGAGGTTTTAAGATGTGAATTATAGTATGAGATCTTGTGAGATGTTTTTTTAATTGTTTACTTTCTTTTCAATCACTTATTTTCTTTATTTTTTATTATTTTTACTCTTCTTATGAGTATGTTTTGAATAGTCTAGAAAAATTCGGAGTTAAAGATTTCAAAAAAAAATAAATGGGGATATTAAGAAGTTGTTTTAACTTAATTTAAATTTATTCTATTGAATATTATGCCCTGTACTTTCTCTGGGAAGTCCGGGGGGGAGGGGGGATGGGAAGGGAGTGGGTTGGGGGTAGGGGGGATGGGGGGGAGAAAAATTGAAAAATGCTTGTACTTTGTACTTATAAAACTTTTTGAATAAAAAAAATCAAATGGATCTATTAAAGCATAAAATGAAAATAATGGAGAAGACCTAGTGAGGAAAATTAAAAGTGTTAAACAGAATGTTTTTGAAAATGCAAACAAGCTAGGAAGATGGCTGGCCTATAAACTTAAAAAGGAGAAAAAGAGGAAAATGATAGACAAATTGATAGACAAAAAAGGAGAAATGCAATATCGAAATGCGGAAAAAAAGAAAGTGATTCGGAGATATTATGAGGAGTTATATGACCAAGAAACAATACAGAAGAAAAGATAAAACAATACATAGAAAAAGCAGAAATACCTAAATTACCGGAAACATTTAAAATTACATTTGAGGAATGAATATCAAGGATGGAACTGACAGAAGCAATTAAGAGACAAAAGAATGGAAAAACACCAGGACCAGATGGGATCCCAGTGGAACTGAATAAGGAATTGCAAGGAATTCTGAGCCAACCGATGTTGGAAGTGTTTAATGATTTGTTAATAGAAGCAAAAATACCTGAATCATGGACAGAAGCATATATAACTTTAATACCAAAAGAGGAGGCAGATTTGCAACAAGCAAAAATTATTGACCAATATCTTTATTAAACACAGACTATAAAATATTTGCGTCATAATGGCAGAACGATTGAAAAGATTTTTAAATCAATTTATTCATACAGATCAAAATGGCTTTTTACCTAAAAGGCAGATAAGAGATAACATGAGAATAATACTAGATACTTTGGAATATTATGAAGCACATCTAGAAAAACAAATGGCTTTGATTTTTTTTGGACGCACATAAAGCATTTGATAACGTGAATTGGAAATTCATGATAGCACAATTGGATAAGATGGAATTTGGTGAGAGATTTGTGAAAATGATTAAGGCGATTTATAGTAACAAACTGCCAAAGTATTAATTAATGGAGATATGATGGAGAAAATTGTCATCAAAAAGGTACTAGACAAGGATGTCCCTTGTCACCATTGCTTTTTATATTGACATTAGAGGTACTAAATAGAAATATTAGACAAGATGTAGAGATAAAAGGTATGGAGATCAAAACGGAACAATATAAACTACAGGTGTTCGCAGATGATTTGGTTTTTATTTTAGAGGAACCAATGGAAAAGGGCGTTGTTACTTACCTGAACGCGTTCAGGTAAGTAACAATGCCCTTTCTCCATAGTGGGCGGAGCTAGCCTCCAAGAATGGGACATGCCAAAGCAGTAAAGTCCCCTAGGGAGGGCTGTCCTCTAATTCATGTTGCCCGTCAGCAGACAACACTGACTGAAGGACGTGTCGGCCAAAGTCAGCCTCAGAAGAGGCGAACTGATCGACTTTGTAATGCCTAATGAAAGCCACCGGAGAAGACCAGGTGGCAGCCCTGCACACTTCCTCCAGAGAAGCTCTGGCCGCCCATGCTGTAGTTGTGGCGGCACTACAAGTAGAATTAGCTGTTAGTCCAGCCAGGCGAGGAAGATTTTGTCCCGTGTAAATGTCAGAAATGACCGCCCGAATCCAGCGACCAATCAGCACTGACGATGCCTTTTTTCCCATCGAGGCCTGATGGAAACAGACAAACATCGTCTCCGAGCGCCGGAAAGGTGCTGTCCGGACATTATAAATTTTAACCGCCCTCCGTACGTCAATGGTGTGCCACTGGCACTCCAAGTCCGTCAAGGGCTGGGCACAAAATGAGGGCAACACCAGTTCCTGTGCACTGTGGAATAGTGTATTAACCTTAGGGTTAAATGCCAGATCTAGGTGGAGTACGAATAAGTCCTATCGGGATGGAACACGCATAAGTCCTCACGGACCGATGTTATGGCCACCAGGAATGCGACCTTGTGGGTCAAGTGCCATAGGGACACCGTACGAAGGGGTTCATAAGGGTCTTTGGTCAGGGCGAGAAGAACCCACGGAAGATCCCACGTTGGATACCTGTGGACTACAGGTGGGCAAATGTTGGAGGCCACCTTCAAGAAGCATCGTATCAACGGGTGTACGGACAGAGGCTCGGCAGTCCAGCAAGTGAGTATGGTAGACAACATTGCGATCTGGTGGCGCAACGTGTTGGGAGCCAACCCCTTGTCCAGCCCTGCTTGCATGAAGCGCAGGATGCCCACAATCGTGAGGTCCACTGGACACAGGGAGGCGGCCGAACACCAAGCACAAAAGGTCCACCACGTGGACGAGTAAATGCGCTCCATTGATGCCCGCCGGGATGAAAGGAGCATTTGTATGATGGCATCAGGCACTCTGCGATGACTCAAGGTGCCATGTGGTCAACTGGTACCAGCACGGGTCCGGATGCAGCATGGACCCCTGGGAGAGTGAAGACTCAGTCGGTGGAATCCTCCAGGGTGGACTGGCCGATAGAGACCGGAGGTCCGCGAACCAAGCTCTCCTGGGCCAGTGAGGAGCTAGGAGAATCACCTCTGCCTCCTTGGAGATGATCTTGCGGATGACCTGTGGGATCAGAGCCAGTGGGGGGAAGGCATAGAGAAGGCCCCTCAGCCAGGGGCAACGAAGGGCGTCTGTGTCTTCTGCCCCCTGGGACCGGTAGTGGGAGAAGAACCTCGGGAGTCTGGTATTCAGCGGAGTGGCGAACAGATCGATTATCGGCAGTCTGAACCGATTCACCAGTTTTTGAAAGAGGTCCTGGTGAAGGCTCCACTCCACCGGGTCCAACACGTTGCGGCTAAGCCAATCCGCGGTTTTGTTGGACACCCCCGAGATGTGCTGTGACCGGAGGGATAGGAGGTGATGCTCCGCCCAGAGCCCCAAGGCCTTGGCCTCTGACATCAGGTTCCTGGAGACCGTGCCATCCTGGCGATTGATGTGCACCTTGGTGGTGACGTTGTCGGTCATCAACAGTACATGTTGGCCGGCGAGGACATGGTGAAATTCCTGTAGAGCCAGGAACGATGCTCTCAGCTCCAGTAGGTTGATGTTCAGTAGGGCCTCTGACTGAGACCACATTCCCTGGGCCACGTGCGAAAGGATGTGTGCCCCCCATCCGTGTAGACTGGCATCGGTCGTCACCGTCACCCGGCTCGGCTAGATGAAGCTGGAGCCCTCAGAGATCGCCGGGGAATGCCACCACTGGAGAGAGCGACATACAGAGGATGGTATCAGGATCTTGGCCGAGGAGTTGCTCTTGCCCGCCCGTTGGAAGGGCAACAAGAGCCATTGGAGGTCTCTGGAGTGCAGTGGTGCCCAGGGTGTAATATGTATAGCCGAAATCATCTTTCCCAGGAGAGAAGATAAGAGTTTCAGAGGCGCTCGCCTGAGGCAAAGTACCTGTTGGACAAGTGCGATGAAATTGTCCTGCCTCTCCTGGGATAGGAACACCCTGCACTCCAGAGAGTCCACAATGGCCCCCAGATGGGTAATCCTAGTTGTAGGACAGAGCTGGCTCTTTTCCAAGTTTAACGAGAAGCCATGGTCCTGTAGACACTGCATTGTTAGTTGGAGGTCAACCTCTGCTTGCGAGTGTGAGGATGACAAGACCAAAATGTCATCCAAATAACATTGTATTCGGACTGGGACGGCCCGCAGGCTAGCCACAAGGGTTGCGAGGATCTTAGTGAAGACCCGCGGGGCCGAAGAAAGGCCAAATGGGAGTGAGGAGTACTGGTAGTGATAGTCCAAATAACAGAAATGGAGAAATTTTTGGTGAGAGGGCCGAATTGGGACGTGGAGGTAGGCCTCCGTCAGGTCAATGGAAGACATAAAGTCCCCCCCTACGCACGCAGGCCAGGATCGACTGCAGCGTATGCATTTTAAACTTTTTGTACGCGATGAATTTGTTAAGGCGCTTGAGGTCAAGCACTGCTCTCCACCCACCCGAGGATTTCTCTACGAGGAACAAGTTGGAATGGAATCCTTGCCCCTGTTGGTCCTCTGGTACCTGCTGGATGGCATTGATGTCCAGCAGGTACTGGATAGCGGCCAGCATCAGTGACCGTTTCCGGGGATTGGAGGACTGGGGGCACCTCATGAAAAATCCTGGGGGGGGGGTGGAGATCAGATCTAGTGTGAAACCGGATGTGATGGTCTCCTGCACCCAATTATCTGTTGTTGTGTCCTCCCATCACCTGGTGAAGAAACTCAGGCGACCCCCAATGGGAAGGACAGAGGAATCTATTTGTAGCGGCGGAAGGAGCGCCCGCCTGCACCCCGAAAAGGGCGCTTGGCTGGCTGGTCCACCTTAGGCTTGTCCTGTCCCTGGTTCTGCCCCCCCACTTGATAGCTACCCTGCTTGTATCTAGGGGCCCGGAATGGGCGGTGGGGTGGGGGAGGGGGAGGGTTGGAAGGTTTACTCAGACCCCTGCGGGTATAGTTAGGCAACACCTTCCGTTTGTCCTTGGACTCGATGAGGTACGGGTCCAATGCCTCCCCGAAGAGGGACTGACCCTGGACCGGAGCAGTGGCCAGCCGACACTTGTGACGTGCATCCGACTGCCACCCGCGGAGCCAGTACATCCTACGAGCCACAACGGATGCCCCCATCGATCTTGCAGCGAAGCGTGCACTCTGCAGGGTGGCATCGGAGGTGAATTGGGCCACCGCTAGCAGCTTATTAATGTCCTGGTGGGTTCGCACGTCAGTGGATTGTTCCTGCAGCATCTTGAGCCAGCGGATCGAAGTTTTGCTGAAGAACGAGGCCGTTGTAGATGCTTTGACGGACCAGGCGGCCGACTGATGTGCTCATAGGATGGCCTGCTCAGTGCGGCGGTCCTCAGGGCGTAAGAGTTCTTCGCTATCACCCGGCAAGGGGTTGGCAGAATATAGCGCCTTGATGGGCGGGTCCACCGGTGGTGTCGGCAGGTGTTGTGCCAGCCCTTGGGCCACGTTAAAGTATTTTTTGTCCAAGGAGGACGGCGCCGCCCCCGTGATCAGAGCCTGCCATTGTTTCATGACAGATTCAATGAATAGCTTGGGTGCTGGAATGACCTCCTCTTGTGAGATCGTTTCCTCAAATAGAGGGTCGCCAGGTTCCTTGCCCGCCAGCTTAGGTTCCACCGGGGGCATCTTGGCCGCAGCCCTTGCCTTGTGCAGGAAGGACTTGAATAGGGCCGGGTTGAAGAGGCCCGTGGTAGCCAGTGGTTCAGGGGCAAGGTCCTCGTCGGCCGACAGGTCCAAGTCCTGCCCCTGTTCCTTGGTGTCCTGGAGGGATTTAGGAGACCCCTGCGGGGAGTAGTTCTCAGCCTCTAGGGGTTGGTCCCACTCTGCAGTTGGGGGCGGGCATCGTGACTGGGCGGGCAGGGTCCCTGTACCCAAAGTGGAAGGTACCAGAGCCATTGCGTGCTTGATGCCCGCTGCGATGCCCTCCTTGATGGCAGCCTGGATCAAGGCCTGGACTTCTGGGCTTTGGAAGAGGGCGGAGGCCGTTGCCAATGGGGCATCTGGGGGTGGGCCCCTTGGCGGCTGGGGTTCCTCCCAAATGTCGTCGTTGCCCAAACAAAGGTTGGGGTTGTCTAGGGACAGAGCCCCAGAGGATTGCCTGGATCTACGGGGCAGTGGGTCCACCGTGTCCCTGGAGTGGGAGGGGCCCGTTGAGGTGGAGGGGGGCTTCCTGGCCTTGTCAGAGGCCTTGTCCTTGTGGCCCCCTTCATTCTGGGTGGCCTTTTTGGAGGGTTCTCCTGCCCCCTGACATAGGGGTGAACGGTCCCTGTGCAGCATGGGGGGTGTATGATGCCCTGGATTCACCCTCCGGCTTCCTGGGCTCCCTCCTGGCCTTGGCCTTATTCTTGGCCACCCTGTCGGACATTGCATGCTTGACCAGTGTGTTGGGTAGTCAGGGGTGCTGACGGATGGTC
The DNA here is from genome assembly GCA_023053685.1 of Diadophis punctatus similis. Taxonomy (NCBI): domain Eukaryota; kingdom Metazoa; phylum Chordata; class Lepidosauria; order Squamata; family Dipsadidae; genus Diadophis; species Diadophis punctatus. The sequence continues at coordinate 9,356,578 of JALIGW010000010.1, read as the reverse complement.
GCTGGCGGTCCTGGAGTTGTTTGACTTGCGCGCACGCACGCCGAGCAGCTGCCAACAGACAGCTGCCAAAGATCTGGCGAGGAGAGCCTTCCTAAGCTTCGCGCGGCTGCACAGGGCTCTCCCGATGCACAGCTGATTTAGGGAAGGCAGGCAAGGTTGTTCAATGAGCTGCACGGCTGCACGGAACGGCTCCTGACACCCAGCTGGTGAAGCGGCGAGCAGCAAGGCAGTCAGATGAGTCGCACGGCTGCGTGAAGCAGCTCCCACCTTCGCCTGACAGAGCAGCGGCAAGTAAAGTTGTCCGATAAGCCGCGCGCATGCGTGGAACGGCTGCCGACAGTCAGCTGTTGGGTGGGCTGTCCACTGTACTCGCCTGAGGGAAAATGGCCATTCGCACCAAAATCGGCGACGGGAAGGCCTCCCTTGCTCACGATCAGGATCGGGCACTCAGACAGCTTCAGGAGACGTGCGAGAGACGGTTCGAGGATTTTGGCTCTTTTAAAGGCGCCGGAACGCTGAAGCCAGGCAGGAGGGGGTAGGAAGGCTGCACAATCGCAGGCCTTCAGCAGCTGGTAGGTTTTCTTCAGTTCCCCTCCCTGCGGTCAGCGGCAGAGCTGCCCTGGCCATTGGTCACTCAAGTGCGGAAGCTTCTGTGACTTATGGATCAGGAACAGGATGGCCAGGCCGCTTATCAATCCTCTGGGCAGAAGTCCACACTGCCAGGTGGCACAGTAGGCTGACAAGAGTCACAGGCCGCCGCCCCCCCCCCCCCGCAATGATGGTAACTTGTTTGGGGGATAATCACTTACTGAATTGTAGAGTGGATATTGTAGAAAAAGCGATTTGGTGAAGTAACCTGCAAGGTTGGGAAACACTAGTCCTAGACCTAGGATTGAGTCAAAAGAGGGGGAGCCCTTCGGGGGGTCAATTTTTATAGAGTCAGACTCAGTCCTGATTGGCTGATGGATTGGATCATCCCATTCTTGGAGGCTAGCTCCACCCACTATGGAGAACAGGAATAAAATTAATGGAAAAAATAGAAGAATGTGGAGAAGTGGCAGGCCTAAAAATTAATAAAGAAAAGACAAAGATTTTGGTTAAAAACTTAACAGAGAAACAAAAAAAAAAAGATTTGATGAAGAAAGTGGATATTCAAGTAGTAAAAAAAGTAAAATATTTAGGAATTTAATTAATGGCAAAATGTACAACAATTAAAGAAGATAACTATGGCAGATTGTTGAAACAAATTCAAACAGATTTGGAAAGATGGAAAAATTTACAACTATCTTTGATTGGAAAAGTGGCAACAGAAAAAATGAATATATTGCCAAGACTGTTGTATCTTTTTCAGACCATACCAATAAAATTGGAAAAGAATTTTTTGAGGAACTTAACAAGATCGTGCATAAATTTATTTGGCAGTGGAAAAAAGCAAGAACTGGATTAAAATTAATGCAGGACAATAGAAGTAGAGGACTTGGACTTCCAAATTGGGAAGTGTACTATCAAGCCACCGCATTAACCTGGATAAAGGAATGGATTCTGCTGAGAAATACAAGATTGCTGACCTTGGAAGGACATGACTTACAATTGGGCTGGCACGTGTTTCTTTGGTATGGTAAACATAATGCACGTCAATACTTTCAAAGACATTACATAAGAAATGCGTTACTAAGGGTGTGGGAGAAAATTAAAGAGCAACATTATCTTAAGATACCAGTGTGGCTTTCAACAATGGAAGCACTGATAAGTCCAAATGTTTTTTTTTAATTGTTATTTTTCTCCACAATACATCCATACATATACCATAATTCATAACAAAATATACATAGTTATACATTTCTATTCAATAAAACATAAACCAACATCCTAATTTGCACCTTTTATACTTTTATTGCCCACCTGTTTTCCCCTTTATGTCATATCACTCCCCTCCCTCTATCTCCCTCTCTCCCCTCTACCTTCTTTCTCCTTCTCTCCCACTTTCCTACTTCCCTCCTCTCCCTTCTTCCCTTCCTTCTTTACTTCCTCTTCTCCGTCTTAACCTTTCCCTGAGTTTATCTAATCACAATCTATCTTATAGTTAACAGACAGGTAACTCATATCTCTAATTCCATTTAATTATTGGTGCGACTCTTAAATTTATTTATTTATTCCGGTATCCATACTTACACATATGTCTTATATTTTCCTAGATATATTAGCTACTTAATGCCTCCTCAACTACCTAATTTTGTCACCTGGATCTACCACCTTAAATTTTCTATCTTCCTCCAATTTAATCAATGTTGCTTGTCTTCTATACATATTCATTTTTTAACCAATCATAAAATTTTCCCCATACATTATAATATTCAGTCTTCCTTATCTTTAATTTTCATTGTAAATCTATTCATTTCCGCAGTGTCCAATATTTTTTAATTACCTCCCCTTCAGAACGGTTTTTTGTTGCTTTCCACTTTTGCGCAAATGCAATTCTAGCTGCTATAATTTTATGAATAATTAAATATATATTTTCTTTATTAAATTTCTCTGGTAATATACCCAACAGGAATATCTCTGGTTTCAATTCTATACATTGTTTCAATATTTTTTCTATCCACATTTGAATTGAACTCCAATACACTTTGGCTTCAGCACATGTCCATCACATATGATAAAAAGAACCCGGTATTTGCTGACATTTCCAACATTCATAGATTTATCTTTAAACATTTTGGCTATCCTTTCCGGTGACATGTGCCATCTATAAAACATTTTATACAAGTTTTCTTTATATGCTGTTGCCATTGTCAGTTTATAGTTTCTTTCCCACAACTGTTGCCATTTATCCAGTTCTATAGTATGACCTAAAATTCCTTGCCCCATTTAATAATCGTTTCCTTCACTTGTTCTTGCTCTAGATCAATATATAATAAGTAATTATACAATTTTAATTAGTCTTTCATCCGTTCCTGTGAGTATTTCATCTAATTCTGTCATTTCTAAATTTATACCCTCCGTTTTAATATCTTTATTATATCTTGACTGCAATTGCATTCTCATATACCAATCTATATATACCAATTCCTTGTTTCTCCAATTCTTGAATAGATTTCAATTCCCCCTTATCTGTTAGAATATCTTTATATCGTGCAATATTCCCCCAATTAAGTCTATTCGGTTAAGTTAGTGCTTCTATTATTGATAACCAATATGGTATTTTCAAATAGTGTTTCTCTTTTATCTTTTCCCACACTGCATACAAAGAGTTCCTTATATAATGTCTCTGGAAATAGCTATGTATTTTACTTCTTCCAAACCATAGAAATGTGTGCCATCCTATCTGTAAATCATGTCCCTCCAAAACCAAAAGTCTTTTATTTCTTAGCAAAATCCATTCTCTCATCCATGTCAATACTGCAGCATCATAATATAACTCCCAATTTGGAAGTCCAAATCCACCTCTTAGTCTTGCATCTTGTAGCATTTTATATTAATCCTCGCCTTTTTTCCTTGCCATACGAACTTCAGTATCATTTTATTTGTTTGTTTAAAGAATTTTTTCTCTAATCTTATTGGTATTGTTGAAAATAAAAACAGAAATTGTGGCAGTATATTCATCTTAATAATAATAATAATAATAATAATAATAATAATAATAATAATAATAATAATAATAATAATAATAATAATAATAATAATAATAATAATAATAATAATAACAACAACAACAACAACAACAACAACAACAACAACAGAGTTGGAAGGGACCTTGGAGGTCTTCTAGTCCAACCCCCTGCCTAGGCAGGAAACCCTACACTACTTCAGACAAATGGTTATCCAACATCTTCTTTAAAACTTCCAGTGTTGGAGCATTCACAACTTCCGGAAGCAGGCTGTTCCATGGATTAATTGTTCTAACTGTCAGGAAATTTCTCCTTAGTTCTAAGTTACTTCTCTCATTGTTTAGTTTCCACCCATTGCTTCTTGTTCCACCCTCAGGTGCTTTGGAGAATAGCTTCACTCCCTCTTTTTTGTGGCAACCCCTGAGATATTGGAACACTGCTATCATGTCTCCCCTGATCCTTCTTTTCATTAAACTAGACATACCCAGTTCCTCCAACTGTTCTTCATATGTTTTAGCCTCCAGTCCCCTAATCATCTTTGTTGCTCTTTTCTGCACTCTTTCTAGAGTCTTGACATCCTTTTTACATCGTGGTGACGAAAACTGAATGCAGTATTCCAAGTGTGGCCTTACCAAGGCATTATAAAGTGGTATTAACACTTCACGTGATCTTGATTCTATCCCTCTGTTAATGCAGCCTAGAACAGTGTTGGCTTTTTTGGCAGCTGTTGCACACTGCTGGCTCATATTTAAATGGTTGTCCACTAGGACTCCAAGATCCCTCTCACAGTTACTACTGTTGAGCAAGGTATCACATATACTGTACTTGTGCATTTTGTTTTTCTTGCCTAAATGTAGAACCTTACTTTTTTCACCATTGGATTTCATTTTGTTTGATAGCGCCCAATGTTCAAGTCTGTCAAGATCCTTCTGTATCTTGAGCCTATCTTCTGGAGAGTTGGCTATTCCTGCCAGTTTGGTGTCATCTGCAAATTTGATGAGTTCCCCATCTATCCCCTCGTCCAAGTCATTGATGAAGCTGTTGAAGAGTACTGGGCCTAAAACAGAGCCTTGGGGTACTCCACTGCATACTTCCCTCCATGTAGATGCAGTTCCATTGAGCACTACACATTGAGTGCGGTTGGTTAGTCAGTTTTGAATCCATCTGGTGGTGTTGCTATCCAGCCCACATTTTTCTACTTTATCTAGTAGTAGGTTAATTTAATTTAATGTAATTTAATTGAACGTTCTTATAGGCCGCCCCACTCCCGTGGGACTCAGGGTGGCATTCAATACAGAGAAGAACAATTCATAAAAACAGTTATAAAAAACAACATAATAACAACAATTAAAATATCATTAAAAAGATTAAAAATCATCCATCATTCATACCAGGGGGGAGACCAAAGATGTTCTAATTGGTCTCACTTTCACCCCGCCTGCCGGAAGAGCCATGTTTTTATTGCTTTACGGAAGGCCAGCAGGGTGGGAATAGTCCTGATCTCTGGGGGCAGTTGGTTCCAGAGAGACGGAGCTCCCACAGAGAAGGCTCTCCCCCTTGGCCCTGCCAACCGGCATTGCTTGGTCGACGGGACCTGGAGGAGACCAACTCTGTGGGACCTAACCGGTCGTAGGGAGGTATGCAGTAGGATGCGGTCCCGGAGGTAACCAGGCCCTGAGCCATGTAGGGCTTTAAAGGTCAAAACCAACACCTTAAATTGCATCCGGAGACTAATGGGCAACCAATGCAGCTGGCGGAGAATAGGTGTTACGTGGGTGTATCTAGGAACACCCACCACAGCTCACGCAGCTGCATTTTGCACCAATTGCAGTCTCCGAATACTCTTTAAGGGTAGCCCCATGTAGAGCACATTACAGCAATCCAGCCGTGAGGTGATAAGGGCATGAGTGACTGTGAGTAGAGCCTCCCTCTCCAAGTAGGGTCACAATTGGTGCACCAGGTGAACCTGTGCAAAGATCCCCCTAGCCACAGCTGAAAGATGTTGCTCCAATTTTAGCTGTGGGTCTAGGAGGACACCCAAATTGCAAACCTGTTCTGAGGGAGTTAATTTCTCTCCCCCAAGAACCAAGGAGGGGTGATCAACATAATCCTTGGGAGGCAATATCCACAGCCACTCGGTCTTGTCAGGGTTGAGTTTGAGCCAGTTCATTCCCATCCAGACCCTAACATCGTCCAGGCAATGGTCCATTATGTCCATTGCTTCCCTAAATTGAGACGGGAGATGTACAACTTGGTATCATCAGCATACTGCTGATACCTCACCCCGTGTCGTCGAATGATCTCACCCAGTGGTTTCATGTAGATGTTAAACAGGATGGGGGAGAGACTGAGCCCTGAGGCACCCCACAAAGTAGTGGCCTAGGGCTCGACCTCTGCCCCCCTGTCAACACCAACTGCGTCCTATCAGAGAGGTAGGAGGAGAACCACTGTAATACAGTGCCACCCACTCCCACCTCGCCTAGTCAGCGCAGAAGGATACCATGGTCAATGGTATTGAAAGCCGCTGAGAGGTCATGTAGCACCAGGATGGAGGAATCACCACCATCCCGGGCTCACCAGAGATCATCCATCAGGGTGACCAAAGCAGTTTCGGTACTGTAGCCGCGCCTGAAACCCGATTGAAAGAGATCTAGATAATCTGTTTCATCCAATAGCCATAGGAGCTGGAGCGCCACCACTTTCTCTACAACCTTCCCCACAAAGGTAAGGTTGGAGACCGGACAGAAGTTCTTTAAATCCGCCGGGTCCAGGGAAGGCTTCTTGAGGAGGGGCTCACCACCGCAACTTTTAAGGGCTGTGGGACAGACCCCTCTCTCAAAGTAGCGTTGACCAATGCCTGGAGCCAGCCGCGTGAGACCTCCCTGGTGGCCGAAACCAACCAGGAGGGACACGGGTCCAATAAACAAGTGGCGGAGCTCATCGCTCCTATGGCCTTGTCTACATCCTCAGGAGTCACCGGTTCAAACTCCTCCCATATAACAGGACTAAGGCCAGTCCCTGTCATCTCGGCCTGTACTGCCCAATCAGAGTCCAGGTCTGTCCGAATCTGAGTGACTTTGTCCGCCAGAAACAGAAAATTCCTCAGCTCTGCCCTGCAAGGGGTCTTCACCTCCCCCCATTGTCAGGAGGGAACGAGTAACCCTAAACAGGGCGGCTGGGCATGAATCGGAGGATGCAATAAGAGTGGAGAAATGCAAACGTTTCACCGCCCTTATCGCCACTAAGTAAGTCTTAATAAAGGATCTTAGAAGTGTTCGGTGAGATTCAGCTTTACTGGACCTCCAGCGTCGCTCTAGACGTCTCTTATGGTGTTTCATCTCCCGGAGCTCCTCAGTAAACCAAGGAGCCTTCCTGGATCCACTACCATGGAGAGGTCGCAAAGGCGCAATCCGATCTAACGCCCCTGATGCCGCCCTGTTCGAGGCAGCTACCAGAGACTCAGACAAATTGTGTATCAGGGATTCAGGTATCTCCCCAAGTTCCCTCTGGAATCCTTCTGGTTCCATTAGGTGCCTGGGGCGGAACCACCTAATTGTTCCCACCTCCTTGCGATGGAGGAGTGGTGCCATGAAATCTAACCTCAGAAGGAAATGTTCTGACCACGACAAGGGTGAAATGACTAAACCCCTCAGCCTCAGATCATCTCTCCACTGCCCCGAGAGAAACACCAGGTCAAGTGTGTGACCACCCTCATGAGTCGGACCCTGAACTACTTGGGTCAGGTCCATGGTTGTCATGGAAGCCATGAACTCCTGGACTGCATCAGAGGATTTGCCGGGCGAAGGCAGGTTGAAGTCCCCCAGAACCATAAGCCTGGGGAACTCAACTGCCAGCCCCGCTATCACCTTGAGCAGCACAGGCAGGGCCTTTGCAACGCAGCTAGGAGGCAGGTACATTAGCAAAAGGCCCACCTAAACCCCTAGGTCCAACTTCAGAAGGAGCATCTCACACCCAACAATCTCCGGGGCAGGGCTACTACGAGGACACAGATTTCGGTGAGCTGTAATAGCCACTCCTCCACCCCTTCCCTGGGGTCACGGCTGATGCAGAACTAAGAACCCATCTGGGCACATCTCGGAGAGGGGAATACCCCCCTCCTGGCCCAGCCAGGTCTCCGTTACGCATGCCAGGTCCGCCCCCTTGTCCAGGATTAAGTCCCGTACGAGGGGTGCTTTGTTGATAATCGACCTGGCATTCAGCAGCAGCAGCTTGAGCCCAGGGCCCTGAATTCCCCGGTCACCAGGCACTCGGGCTGAGCTAGATGGAACCAAAACAGAGGGGCTGGAACAGGAAATCGCTTGGAGACAGCGAGTTCTAGTTCCCCGAGAGCGGCCTACCCCTCGGCTCCCGCCATACCTACCTCTCCCCATTATGACCGTAATGCTCTGACCCTCCCCCCACACAGAGATCCCCTCCCCATCCCCGCTGGTCCTCCTCTCTCCCTGCAGGCCATACATACCATTCATACTGAGCCGGGGGTCGAGATTAAGTCCCCCTCCACTTCTGTTTCCACACTCAGCAGAGGGGGCCCAAACTCTCATCCCCGACTCACTCATTCTATCCAAACTAATCAATTAAACTAAACATTTCATCCACCCAAATATATCAACATACATTCACACATAAATATCCTTTCATCCCAAATCCACTCCACCCACTCACATCAACCACCCAACCTTAACACACAAACTCCCACAATCCCACCCCCCTCCAGCTTCCGAGGTATAGAGTAGAAGTTACAAGCGAAACAAATCGATGTTCAGACTGGCAGAAATAAAGTGCATAGGAGAGCACAAAAATGCACAAAAACTCTAAGCCATGGCTTCTGAGATTAAACCTAGTAATTGATGACTGGTTTTGTTCTACTGCTTGTGTTTGCATAATGTTGAATTCCAATATTGCATGATCACTTGCCCCCCAATATTCCTATAGCTTCAACACCTTCTATCATTTCATCTCTGTTAGTGAGAATTAAGTCCAATATGGCTGATCCCCTTGTTCCCTTCTTTACTTTTTGGGTAACAAAGTTGTCTGCTAGGTTTGTTAGGAACCTGTTGTCTCTTCCACTTGGTGCAGAGTTTGTCTCCCAGTTGATGTCAGGGTAGTTAAAATCCCCCATTACTATTGTGATGTGCTTCCTACATACCTTAGTTATCTGACTAGCAAAAAGTTCATCTAATTCCTCTTTTTGGTTGGGTGGCCTGTAGTATAGACCTATGGGAATGTCATTTTGCCCCCCCCCCCTTTAATATTGACCCAAATGCATTCAAGATGATTTTCATTATTGTTGTGCTCTATTTCTGTAGAGATGTCATTATTTCTTATACATAGTGCAACTCCACCTCCTCTTTTATTTGGTCTGTTTCTTTTAAATAATTTAAATCCCTCTAGCTCTATATTCCATTTGTCAGTTTCATCCCACCAAGTTTCCGTAATGGCAACTATATCATATCTTCCCTCATTTACTTGAATTTCTAATTCTCCCTGTTTATTCCTCATACTCTGTGCATTGGTGTATAGACATTTAAGTCCATTTTGATTGACCCTGTGTTTGTTGTCTACATAACCTGTGTTGTGCCTGACTGCCTCTACTTTCTTGCCACCTGTTTGATTAATGCACATGGTATGGCACTCACTATTAAATGCTTGGCTTTGCTTGACAACAGAGCTGATAAACTTACCTGCACACACATCTATGTTGTGTGCACTGTTAACCCTGTTAATTTTAGATTGCTGGGGACAGAAATGATCTGTATCAATTAATTCTCTGTCCCCGCTGTTCAGTTTAAATGTTAATCCAGGAAATCTGTGAATTTAATACCAACTAGCTCAGTCTCTTTGATGGATGCAAGCCATCTCTTTTGTACAGTTTTTCATTGGACCAGTTGCAGACATCATGATTAATAAAACCAAAGCCTTCCCTTTTACACCACTCCTTTAGCCACACATTAAACTCTGCTACACATTGGCCTTTCCCTTTTTGTTCCTTATATACTGGTAAAACCTCTGAAAAGATAAGCCTACAACCTATACTACTAAGTTCATACCTCAAGCTCTGGAAGTCATTCTGCACAGAAAGTACATCTTTTTGGGACAGATCATTTGTGCCAAGATGTATAATAGCATCAACATCACAGTCCTTACTGGCATTCTTGAGTATCTTAAGAATACTCCTCTTGTCTCTGCTGGCAGTAGCACCTGGCAGACACCTGACCTCTTTCAAAACCTCGATATCCTTTCCTAAATTTACATCCCTTACAATTGAATCACCAACCAGAAGGTGGCTTCTCTTTTTGGATACCTTGCTGCTCTTGTGTGACTGATGTGTAATACCTGATTCACACTTTCCACTTTCCAAAATAAGTTCTTCATCTCGGACCACGATCCCCTGCTTATTTGAGTTATCATTATCACAACTACCTTGACCTGTCGCTTTAGTGTCCCTATTAAGGTCAGCAAGGACACTATATCTGTTATGCTGGGATACAGCAAAAGCTTTGTGTTTATGGTTCACAGCTCTCACCCTGCCAGATCCCACAGTTGTCCATACTGCCCTTCTCCTGCAGGATCTTTGTGGTAGAGGGGGCTAATATTGCGGCAGCTCGTTAGAGTGGAATGGCTGAATTTGGCATCTAATTTCTGCTTGCAGAGCACAGATTAAAGATTCTAGATAGGTAATCTATCCACATAGACTAGTAATTTGTTTACAAAGAGGACAGTATCCAAATTTGAAAAGAGTACTTCGAAACACAGCTGTAAAACAAGTATTACACTGAACTAAGCCAGTCATTTTGAAATAAAATAAAATCACAATCTCAAGCACACTAACCCTGAATATATTATTACTATTTTTGGTTTATAGTTATATGATTCGCGTACCATTAGGTGCGCGGGCCACTACCTTTCTCCTCTTTCACTCACTCAGATTCACAAGTCTCAGCCAGGAGCCCCACTCCCAGCTTCTGTGAATTTAAACTGTAATGAAAGAAGGTGTTTTCCTACCTTTCTTTCTCCTCTTTCTCTCACTCAGATTCACAAGTCTCAGCCAGGAGCCCCACCCACAGCTTCTGTGAATTTAAACTGTAATAGAAGAAGGTGTTTTCCTACCTTTCTTTCTCCTCTTTCTCTCACTCAGATTCACAAGTCTCAGCCAGTTGCCCCATTGATCTTAATCAATGATATTCTTCCCATCCGTGATAATTGAAGATTTTTCCATTTTTCCAGATCTATTTCAGTTTGTTTCTTTAATCTATAATAATTATCTTCCTTAATTGTCATACATCTAGCTGTTAGATGAATCCCTAAATATTTTACTTTTTTGTAATCTGCACATTTAATTTCCCAACTAATTCCTTCTTTTGTTTTTCCATCATATTTTTCACTAAAAGCTTTGTTTTGTCTTTATTAATTTTTAATCCTGCCATCTCTCCATATTTTTCAATTTGCTGTATTAATTTAGGTCCAGTCTCTAATGGTTCTTCCAATATGAACACCAAGTCATCTATGAATGCTTGCAGTTTGTACTCCTCTCCTTTAATTTTCATTCCTTTTATATCCTCACTTTGTCTTATATTTCTGGTTAGTACTTCCAAAGTCACCACAAATAACAATGGTGATAAAGGACATCCTTGTCTTGTTCCTTTCATAATATCCACCTTCTCTGTCATATCTCCATTCACTATTACTTTGGCTGTTTGTTTACTATAAATTATACAATTATATCCAACATACCTCCCTAAGACTGATTAGAGCCCACAGAGTTGGTCTGCTGGTGGTCCAGTCAGCCAAACAATGTTGGCTGGCGGGCCCACAAACGAGGGCCCTCTCTGTGGCAGCACCGGCTCTCTGGAATACACTACCCCCTGAGATCCGCATTATTCCCACCCTGCCAGCCTTCAGAAAAGCAGTAAAAACATGGCTTTGTTGACAGGCCTGGGGCCAATGATTTTAATACAATATCAATCATTCTTGGCCCCATGAATGATTTATTGTATGGGTTTTTAAATTGTGGTTTTTAATGTTTTAAAATGTTTTAATATGTACTGTTTTTAATGTTTTTTTATATTTGTTGTTGCATGTGAATTTTTATTGTTGTGAGCCGCCCAGAGTCTCTGTGCAGTGGGCGGCATACAAATGCAACTAATAAATAAATTGTTTTGATTACATTAATAAATCTTTTTCCAAAGTCCATAGTTTGAAGTTGCATTGTCATAAATGAGACGTTGTACTTACCTGAGACGTCCATTCTCGTAGGGTGGAGCTAGCCGCCAAGATTGGGTATTGGCACAGCCTTCTAGCCAATCATGACTGAGTCTGACAAAAGTATAAATAGTGGCTCTAGGGCCTAGTTCCCCCTCTTTTGATGAGGGACAAATGCCAGACTCGACGTGCCAATCAAATCCAACAAAATTTATTGAAAACCAACAGTTGAAACAACAACACTGTGATGTAGTACTGCTAAATACCTAGGACTAACTACCTACGTGCAGAGAAACATCCTATGCTACTAATTCCTATATACCTAATGACTCAGAATGGGAAAAAAACCACTGTCCAGCCAGAACACAGAATAGAAGGGAGGGACTTGGCGGCTAGCTCCACTCTATGAGAATGGACATCTCAGGTAAGTACGTCTCATTCTCCATAGTGGGTGGAGCTAGCCGCCAAGATTGGGACATACCAAAGTAATTCAGTCCCTAGGGTGTGCCTCCTGATTCTGGCTGGGACTGCCGCCCCCCAATGTTACCTGCTCCAGCACTCTGCGCCCAAAGTCAGCCTCCTGGGGGTGAAAGCGTCCAGTCTGTAGTGCAGGACGAACGGCGTTGGAGATGACCATGTGGCCGCTCGACAGATTTCCTCAATAGAAGCCCTAGTGTTCCATGCAGTGGTGGTGGCCGCACTGCGTGTGGAATGGACAGTGATCCTGGAGGGTCGTGGTAAAGACATTTGTTCATATGCAATGTTAATGACAGTACGAATCCATTGACCCACCGTGGGAGATGATGCTTTTCGCCCCAGGGATGTGGGATGAAAGGAAACAAACAAGGCCTCGGTCCTGCGAAAAGCAGAGGTCCTTTGTATGTACATGTCCAGTGCTCGTCTCACGTCCAGGAGGTGCCACTGCCTTTCAATGTCAGAAGAAGGTGAAGGATAAAATGAGGGTAACACAACCTCCTGAGCCCGGTGGAAGTAAGAGTTTACCTTTGGTAGAAAGGTGGGATCCAACCGCAACACCACTCTGTCCTGGTGGAAAACACAGAGGTCACCCCTGATGGAGAGGGCTGCCAGTTCGGAGATGCGCCAGGCAGATGTGACAGCCACCAGAAAAACCACCTTGTACATTAGATGAGCCAGGGAGACGGATTGCAATGGCTCAAAGGCACCCCCAGTGAGTGCTAGTAGAACCTTGGACAAGTCCCAGGTGGGGTACCTGTGCACCACAGGTTGGCATCCATTGACTGCACCCTTAAGGAACCTGGAGATCAAGGGATGAGCAGAGAGTTTTTCTAGAGACGGGGAAGATAGAACCGTGGATAGGGCAGCTACCTGACGTCTGAGGGTACTTGGGGAAAGACCCTTAGTTAGCCCCTGGCGGAGGAATTGCAGTACATTTATGACTGAGAGGTCCACAGGGGAATGCCCCTCCCTAGCACACCATGAGCAGAAGGCCTTCCAAGAGGCTGCATAGATACGTTGCGTGGACGGTCTGCGAGAGTCAAGCAAGACCTCCATGACGTCCTCAGGGATCTGACGGCTCCTCAGAGTGAGCCGCTCAAGTGCCAGGCGGTCAGTTGCAACCAGTGAGGCTCTGGATGCTGCACTGACCCCTGGACAAGCGACCACTCTGTCGGAGGGATCCTCCATGGGGGGGGAGACTGACAGGGAGACCAGGTCGGCATACCAGGCTCTCCTTGGCCAGTGGGCGGCCAGAAGGATCACCTCGGCTCTCTCCTCCAGCAGTTTTCAAATGACCTGGGGGATGATGGGAATGGGAGGAAATGCATAGAGCAACCCCTGAGGCCAAACACAGCGGAGGGCGTCCATCCCCTCTGCCCCCTGAGTCAGGTACTGGGACAGAAACCTGGGCAGTTGAGCATTCCCCGGGGTGGCAAAAAGGTCCATTACTGGCAGACCGAAATGACCCACAAGTTGGTGAAACAGGTCTGGGTGTAGGCTCCACTCTGAGTGGTCTATCTGGTTCCGGCTGAGCCAGTCTGCCCTGATGTTGTTTACCCCGGAGATGTGCTCTGCCGAAAGTGACAGCAGGTGGCGCTCCGCCCATAACCCCAGTTGCATGGCCTCTGACATCAGTTGTCCGGACATGGTCCCACCTTGTCTGTTTATACCTTGTCTCCTCTTCTGGGGTGGAGCCAAGCGGAGAGGTCGCAAGAGAACTACCCTCCGTTGCCGCTGCCCTCCTTTTTAAGGATTTAAAGATTTCTGACCCAACTTATTCCAGCTAGCGTGGGTTGGTAGAAAACCGGAAAACCTCAGGAACTCACCAGTCCGTTTGGACAAGGAAAACTCCGGGCACGAGGACTGAGAAGCGCAAGTGTTCTCCAAGCTCGGAGAGACGCCGCTGATTTTAAAATGGCGTCCGTGAAATCGTAGAGCTTGTCAGAAATTACTGCGGCAAGAGCTTGCCGAAAATCGCCAGGAGGTGGGTAACAATCCCGGAGAACAAGAATCACTGGACAATCCCAGGTATTTATGCCGAACGGATTGGCTGTGACTTTGGGCAACGTTTCAGAATTGTCTCCCAGTCATTAGATCTGGGCTGGGTGCTTCCCGTACGATCCTTACTGCTGGTGTGTCGTACTTTGCATGCCGCGGGTTGCTCATTACCATAACGAGCTGCCCCTTGGGAATAACGTCCTCCAGAGACTAGAGTCGATCACTGGAGCCCTTAGCTTTCTAGCTGATCTCTTGAGGTGACTGGCAACCAAAAACTCTAACTGACCTCCTTAATTAAAAAGCAGCTGACCAGGAATTTCCAGCTCCGGTCGAGATCACGACTGCTGCTTACGGAGGTGCCAGCCATTATTCTTTTCCCGGGAGAGGCTTCTCTGATGATGCAATCAGCCTTCTCCGATGATGAAATCAGCCTGGCTGGAGAAAGGATCCCTCGTATGCCAGACAGTTTTTAATTGTCTTCCTCATCTATGCTCACTAATGTGGCGACTTGCATTGACCATCGCAGATGCCATCGCAGTTTCAGGGCGACCCCTTTGGCTGTTCTTCTGGCTACTCTCTTGGATAGCTTCGCCCCCCCCCCCGATTGCAGCCCTATCCATATGCGATAATTACCATCACTGCTGTGACTTGGGTGGCGACATGGCCTCTTTTGACCGGTGTGGCCCGGGCTGCCGTTTTGGGCTCCGGGGGGAGTTTTCGAGCAGCAAAAGTAAGACCTTTGACTCTAGGGGGAAAACTGCGGAGTGGCCGACGTATGATCTTCCCAGACGGTACTTTGGATTTGAGCCTCGCTGATGCCAGTATCAGGGAGAGAGCAGTGGTATATTACGGAGG
Source organism: Diadophis punctatus similis (assembly GCA_023053685.1). Classification (NCBI taxonomy): domain Eukaryota; kingdom Metazoa; phylum Chordata; class Lepidosauria; order Squamata; family Dipsadidae; genus Diadophis; species Diadophis punctatus. Next base: position 9,341,420 of record JALIGW010000010.1, on the reverse strand, counting down.
AATCCGGACATTTTTTTAACGACTACGGTGGACCTGAATACAGGATCCAAGGACTGGGATCTAACTTGGATGGGTCGGGAGGTGTACCCTCCGCTCATCTATAGGCCTCATTATTATGACTTTTATTATTCTATCTATTTTAATTGTACCCCGGAAATGATGAATGTTAGTATGATTGAGAATGTTATGACTGAGGTATGAATGAGTAGAATGAAATATTAGAAGATAATATGAGGGAGCTGGGAACCAAGGCTTGGCCCCCCTTCGCTGAGTGTACAAACAGAAGCGGAGGGGGTCCCGGCTCTTTTACCCAGCCCAGTATGTATGGTATGGATGGCCTGCAGGATGGGAGGGAGACCAGCAGGGGAGGGGAGGGGGTCTCTGGCAGGGACGAGAGCCGGAACACCTCGGTCATAATGGGAAGAGACAGGTATGGCGGGAGCAGAGGGGTGGGCCGCTCTCGGGGAATAAGACCTCGCTGTGTACAAGCGATCCCTTGTTCCAGCCCCTCCGATGTGGTTCCATCTTGCTCATCCCGAGTACCTGGCAACCAGGGTGTTCAGGGCCCTGGGCTCAGGATGCTGCTGCTTAACGCCAGGTCAATTACCAACAAAGCCCCCCTGATACGTGATTTAATCAGAGAAGAGGGGGCTGACCTGGTTTGTGTAACTGAGACCTGGCTGGGCCAGGAGGGGGGAGTAGCTCTTTCCGAGATATGCCCAGACAGGTTCTCAGTGCAGCATCATTCCTGACCCCAGGGAAGGGGGGGGAGTGGCAATAATAACGCGCGGAAACCTGCATCCTCGTAGGATCCCTGCCCCGGAGATTGTTGGGTGTGAGACGCTCCTTCTGAAGTTGGACTTAGGGGTACAGGTGGGCGTTCTCTTAACGTACCTGCCTCCCAGCTGCGTAAGTAAGGCCCTGCCTGAGCTGCTCGAGGCAGTAGCCGGCTTGGCAGTTGAGTTCCCTAGGCTTCAACTTGCCTTCTGCTGACAAAACCTCTGGGGTAGCTCAGGAGTTCATGGATTCCATGACAACCATGGACTTGACCCAAGTAATCCAGGGTCCGACTCATGAGGGTGGTCACACGCTCGACCTAGTGTTTCTCTCGGGGCAGTGGAGAGATGATCTGAAGATAAGGGACATAGTCATCACCCCACTGTCATGGTCAGATCATTTCCTACTGAGGTTGGATTTTGCAGCCCATTCCTCCCCCGCAGGGAGGCGGGACCGACTAGGTGGTTCCGCCCCAGGCACCTAATGGAGCCGGAAGGATTCCAGAGGGAACTTGGGGAAATACCTGAAACCCTGGTATGCAATTCGGCTGATTCCCTGGTGGCTGCTTGGAACACCGCAGCATCATGGGCCTTGGACCAAATTACGCCTTTGCGACCTCTCCGCGGCAGTGGATCCCGGAAAGCTCCCTGGTTTACTGAGGAGCTCCGGGAAATGAAATGCCAGAAGAGACGTCTGGAGCACCGCTGGAGGTGCAGCAAAACCGAATCTCACCGAACACTATTAAGAATTTACATCAGATCTTATTTAGTGGTGATAAGGGCGGCAAAACGAGCCTATTTTTCTGCTCTTATTGTGTCCGCAGATTCTCGCCCAGCCGCCTTGTTTAGGGTGACTCGCTCCCTCCTTGCTAAAGGGGGGAGCGAGGAACACTTGCAAGGCAGAGCTGAGGAATTTGCAGAGTTTCTGTCAGATAAAGTCGCTCAGATCCGGTCGAACCTGGACTCTGGCTGGGCGGAGTCCATGGAGTTGACAGGGGCGAGTCTTAGTCCCTGTTGTGGGAGGAGTTTGGGCCTGTTTCTCCCGAGGATGTGGACAGAGCCGTGGGGGCGATGGGTGCCTCCACCTGTTTATTGGACCCGTGTCCCTCCTGGTTGGTTTCGGCCAGCAGGGAGGTGACACGTGGCTGGATCCAGGCGGTGGTCATCGCTTCTTTGGGGGAAGGATACGTACCGCAGTCGTTAAAAGCTGCGGTGGTGAGACCTCTCCTGAAGAAGCCTTCTCTGGATCCAGCTGACTTGAAGAACTATCGTCCGGTCTCCAACTTACCTTTTTTAGGGAAAGTTGTGGAGAAGGTGGTGGCTACTCAGCTTCTGCGACTTTTGGATGAAACAGATCATCTAGATGTCTATCAGTCGGGTTTCAGGGGCGGCTACAGTACAGAAACTGCCTTGGTCGCCTTGATGGATGATCTCTGGCGGGCCCAGGATGGGGGAAATTCCTCCATCCTGGTGCTACTTGACCTCTCAGCGGCTTTCGATACCATCGACCATGGTATCCTTCTGCATCGCCTCGGCGAGTTGGGAGTGGGAGGCACCGTTTTACGGTGGTTCTCCTCTTAACTCGCCGATAGGATGCAGTCAGTGTTAACAGGAGGGCAGAGATCGTCCCCTAGGCCCCTGTTATGCGGGGTGCCTCAGGGGTCGGTTCTCTCGCCCATCCTGTTTAACATTTACATCAAACCGCTGGGGGAGATCATCCGCAGACATGGGGTGTGTTTTCACCAGTATGTTGATGACACCCAGCTGTACATCACCACCCCCTCTGAATTCAGTGTGGCAGTTGATGTAATGTGCCGGTGCCTGGACGACGTTAGGATCTGGATGGGGAGGAACAGACTCAGACTCAACCCTGACAAGACTGAGTGGCTTTGGATATTGCCTCCTAAGGACTATGACAACTGTCCCTCCTTGGTTCTCGAGGGAGCGAAACTGACTCCCTCGGATCGAGTCCGCAACTTGGGGGTCCTCCTAGACCCACAGCTAAAATTGGACCATCATCTTACTGCTGTGGCTAGGGGGGCCTTTGCACAGGTTCTCCTGGTGCACCAGTTGCGGCCATACTTGGAGAAGGAGGCTCTACTCACGGTCACTCATGCCCTTGTCACCTCCCGCTTGGACTACTGCAACGCGCTCTACATGGGGCTACCCTTGAAGAGTATCTGGAGACTTCAGTTGGTGCAAAATGCGGCTGCGCGTGCTGTGGTGGGTGTGCCAAGGTACACCCACGTGACACCTATACTCCGCCAGCTGCATTGGTTGCCCATCGGTCTCTGGGTCCAATTCAAGGTGTTGATCGTCATCTTTAAAGCCCTTCATGGCTTAGGACCAGGTTATCTCCGGGACCGCATTCTGCCTCATACTTCCCTCCGACCGGTTAGGGCCCACAGAGTTGGCCTCCTCCAGGTCCCGTCAGCCAAACAATGCTGGCTGGCGGGCCCTAGGGGGAGGGCCTTCTCTGTGGTGGGCCCCGCGTTCTGGAACCAACTTCCTCCAGAGACCCGAACCATCCCCACCCTGCTGGCCTTCCGAAAAGCCGTTAAGACATGGCTTTTCCTGCAGGCTGGGGGTAGAGCCTAATCCATCTGAGCTCTCCCCCGGGTATGTCTGGTTGCTAGATGGTTTTTAATATTAAATTTTTAATTTTTATATTTGTTTTTAATGCAATGTTTATTATTGGTTGTTCTTGTATTTTCTCTATGCTGTACGCCGCCCTGAGTCCCTCGGGAGTTGGGCGGCATATAAGAAAACCAAAATAAATAAAATAATAAAATAAATAAATAAATAAATATGTGGACCTTGGTGGCCACATTGTCCGTGAGGACCAGTACATGGGAGTTCTCCAGAAGAGGCCTGAAGTGCTGTAGGGCAAGAAAGACAGCTCGTAACTCCAATATATTTATGCTGAGGGTCGCCTCAGTTTGCGACCATGTGCCCTGTGCCACCTGTGATTCTGCGGGGGGGGGGGCCCAACCCGACAAGCTGGCGTCGGTGGTGATGGTAATTTGTTGCGGGGGAATGAAACATGTGCCCCTGTGGACCGCAGATGTGGTCCACCATTTCAGCGACTCCCTGACTGAGGGCTGGAGCCTCACCTTCGCTGGAGAAGTGGCTCTTCCCTTACGCTGGTAAGGGAGAAGGAGCCATTGAAGATCCCTGGAGTGTAAGTGCGCCCATGGGACAATATGAATGGCCGAAATCATCTTCCCCAGGAGAGAGGACAGCAGGTTCAGTGGAGCTGAATTTTGCCTCAGAACTTGCTAGGTTAATTCCAATAGGCTGTCTCTCCGTTCCTGGGACAGGTACACCTTACACTCCAGGGAGTCAATGATCACCCCCAGATGGACAATCCTGGTGGCGGGGATAAGTTGGCTCTTGGATCGGTTGACCAGGAAGCCATGGTGGGTGAGAGTAGTGAGCACTACCTGGACATCTCTCTCAGCCTGAGAAGGAGAGGCAGAGGAGATGAGAATGTCGTCCAGGTAGCACTGGACCCTGATGGGGATAGATCGACGGTGAGCGGTCAAGGCCGCTAGGACCTTGGTGAAGACCCTTGGCGCTGAGGACAGGCTGAAGGGGAGCGCCCCATATTCATAATGCACCCCTGCATAGCAAAACCGCAAGTATTGGTGGTGAGATGGCCGAATTGGGATGTGGAGATAAGCCTCCGAGAGATCTATGGATGACAGTAGATCTCCCTTCCTAATACTTGTCAGGATTGAATGCAGGGTGTGCATTTTGAATTTTTTATGGACGATATACCTATTGAGGCGCTTAAGGTCCAATATTGCTCTCCACCCTCCCGAGGATTTGAGCACTACGAATAAAATGGAGTAGAAACCCTGCCCCTGTTGGTCCTGAGGCACCTGCTGGATGGCTCGAATTTCCAACAGGTGCTGGATGGCTGATTCATGAGGACCCATTTTGCTGAATTTGATGACATGGGGCATCGAAGGAAAAACCTTGGGGGGTGGTGGAGAGAAACTCGAGTGCGAGTCCTGACTTCAGGGTTTCACAAACCCATGCGTCATTGGTGATTTCCTCCCATCGACTGGCATAGAGTGCCAGGCGACCCCCTATGGGAGGATCAGCCGGAGAATTATTTGTTACGGCGGAAGGGGCGACCACTGGCCCCTCTAAAGGGCCGTTTATACTTGTTGCCTCGGAATGGGCGATCAGAGGAGAACCTCTGATGTGGTCCATATTGCCCCTGGGTCTGACCCTGGTAGTTACCCTGCGATTGCCCCTGGAATCTATTCTGGGATTGATAAGCCCCTCTGTAACTCCTTCTGGGGAAGGAAGCTGGTCGGAAGGGGGCCTTGCGGCCACCCGAGGAGAGGACTTTCTTTTTGTCCTTCGTTTCTATGAGGATACGGTTGAGGGCCTCACCGAACAGAAACTGGCCCGCTACAGGACTAGAGGCCAGCTTCCACTTGTATTTGGCATCTGCTGACCAGTTGCGAAGCCAAGTCATGCAGCGCACCACCGCCGCAGATGCCATGGCCCTTGCTGCAAATCGGGCCGATTGAAGCGTGGCATCGGACGTAAATTGTGCAGCGGCCAGGAGCTTGTTTAGATCCTGGTGTGCCTGGACGTCCGACGGCGGCAGATGGTCCTGGAGGGCATGGAGCCACTTGATGGACGTCCTGCAGAAGAAGGAGGCAGTGGAAGACGCCTTTAGCACCCATGCAGCCACCTGGTGGCCTCTCTGGAGCGTTGCTTCTGTTCTGTGATCCTCCGGCTGGAGAAGCTCCTCTGGGTCCCCAGGCATCTGGGCATTGGAAAACAAGGCCAGGACCGGGCTGTCCACAGGAGGCACTGCAAGATGTTGGGCCAAAGCAGAGTCAATATTAAAATACCTTTTATCAAGGGCGTTGGATAATGACCCTGATGTGGGGTTCTGCCACTGCTTGAGCACGGCCTCCACAAACAGTTTTGGGGCTGGCACCACGTCAGCCTGGGACGCAGTCGGCTCAAACATAGGGTCCGGCTCAGATGCTTGTCCAGTTGCCCCCGTAGGGGTCAAGAGATTGGCCGTGGTCTTTGCTTTATGCAGAAGGGACCAGAACAGGGCTGGCTGGAACAGGGCGGAGGAGACCGCTGGCTCAGGGGCCAGGTCCTCGTCCTCTGACATGGCCAGTTCAGGGAGTGAGCCCCCCAGATCATTCCCCTGACCTTGGTCATCCTCGAGGTCGCCTAGGGGGTCAGAGAATTCCTCCTCACCTTCCTCATCGCCTTCCAGTTCTGGATAATCAAAGCTATCCACGTTCTGGTGCTCTTTTAGAGGGATAGGGTTGTCTGTCTGGGAAGTAGATGAGCCTGCCATGGCTCTGATGCCTGCCTCCACCCCCTTTCTGATGGCCTTATTTATTCTGTCTTGGATCTCCTTAGATTGCAAGTGATCCATGGTGGGGCCTGTATAGGTGGTGGTCTCCCTGGAGTGAACCCTCGGGCCCCAAATGTCCCCTTCAGATCTGCACAGGTTCGCACCATCAATGGACAAATTGTCAGGTGAGTGGGCCTGCGAAGCTCCCTGGTGTCTGGGGGTGGTGCCCTTGTCATGTCTGTGGGTTCCTTTGTCCCCTGACTGAGGGCCCTGCTTAGACTTAGGGGGCCTGTCTTTGGCTGACTGGGCTGGGGATTGAGGCCTGATGGGGGATCGATCCCTAGTAGACGAGGGAGATGCCACCCTTGCCTGTTCAGGCTGCTCAGTACATGGTCTGGGCGTTTTTGCCTTGGCCTTTCCTGCTTTTTGGCTTTTGTCAGCCATGCTGATGAAACAAGGGAGGAGGGCTGAGCTCTGAGGCTAATTAGCTATGCAAAATGGCCGCCGACCACGAGGCAGTCTCCAAAATGGCTGCCAAGGCTTGCTGGGGAGGTTCTGAGATGATGGGAGAGCAGGCTTCAGGCAGGGCCTGTTTAGGCTTCATTTGGGCCCAGTCACAGATACCTCGTTTAAAATGTTTTACAGTCCCAGCTGAGGAGAGGAGGACAGCTTCCTGGGTCGCCCACGGCCCCTGATGGTAAGATGCGGCCTGAATTGTCTCTGGGCGGTCACTCTGGCGTTGGTGTGGCTCTTGCTGCGTAGGCCGCCTCCCTGCGCGCCTCCGCAGCTCCGCAGCAATTAAACTCGGCGGGATGTCCTCCTGAGGCTGTCAGGGCGCCGGCCGCTTGTGCAAGCCTGTCCCAAGGAAATCAGCTGTTTTTCAGGTGATTAAGGGTCGGGCCGCTTGCGCAAGCCCGGCTCAGGAAAATCAGCTGTTTGTTGGCAGCTAAAAAGACGGCACGGACCGCTTGCGCTAGTCCGGCCGAGCTGCGAGCGAGGTCTTCGGCTCTTCCGATCCCTTCGTATTTGACAGTCAGCTGGGGATCGGAAGTCTTGTGTATGGTGTGGCCCACTTGCGCTAGGTTGACCGATTCAAAAGGCACCAAAAATATTCGATTTGTGGCTTGCTATGCCCCTGGCCCCCTCGGCTCTCCTCGCAGGCAAGCAGCAGCTGTCAAAACAGGATGGACGGCCAGCACATGCGGCCCGTCCCTTGGTAGCTGCCAGGCAGAGATGCAGACCTCGCTCAAGTGCCCAGGTGTGCGGTGAGCCCACCACTGGCCCCCAGATGTTATGGGGACCCTTTCCCACTCCCTCCACAGCCGGAAATAAGTATATAAAAGAAGGATAGGTAATAAGAAAACGTAATCAAAAATATACTGGGCCTTCGGCTGGAGGGGCGAGCAGCAGTTGGACTTGCGGCCAACTACCTTCTCCCAGGATCAGATGACAGCAAGGAAACCTGGGGGGCTCGATCAGGGAAAGAGAAAAAAACACTAAGGTAAAAATAAGACTTACAGTTATGATTGAAGGAATATGTTGGATGAAAAAAAGGCACTAGTCATTGGCTCTGACTGAGTCAAAAGAGGGGGAACTAGGCCCTAAAGCCACTATTTATACTTTTGTCAGACTCAGTCATGATTGGCTAGAAGGCTGTGCCCAATCTTGGCTGCTAGCTCCACCCACTATGGAGAATTGCCAATTCACGTTGTCAAATGCTTTCTGTCCATTTAAAAACATTAAAGCCACTTGTTTTCCAGGTTTATTTATTTATTTATTTATTTTGGTTTTCTTATATGCCGCCCAACTCCCGAGTGACTCAGGGCGGCGTACAGCAGAGAAAATACAAGAATAACCAACTGTAAATATTACATTAAAAACAAGTATAAAAATTAAAAACACAATATTAAAACCATCCAACAACCATCCAACAACCATACATACTTGGGGGTGAGCTCGAGTGGATTAGGCTCTACCCCCAGCCTGCAGGAAAAGCCATGTCTTAACGGCTTTTCGGAAGGCCAGCAGAGTGGGGATGGTCCGGGTCTCAGGGGGAAGTTGGTTCCAGAGCGCGGGGCCCGCCACAGAGAAGGCTCTCCCCCTAGGGCCCGCTAGCCGGCATTGCTTGGCCAACGGGACCTGGAGGAGGCCAACTCTGTGGGCCCTAACCTGTCGAAGGGAAGTGTGAGGCAGGTTGCTGTTCATAATATTCTAATGCATTTAAAATTGTTCGCATATTGTCTTTAATCTGTCTTTTAGGTAAAAATCCATTCTGGTCAGAATGTATAAATTCACTTAGACATTTTTTGAGTCTATTTGCCATTATTGATGCAAATATTTTATAGTCTTCATTCAAAAGTGAAATCGGTCTGTAATTTTTAATTTTCTGTAAATCAATCTCTTCTTTAAGTATCAAAGTTATTAATGCTTCTGTCCATGATTCTGGTATTTTAGCTTCTAATAGCAATTCATTGTATAGTTCCAGCATCACAATTCCTAATGTTTCTTTATACATCTCTGCTGGTATCCCATCTGGTCCTGATGCTTTACTATTTTTCTGTCTTTTTATTGCCTCTGTTAGTTCCATCATTGTTATTTTCTCCTCTAACAAATTCTTATATTTTTCTGGTAGTTTAGGTAACTCCATTTCCTCCAAGTATTATTTTATATTCTCTCTTGTTATTTTCTCTTGTTTACATAGGTCCTCATAATATGACCACGCTATCTTTTTTATATCCTCATTTCTATCTTCTATCTTCCAATTGCTTAATCCATTTTTTTCCTTTTCCTTTTTCCTTTTATAAGCTAACCATCTCCCTGGTTTATTTGCATGTTCAAAAAAGTCTTGTTTAGTCATTTTTATTTTCCTTACTACCTCTTCATTTTCCATCATATTCATTTTATGTATCTTCAAGTCCATTATATTTTTAATCCTTTTGTTTTGAGTATCTTTTTGGAGTTCTTTTTCTAATTTCTTATAATCATCTTCTAGTTGTTTCTTGGCATACCTTCTTTGTTTATTTCTTTTACTCATATATCTCATCACCAATCCTCTAATATATGCTTTTGCTGTGTCCCATACAATTTGATGTGAAATGTCACTCTTTTTATTTTCTTTAAAGAAAAAGTCCATTTCTTTTTCCATAAGTTATTGAGATTCTTTTCATTCAATATTTCTTGGTTTAAAGTCCATCTAGTTCTTTTCTTTTGACCTTTCCAAATAGTTGTAATCGGGTTATGATCAGCCCACATACCAATTTCAATGCTTACATTTTGTACATTTGCTAATAAGTCTGTTGACATCCACAGCATATCTATTCTTGACCAGGACATATGCCTATTGGAGTAAAATGTAAATTGTTTCTTTGATGGAAACTTCCCCCTCCATACATCAAATATATTCAATTCCTCTACCATAGTAAAAATGATTTTGGTAATATCTTCCTTAACTTCTTATTCTTTTTTGTCGTCTTATAGTCCAATTCCACCTCTACTACAGCATTAAAATCAGTCCATTTATATTTATTGAAATCATCTTAACCTCTTCTTCCATGTTCATTTATTTTGTGCCTTAGCTGATTTCATCAGCATCATGTCTCTTTGTTCCTTTACCTCTATAGCCATTGCACCTTCTAGTTCTTTCTCTTCCCTCTCTTTAACATATTTACTTGATTGTTGCCTTGACTCATCCCTGGTATCTTCTTGGAATCTAACCTCTCTTTCTCTTCTCAACTCTTCCTCATTCTGTTCAAAGTGTTGTCTATAAAATATTTCAGCTTTTTCCACTGTGTCCAATCTGTATCTTTGTTCATGCCACACCACCACTATCCCCTCTGGAATCAGCCATCTAACGTTTATTCCTTTTTGAATCAATCTCTTTGTCAAACATTGATACTCTCTTCTCAAATCTCTGACACTTCTTGGAACTTGCTTTAATGTTACTATCTCCTTTCCTCTATATTTAATAGTAGCATTTCTTAGCTTTTGTAAAATTTCTGTTCTGAGTGATTTCTTTGTAAATCTTATATGGGACCTCTCTAGGGAGTTTATTTTTCATCGCATATCTAGTATGAACGCTGTATATTTCGTCAGTTTCATTGAGTATCTTTTCTTTGTTTTCTTCCATCACTTCTGCCAAGATTTCTGCCATTATCTCCGCCAGGTTTTCTCCCTTCTCCTCTACCACATTTTGAAAGTGTAAATAATATTCAGAATGATCCATCTCCAGTGTAATAATTGTTCTCTCTTGTTGTTGGTCTGTTTCTGTAAGTCGATCATCCAGCTCCTCCATCTTCTTCTCAGTTGCTGCAACCTTCCCTTCAACTTTCTGTAAATGTTGCTCATTCTTTTCCATCAATCCTTTAACCTCTTTCAATTCTTCTTCCATTTTACCAATACTTTCTTTAATGGTATCTTTAAGGTCTGCTTGCATAGCTTGCATCATGTTCTTCAATTCTGTAATATTAAATTTGTCTGCAGAATCTGTCGCTTTCTGTGCTGGACTTTGTGTTGTTGACATAGTCACTGCTGACGAATGTGATGGTATCTTCTTCTTCTCCATCTTTATCAATTCTTATATTCCAAGTATTTGTAATCCAATATTGTAATTTATTGTAATCCAATAAAAATGCAAAAAATAAAAAATAAAATAGAGTGAAAAATAGTAGAAAAAAAAATCCAATATGTTTCAATAAAAATAATAGAAAAAACCCAAAGAAAAACAAAAAACAAAAAATAATCCAAGCCTTCAGTAATCCAATCTTGAAAAAGCAACAGCCTCCATAACAATGCCCCCCCCAAAAAGGAAAAAAAGGAAAAAAGAATCCAAGGAAAAATAAATTGCATCAAAGGAAGATAAAAAATATATAAATTATTATTATATAATATATACTATTTCTTCAGGCTCTTCCTGCCTTAATCCTTCAAACCAGGTCAAACAAAAATAGAATAATTTGTTCCAAAACAAAAAATGTGTCCATTCAAAACAACACTTTCCCACAAAAACCACTCAGTATAGTTATCTTGTCTTATCAGCTATAAAAACAGCCCACAGCTGTGCTTTCAAGGCTATAGTATATACCAACTTTGGTCATTAGATGGCACTGTGACCCAGCCAATAAGTCCAAAAGCCCAGCAGATTTTACTTCAAAATGTAAACCAGTAAAAATGCAAAATAATAAGAAAAGACAACACACACACACACACACACACACACTTTCACCAGCACTTAAATTATATAAATCCAAATCTATCTCAAAATAAGGCTCTATAGATCATCTCTTGCCTTTGTTTTATCCAAGCCTCTTTCTTCGGCTCTTCTGCTTTTCCCTGCTGCTAAAATCCAGCCAGGGAGTAGTTTAAAAAGCAAAACTGCTCCCCCCTCTTGGCAGCCAGTCTTCAAAAAGCTTTTAAACTTTAACAGACATATCCAGCTATTTCCTTGTTGAGATGAGAATAAAATCTCATAGAGTCGATTTAGATCTTTTCTTGTAATTCAGACAGTTATAAATAAAACTGAGATTAAAAATCTAATAGAAAATATTTATTTCAGTACAAAAACAATAAACCCTGAATAAACTACATTTTGCTGAGAAACGTGACTGTTCAGGTCAAGAGCTAAGTCAGAAGAGAAATAATGGTGACTTAGGAATGCACACATGCGTACAACTCATATCACGTGTTCTGCCTGTATTGGAATGTACCATAATATTAAATAGGGGTGCATCACCCTGCATAGACATACAACTGACAATATTCACACCGTGACATTCCTCTCTATTAATCAAAAAGCAATCACTTTAAAAATCATCTCACCCAGGTGACTTCTTCTCCTGCCTTCAATTCTTCAAGCAGTGGCCGCCCCAGTTAATGGCGACCGTAGCCGCCTCTCCTCAGCTGAAGGTCGGGAGGTTGCTGTCAGCCCCCTTGGCGCGGTTCTGCATTTGCCTCCAGGTGACTGATCCGTGCCTCTCCTCATCATCTCTCCTACAGAGAGGTTCTGGCTCGATTTCTTCCAATTTCGAGCCCCCTAAAGCTGGAAGTTTTGGGGTTTCCCTCAGAACGGGGAAACACCGTACTGCTGCGATGCTTGGCCACACCCCTTCTCCCAGTCCAAATGTTTTTTTTATTAAAGAGTTTTAAAAGTACAAAGTACATACATTTTTATCTTTTCTCCCCCCCTTTTCCACCCCCCACCCTTCCCCCCTAATCACCCTCCCACCCACCCACCCCCGGACTTCCCAGAAAAAACACAAGGTATAATTTCAAAACAAAAAGTGTAAAACTACAAAATACTAAAACAAATTGTTAATACAAAAGTATCTTATCCATTCTTAACTCTTTGTAACTCCAAGAGCTTGAAAGTATAGTCTAAAATTTCTCAAACAGATAACTAATAAACTATTTGGGTTATCTTAATCTGATACTTTTTCTGAATATATTCAGTCCACCTACTCCATTCCAATATATATCTTTCATTTGAGTGATCCTTAAGATAAGATGAAATCTTGGCCATTTCAGCAAGATGTGTCACTTTTACCGTCCATTCTTCAATTGTAGGTATATCTTCCTTCTTCCAATATTGTGCCACCAGTAACCTGGCAGCAGTTATAAAATTCAAAACCAACTTAGTCTCTATAACAGAACAGTCCATAATTATTCCCCCCCAAAAAAACTGAGGTGTGAACTTGATCTTTTTCTTTAAAATATTTTGTATAATCCACCAAATTTTTATCCAAAAAGCCTTAATTTTTTTACAAGTCCACCATATATGAAAATATGTAGCGTCCTCACATTCACATCTCCAACATTTAGACTGTAAGTTTGGATACATACAAGCTAGTTTTTTTGGGTCTAAGTGCCATCTGTAAAACATTTTATAAAAATTTTCTCTTAAATTTTGAGCCTGTGTAAATTTAACATTTCTGACCCATATCTTTTCCCACATATCCATCATTATAGATTCTCCAATATTTTGAGCCCATTTTATCATACAGTCCTTAACTAGTTCTGATTCTGAGTCTAATTCCAATAAAATATTATACAATCTTTTTATATGCATAGGACCCTTATCTTTTATTTGTATAATCAAATTATCCTCATTTTTCAAAATACCAGTTTTGAATCATCTCTCCATCTAGCCTGTAATTGTCCATATTGAAACCATGTTCTGGTTATTCCTTCCTCTCTTAATTTCTCAAACAATTTTAATTGAAATGAAATTCCATCTTCAAAAAGAAGTTCTTTGTATGTAATCTTATCTAATTTTTGTTCCAAATTTATATTTTTTATTGCGTGTCTGGGTACTGTCCATAAAGGTAATTTCTCATTTAATTTGCCTTGGTACTTTTTCCAGACACGCAATAAAGCATTTCTTAGTATGTGACTCTTAAAGGCTTTGTCTACTTTTTTATCATATACTAAATAAGCATGCCACCCGTGGTACAAACCATATCCCTCAATGTTTAACACCCTCTCTTCCATTAAATTAATCCAATCTGTAATTGCTGAGAGAACTGCTGCTTCATAATACAGTTTCAAATTAGGCATTTTTAATCCACCTCTTTCACGTACAAACTGCATAATCTTCTGATTTACCCTTGGCTTCTTGCCTGCCCAGATGGGTTCTTGTCACATTTTTAACTATTATTTTGGTTTTAGCTATATTTATTTTGAAGCCAGATACTTGTCCGTAGGAATTGATTGTATCCATCAAAATACTAATAGATTGTAATGGTTGTGTCAAGGTAACAACCAGGTCATCTGCAAACGCTCGTAGCTTGTATTCTTCCTGTCTAATTTTTATACCCTTTATTGTATCAAGCTCTCTTATTTTACTAAGTAATATTTCCAGACTCAAAATAAACAACAAGGGAGACAAGGGGCATCCTTGTCTCGTTCCCTTTTCTATGTTAAAATGATCTGTCAATCCACCATTAATTATTATTTGGGCTGTTTGTTTTTGATATATTGCCCCAATAGATTGTACAAAATAATCTCCCATTTGTAACTTTTCTATTAACTTTAATAAGAACCGCCAGTTCAATCTGTCAAACGCTTTCTCGGCATCCAAAAAAACCAATGCTGCGGAAACCTGGTTGTTCTTTCCTAAATACTCTAATAAGTTAACAATTTGTCTAACATTAGTTTTCATTTGTCTACCAATTATAAACCCAGTTTGATCATGATGTATCGTCTGTCTGCAACTCTCTTTTATGGGAAGAATAGCCCTTATTAAAATGAATGTACTGCCAAGAATATTATTTTTATTTCAATGTGTACCAACAAATTTGGATAATTTTTTTTTCAAAGTTTAAATAAAATGATTTCTGAATTCATATGGCAAAAGAAAAAAGCAAGGATAAAAAGGAAATTATTACACGATTCAAATCAGAGGGGCGGATTTGGACTTCCAAATTGGGAAAATTATTATCAAGCGTCAATTTTAATTTGGATAAAGGATTGGATAAAATTAAAAAATGAAAGATTATTAAGATTGGAAGGCCACGATTTACATATTGGATGGCACGCCTTTTTATGGGAAGAGAAACAAAAAACACACCGGTACTTCCAGAGACATTATGTTAGACGAGTTTTGCTTGAGGTATGGGGAAAAAATCAAGGGACAAAATTATACACAAATACCAAATTGGTTATCAACATTGGAAATGTAAGTACATCCAAATTTTATACATTTGGGAAAGGTTACAACATATAAACAACTATTGGACGAGAGGGGAGAATTAAAATCAAGGTTAGAACTATATGAGAAAGGTATAAAACTTGAATGGTGGGCGTATTTGCAAATTCAATCAAAATATATGCAAGATAAAAGAGAACCTGGTCTAAAAATGGAAGAAACTGAATTGGATAAAATAATATTAGGACCAGAAGGAAAAATGATAGGAAAAATATATCAACACCTTTTAGAACAGACACTACGGGAAGAACAGGTTAAGGAAACGATGATTAGGTGGTGCAAAGATTTCGGAACTAACATTGACCTTAACACTTGGCAAACTCTATGGTATAGAAATAGAAAGCTTACCTTAGCTACCACTTACAAAGAGAACCTTTATAAAATGATTTATAGGTGGCATCTCCCACCCACAAGAATAGCAAAAATGAGTCGGAATGCATCAGCATTATGCTGGAAATGTAAAAGAGTTCCTGGCACATATTATCATATGTGGTGGGAGTGCCAAAAAAACACAAGAATATTTTCTTCGTGTTTCAATGTCATATTTTTAGTTATCAATTTGGTTTTTTGTTTATTTATTTTTAGACCTGCCACTAAACCATATTCTTCAATTTCTTTAATCAATAGTGGGCCTGTTTCTTGTGGGTCTTCCAAGAAAAAAACTAGGTCATCAGCAAATGCCTGTAATTTATAATCTTCTTTTTTAATTTTAGTTCCTTTGATGTCCAGATTCAATCTAATTGTATTCAATAATATTTCCAAAGTTAAAATAAATAGTAGAGGTGAGATTGGACAACCCTGCCGGACTCCCTTTTTTATCTGAAATTTCTTAGAAAATCCTCCATTTATTATCACTTTGGCTGACTGGGAAGAGTATGTGGTTTCTATCATTCTTAAAAATTTATCACTGGAATTCATTTTCCTAATTTGTAATTTCATAAATTGCCAATTCACATTGTCAAACGCTTTTTGCGCATCCAGGAAGACAAGAGCCACTTGCCTTTCTGGATGGGCCTCATAATATTCTAAAATATTTAAAACTGTTCTTATATTTGATCTAATTTGTCTCATTGGCAGAAATCCATTTTGATCCAAATGTATGATTTTATTTAGTATTCTTTTCATTCTTTCTGCCATTATGTTCATAAAAAGTTTATAATCAGCGTTTAACAATGAGATTGGCCTATAATTTTGAATCAAATTTAAATCTGCACCTTCTTTCGGTAATGTGGTGATATATATTTCCCTCTACGATTCAGGTATTTCCCCTTTTGTCAAAACCTCATTGTATAAATAGTAATTGTTCTGTTATTCCGTTGACTGTTTTGTTAGAACTCTGCCAGGAAGCCATCTGGTCCAGGTGCTTTGTTGTTTTTTTGTTTTTGAATGGAGCTTTTTATTTCCTCTAGAGTTATTTCCTTATCTAGCATTTGTTTATCTTCTTCATTTATAATCCAAATCTTTTTCTGTTGGAGGTATTCATTAATTTTATCTATCTCTATTTCGTCTTGTTTACATAAATTTTCAAAATATTCAGCTGCTATCTCTTTTATTTTTTCTTCACTATTTTGTAAATTTCCTATTTTATCTTTAAGATGATGGATCATTCTACTTCCTCTCTCTCTCTTTATTTTATACGCAAGCCATCGGCCTGGTTTATTTGCATTTTCGAAATACGATTGTTTCATAAATTTTAAATTTTTTGCATATTCCAATTGGTCTATCATATTCAACTTCTGTTTTGATGTTACTAGTGCCTATTTCCTCATCCCCTGGTTTTTCCTGCACTTTACTTTCTAGTTGTTTAATTTCTTCTACCATTCTATTGTATTGTTACATTTTTTCTCTCTTTTTTTGCAGTATAAAATATTATTATTCCCCTGGAGTAAGCTTTCAGGGTATCCCAAAGATTTTGTATGGTAGTAGGTTGTTTTCTATTTTCTTCTAAAAATAATCTCAATTCTTTCTCTATCATTTGCGTAAATTGGCTACCCTGTACTAATTGAGTATTAAACGTCCATCTTCTATTGCCTTGTTTTGTATTTTTCCATATTATCTTAATGGGATTATGATCGGCCCAAATATTTGTAGTAATTTCTATTGTTTCTACGTTTTTACACAGTTCGCATGATAGCCAAGCCATATCTATTCTTGTGTAAGATTTGTGTGGATGGGAGTAAAAAGTAAACTGTTTGTCTTTTGTATGTTGTATTCTCCAAAGTCTATAAGATTTAGTTCTTCTATCATATCAAAGAAAGTTTTTGGTAATGTAGATTTTTTTAAATATTTCTTCCCCTCCCTCTATAATCATCTTTTACATCAATTATCCCATTGAAATCGCCTAATATACACACATTTTTGTATCCTGTCTGCAGTATTTTCCCATGTAGTTTCTTATAGAAATCTTTTTGTTCCTTATTTGGGGCATAAATGTTTACTAACAATACTATTGTATTCCCTATCTTAATTTCTAACATTAATATTAATATTCTTCCTTTGGGATCATTGTATATTTCCTTACTTTTAATTTCCTTCTTTATATATATTGCCACTCCGCTTTTCTTTTTGTCTGTTAAAGATGCATACATTTCACCTAATTTTGGATATTCTAAATACTTCCTTTCTGTCCTTTTGATATGGGTTTCTTGTAAACAAATAATGTCTATTTTTTGTTTAGCTAATTTTGTTAGTATCCTTCTCTTTTTAATTACACGGTTTAATCCTTGTACATTTATTGATATCAATTGTATTCCATTTTGCATCTTCCTATTCTCCTACAGGGGTCTAGTTTTAATTTGGTTTATTAGCTTTCTGTGCTCTAGTTCTAGTCTCTCTTTGTTTAGGTGGGTCGTTGATTTCCTTGGTTTTATTCTCTTTTTCTTCTTCTTCCAATTCCTGTCTTTCTTCTTGAGTTTCTAATTCCAATCTCTCATTTGCTTGTTCCTCATAAAAAAAATATTTTTATTAATATATAAACATTAAAAAAGACAAACATACATTGAAGACAACACCATATGTACTTACATGTACATATATACAAAGTTTTACAGTAAACGTCTTGGCCATAGGTTTTAGTAGATTAATACATATATAATTATATTTATATTACTTATATTTATCTATTATTCTATCAGTTAATAAATTCTTAATTGAGGCTTATCTATCTATCTAGATATTTCTATATTTCTTTTGTTCCATTTCTTTTTTCTAGCCATTTTCTTTTTTCTTTTTTCGTTTGCTTGTTCCTCCTATCTTCCGTTCCTCCTATCTGTTCAAACACCTCCAACGCTCTTTCTGTGTTATCCACTTTAATTTTTTTCCTTTCCCATGAAATAAGGGATTATCCATCTGAAGGGTATATATTTTTTATTTAACACGTTAGCTAAAAATCTGTACTCTTTCCTTAACTCTCTTACACATTTTGGTATCTGTTTCAACACTGTTACTGTCAGAACCCCAAAGAGTGGTTCTGCCATTCAGAGAGAGAAGGGGGGTCTCGAGTTTGATTTATCAACATTGCTTGGATCAACTGACATTTACAACACATATCTGGGTGCCAGGCATCTGTGGACCTCTTTATCTTAGGATAGGATTTATGTGGAGCAATGTGAGTTAGTTTGAATGGAAAGAGCTCTGGGGAAACGTACACTCATCCGGATTCCCAGAGCAGAGGACTTTCACACCTTGTGTATTGGTCAGGATTTGCATTCTGCCTAATGGGGAGGGGCTCTAAGGTTTAAATGTACTTGCTTTGCCTAAGGGTATTTAGATCTTGCTTTGAATGAATGGGATGTTATCACATTTGCTAAATAAAGGTATCCTTTTGAACTACCTGGCTCAGAAGTTCGTACTTTGTAAGTGAATGGAGAGACATTCACTTATAAAGGAAAATTATAAAGGAAAAGTTACTTCTTTTCCTTTATAATCAATAGTCTCCTCTCTTGTTGCTAGGTAGATTAAGTCTCTATTTTTTTCCTAGCAAATCGGACGTGAGGAAACTATGGTGAAACTTCAAGAGACAATGTCTCAAAATCATAAAGAGCTAAATTCAAATATTCAAAAACTGGATGATAAAATGGATTCAATACAGGGGGCAATTAAAAAAAATGCAGAACAAATCAAATTGATAGAAACAAAGACAGAAAAGACAGAAAAAAAAGTTGAAAACTTGGACCAAAAGGTTATGACAACAAGAAAGGACCTGGAAGATTTAATTATAAATCTTGAAATGGACAGCTCCTCTTATTATTTACATTTTTAAAATGTGATCGAGATGAAGGATGAAGATTTGGGAGAACTAATGGGTGGAATGATGGCAGAAATAATTCAGAAGGACATAAGAGAGGCAATTAATGAAATAGACAAAATATACCGAGAACAGACTAACTATGTGAAGCGTCACCACCTCCCAAGAAAAATACATCGTGAAACTATTTAATCAACCTGTCTGCCTTTACATCCCAACTCTTGACCCATGTGCCTTCAGAAAGGGGTTACCCCTTCCAATGTACAAGGTATTGTAACCGGCCCCTATGCAGCCTTGAATCTAAAATCTTCTTCACCTCATAATGCGTCTCCCCCTGCATGACTACTGGTTTCGGGGCTGTCCAAACTACTAGCTTGATCAGGGAGCCTACCGCCGACTTTAACAAATCCAGATGCACTTTCCCTAGCAGGCAAGGGAGCTTAAATTGTACTGTGACTGGATTAATTATAATTAATAATTAATTAATTATTTTCTCTTTTGGGAAAGGGCCTATGAACTTAGGTCCTAGCTTCTTGCATGGGAGTTTTAGTTTAAGGTACTTCATTGAAAGGTAGACCTTACTCCTGACCTGAAATGGCTCTTGGGGGTGGCGGTGTTTGTCCACTTGCAATTTTTAAGTTTTTTCTGCTTCCCTCAAAGCGCGCTTGGTATTTTCCCACCCCTCCTTCAAATACTCCATCCATTCAATTAAGGATACTGATGAAGGGGGTTCCCTAGGGAGCTCGGGCATGGGGATGAATTCCATGCTGCTAGTGACCTGAAAAGGGGTTAGACCAATACTGCTATGCACAGCATTATTATATGCGACTTCAGCGAACGGCAGCAATTCTGCCCAATTAGATTGGTGATAGTTGACATAACACCTTAAATACTGCTCCACCATAGCATTTGGTCGTTCCACAGCCCAATTGGTCCTCGGATGAAAAGCCAAGCTAAGCCCCTGTGAGGACCCAATGGACCTAACAAATTCCCTCCAGAATTTTGCAGTGAATTGGACCTCCCTGTCAGAAATAATTCTATGTGGGATGCCATGTAGCCTGTAAATTTGCTTAATGAAGAGCTTTCCTTGCTGAGGGGAGACCAGAGCAGGTGATGACGTGGGCCTGTTTGGAGAACAGGTCTATCATGGTCCAGATGACCATGTTTCCATTGCTTTCAGGGAGCTCAACGATAAAGTCCATAGTGATCTCCTCCCAGGGCTGGGATGGGTCTGCCACCTGCTGCAGCAGCCCCAGGGGTCTCCCTGGTCTTTTTTTCATGGCTGCGCATGTTGCACAGCTTTTGACATAGTCCTCAACCTCCTTCTTCATCTTGGACCACCAGAACTGCCTTGTGGCCAAATGCAAGGTCTTTAAGTAACTGAAATGTCCTGCCTACTTGGAGCCATGGCTTTGTTGGAGAACTTGGAGTCACAGACAGGTAGGTACATACAGCTTGGAGCCTTTCCAGGCAAGTCCTTCCCTTAGGGTCAGTGCTTCCTTGTTTTCATTGTACCATGGGTCCGCAGGCAGCTCGCTTTTCAATTTCTTGGTCCCGTCCCCCCCCCGCTTGTTGCTCCTTCCCATCTGGCTTGGCATCTGCCAGAAGATTCCCCCCCCCCAGGAATATACTTCAGTTCGAAGTTGAACCTTTTGAAGTACTGTGCCCAGTGGATTTGTTTGGGGGAAAGCCTTCATGGGGTTTTGAGTGCTTCTAGGTTCTTGTGGTCAGTCCACACTTCAAACGGAATATGACTGACCTCAACAAAGTGTCTCCAGGTCAATAAGGCCCATCGAACCACATAGGCTTCCTTCTCCCACACTGTCCATCTCCTTTTGGTCTTGGTTAATTTTTTGGAAGTGTAGATGCGGACTTACCATTGGTGTTTTTCTGAAGGAGGACTGCTGCAATGGCCATGTTGCTGTCGTCCACTTGGACAACGAAAGGCTGTTCTGGGTCAGACCTAGTTAGGGTCGGCTACTTGGCAAACAGGGCTTTTAGCTTTTCAAATGCCTGTTGGCAATTTAAAATCCAGTTTAGGGGTTGGCTTGGCCATGGCTGTTCCCCCCCCTCATTTTTAACAGTTCTGTGATGGGCAGGGCAATCTCGGCGAAGGATGGGATGAATTGCTGCTAAAAGGTGGCGAATCCTAGGAAGCTTTGTAGCTGTTTTCTGATGCGTGGGGGCTACCAGTCCAGGACCGCTTTCACTTTGGCTGGATCCATTTCCACTCCTTCGTTTGACACTCGGTAGTCTAGGCTGGGCGCGCTTCTGGTGTGGTGGCTTTCTTGCCATTTTGCGGCTTGACTATTTCTTCCCCTGCAGGGTCAGAGGGGGGAAGAGGGCCTAGTTCCAGTTTTATTTTCCGGTAGCTGTCTTCTCAGCTGTCTTCCCAGGAGATGGTGTCCAGCCATGCCAGTCCCAGGATGATCGCTTTGGGCATTTTTTGCACCACCACAAATCAAATATGTTCCCAGTGGCAGCCCATTTCTAAGCACACCAGCTAGGTGATGAAAGTGGCCAGTGTCCCCCCGATTAGTGTCCCATTGACTTGTTCAAAGCATATGGGATTGGCTAGGGGCTGCATCTGGATACCTAGCTTTTGACAGAGGGGGAGGATGATCAGGCAGCCAGTGCAGCCCGTGTCAATGATTGCATCTACTTCCCCTTGGCCTCCTGCACTTGGCACCAGCAGCCTCAA
Source organism: Diadophis punctatus similis (assembly GCA_023053685.1). NCBI lineage: Eukaryota > Metazoa > Chordata > Lepidosauria > Squamata > Dipsadidae > Diadophis > Diadophis punctatus. The sequence goes on along the minus strand of JALIGW010000010.1, from coordinate 9,319,655 downwards.
TTTTATGGTGAAGGGATGGATGGGTTTACTCACCATTGGGTCATCCTTGCTACCATCACTGCTGTTGTTTGCAGTCAGTGATGATGCCTCTAGGGCCAGAGTTCCCCCCTCTCCTTGTGGAGGGAGGGAGACCTCAATGGCTTGGTGGGCTATTTTTCCTCCTTCTGCAGATCTCCACAGCAGCCTTTTGGGCCTTGACGGTCCAGGAGCTTTTGGCTGGGGAACGGGTGCCGGTGCCAGGCATTCCGATGTGCTGTGGCCTTGCTGCCCACCCCGAAAACACTTGATCAGTGCCATCAAAGTCCCCCTGGGTGGTTCCTCTGCTTGGCGGGAAGTGGGTCGCCTGCTAAGTTGTCTCTTGAGTTTTTTCTTCAATGCCTCTTTGCAGTGCGGCTGGATCTCGAGGTCCATGGCCACTGCCATCCAGTACCAGTCATGGATGTGGTCAGGGACTCCCTAGAAGACACAGACATTGCACAGTTCCTGGTCCAGGCCTTCCTTGAAGTAATGGACCAGGAGGCATTCTGGCCAGTACCACAATTTTCCAACGAGCCTCCGAAACTCCCCGATTCCTTAGCCGGGCGATTTCTTTCCTTAATCGCCTTCATCTCCACCTCTGCTTCCTGACCCTGAGCCGAGTCCTCAAACCTGGTCCTTAACTCCTGCAAGAAGTCACCGATGTTCTCAAGCTCTTGGGAACCCTCGTCGTGGAGTTGGGTAACCCACTCTGCTGCTTCGCCCTCTATGTTGTCGGTGATGGCTGAAATCATTTCTCGGTCAGTGGTCAGTGGATTTGTGGTTCAAAAACCATTCATCGTTGATTAATGCTTGTTTAAAAATGTGAATGGTGTCTTCGTTTGTCAATGTCTCTTGTCCTCCTTGGGACCTGGTGATTACTTTGGCTGCCAATTGATTAGTTTGTACTATGGGTTTAAATACCTCTGACTTCGCACTATTGTATTGCGGTTTTCTGGACAGTGCGTCTGCCAGAAAGTTTTTTTCCCCCAGGGATAAATTTAAGAGTGACTCGAGCCGTTTGAAATATTGAGCCCAACGAACTTGTTTTGGGGATAGTTTCCTTGGTGTCTTTAGGGCTTCTAAGTTTTTATGATCAGTCCAGACTTCAAAAGGGATCTTACTCCCTTCTAAGAAATGTCTCCAAGTTAAAAGTGCCCATCGCACCGCATAAGCTTCTTTTTTCCAAATAGCCCACCTTTGTTCAGTTTCACTTAATTTCCTGGATGTATATGCACATGGCTGTAGTTGTCCTTGCTCATTTTTCTGAAGTAGGATTGCTCCTATTACAACATCGCTAGCATCTGCTTGTATGATGAAAGGTTTTTCTGTGTCTGGGTGCTTTAGAATTGGTTCTGCTGAGAACAGCCATTTTAGTTTTTCAAATGCTGCCTGGCATTCCATTGTCCAATTCACGGGCTGTCTCGGTTTAGGATCTCCCTCCCCCTTTGTTCTTAGCAGTTTTGTGATGGGCAGGGCAATTTGAGCAAACGCGGGGATAAATTGGCAATAGAAATTTGCAAACCCCAAGAAGCTTTGTAGCTATTTGCGCGTGCGAGGCGTCTCCCAATCCAGTACCACCTGCACTTTTTGAGGGTCCATTTCTATGCCCTGGTGTGAAATATGATACCCCAAGTAGTCAATTTTCTCTTGGTGGAATTCACATTTTGAGAGTTTGGCATAAAGTTTTGCATTGTGAAGTTTGCTTAGCACATCCATGACTAGTTTAACGTGCTCAGCTTTGGTCTCTGAGTATAAGAGAATATCATCTAAATAAACAAGAACCCCTTTATATAAATGTGCATGCAAAACATCATTTATTAATTGCATGAACACTGCAGGTGCCCCTTGTAACCCAAAATGTAGCACTTTGAATTGGTATCACCCCAGGGACGTGTTAAATGTAGTTTTCCATTCATCCCCTTCCTTAATCCTGATTCGATAGTATGCCTCCCTTATGTCTAGTTTGGAAAATATTTTTCCTTTAGCGAGGTGTGCAAGCATATCTTTCATCAGGGGAAGGGGATACATCTTTTCAACACTGATCGTATTCAGGTTCTGAAAATCCACACACAGACGTTTTGAGCCATCTTTCTTCTCCCTAAATAACACTGGGGCTGCAATCTTTGGTCGGGCTGGCTCGATGAAACCCCTTGCTAGGTTTTTCTCAATGAAAGCTCTCAGTTCTCCTAACTCCCCCGGTGACATGCTATACATTTTTGATTTAGGCAGTTTAGCCCCGGGTAAGATTTCTATTGCACAGTCAGTGGGGCGGTGTGGAGGGAGTTCATCCGAGGCTGTTTCACTAAAAACTTCAGCCAAATCTTTGTATTCCTTGGGTATGCCTTCTGTTGGCAAGCTATAACCAGGCATGGCTGTTTCCCTGCATTCTCCCCCCTCAGCTACTATCTGAGGATCCTCTGCAAAAGTCACGTGCATCTTGAATTTTACGGTGCCTTGCTCCCAATTTATTTTTGGGCTCCATTTTTTCAGCCATGCAAGTCCCAATACTAGTGACCATTCCATGCCAGGTGCCACTATAAATGAAAGTCTTTCTTCATGGCTCCCAATGCTTATTTTCAGGGATTCAGTCGCAAACAAAGCTGGTTCCCCCCCTGCTATTGACCCATCTAGTTGGCAAAAAGCGATGGGGGTTTTCAGCTTTCTTACCTTGATCCCCAGCTCCCCTATTAGGGTTGGGCTGACCAAGCATCTGGTGCACCCTGAGTCCACTAATGCGGAGATATTTCTTTCTCCGTCTTGGTTAGGGATAAATAGTCTTAGAGGGAGGGTAAGAGGTTCAATTGGCTTGCTTACCAGTGGTTCATACTCTGGGTCGCTTCTGACCGAGGTTGGATCCTCCTCTGGAAATGCCAGGATGTTCTCTCCAATGGGGGGGGGAATGGAGGTTCTGCAATCTTGCTGCTCCTCAGGACAGTTTCTCTCCCGTGCAAGCCAGGCTTCGCTGATCTCTCATCCCTCAGGCATTCTGGCTTCCACGTTGGGGATATAGGGGGGAAAAGTGTTGTCTTTTGAAGGATTCTTCCTTCCATTGGGGTGAGGGTTTCTTCCATGTTCGCCCCAAACGATACTGGTTCCTGGCCACACCAATCTCTGCTTCTCTGCTGGTGAAGTACCAGGACGCTTTCTCCATTTCCAGAAATACTATGGATTCCTCTAAATTTCTATTAACTGTCCTACATTTTTGTTCCATATTTTCCATCTTTTTGTCTACTTGCTCTATTTTTGTCTCCACTGTTTTAATTCTCTGTTCATTCTTAAGAATATTTTGCTGGATATTTCCTATTTTGTCATCCATTTTTTTGATGTCTTCTTTCCTTTCTCCCATGTCACTTTTGAGTTCTTCATGATTCTTTTTTTGTCTCTTCATGATTGTTAGCAATTGCTTCTTGTGTCTTAGTCATTGCCGCTTGTATCATCAATAGCGTAGTTTGAATACTTTGAATGTTTGATGTTGAGCCTGCTTTCTCTGTTCCAAACATACTTTCTATTGAGCATTGTTGCACTGGTGAAGATGGTGTGGATGTGGGGTTTGGAGCAGTTTTCTTACTTAATTTGCTTATTGTTGTTGTACTCATCGTTTTTCCTATCCTAAGTAGATTTTTCCAGAATAGCATACAATATATTAGCTATTGAATATATTTACTTTATACAATGTTACTAATAGTTTTATATCAATATAAATGCAGCTATTAATATATGAATATAGAAACATATATATTTTACTCTAAGATCCTTAATTTCTAAACTCTCTATATAAAATAACATAAGTATGACTATAAATATGGCTATAAGTATATTAATATATAAATATAGATATTTTACTCTAGATATAATTTCCTTAATTTCCAAAATCCTTTTATGTAGTTATAAATAGATAAATATATACAAAATTACATAACTTGTATTCTCTTATTAATTAACAAAGAATATCCAAGTAAATGTCTATGTTTACTAATTATACAGACTTTGTAAACTTATTAGCTTGAGTATCCAACAATCTTATCTTAAATACTTTAAGCAATTATTTCCTCTTTCACAACCATCTAATTCTTAAATTTCTTATACTGTTACTATTATTTATATTGTTATTTATTTATATTATATTTATCATTCATTTTCTTTTTGTATTCAATTGTCCTACAGTCCAATATCCTTCAGCAGGTTTTACTTGTCTTCTATTATTTTAATAGCTCTAAGCAATCTTCTCTCAGTCTTGCATCATCTTTGCTAAGCACCACTAATCTTTTACAGTTCCAATTTTTGAAGTTTGAGCAATCATTCAGTCTCTCCAATTTTAAAGTTTATATCCTTCTCCAAATTGTTCAATTGTAGCAACTATAATCACCACTCCTGTTATTTTCCGTTTCTATTCCGTCTAGACAACTTGTGAATCCATCGCAGCACCAAGTCTCAGTTCAGTCCACTCCAATATCTATTCTGACATTTTAAATCTTTAGAAATCTTCAAAAAGCTTTAAAGTTTTTAAGTTCTTATCAATAAGTAAATGAAATGAAATAAAATGGAATTTATAGTCACCAATCCATACAGTCTCAGGGTATATCCAGTTGGAGTTTCTTTCCTTTTCTCCTCTGCTACTTTTGCCTCTCTGCACTGTCACTGCTTAACAAATTATTTCTTCGCTCCTCTCTATCTTCCCAGTTGCCGCTGTTGTTTGGCAGTATCCTGCCTCAAACTTTAGAGTCCCAATACTTCAGCTTCACCATTCAACGCTATATATTGTACCTCCTTTTTGAGATCTCCTTTTGTTCTGATGCAATTATGTTGCTTTCTCAATCTTCGCTTCCTACTCCATGGCTGTCAGCGCTACAAGCCGGCCAAAATGACTGGTTTCTTCCTGGCCAGAACTAAGAGGTTTCTCCTGAACCTTCAGGGGGATTGCCTTTTGCCCCGAGGTCCTCGAAGTTTCCCCTTTTTTTTCTATCTATCTCTCCAGGATTGATAGAGCCTTTTAAGGCTTCCTGGCTGGAAAATTAGGGCTTCAGGAACGGAGCCCCATTCCTTCACTCCAGTTCACTCTGATGTCACCGCCGGAATCTATTAATCTATTCTTTTTTACCATCCAAATTTGGTGAGGAAATGGAAGATGAATAAAACTGAGTAACAGGAATAAGGCATTCAAAAAATCTCTGTAAATTGAATGCCTCTGTATGAAATGAACTAATTAGCAATGCCACTACACCAGAATACACTATAAATATTTTAGTAATTTAGTAGCAGTAGCAGCTGGAGAAACCTTACTTGGAACAATGTGAGATTTTTTGCAAATGTGTCCTATAAGTATGAAAACTCTACCAACAGAAGAGAATATTTGTAGCTCAGAGTTGAACTGTGGGGTTCTTGGTGTCCTATGAACTTGGTTATTTTCTTGCAGACATTTCATTACTCAACTAGATAATATCATCAATGCTAGAAGCAGTTTGATCTCTGTTTGTATACAAGTGGCTTGCCCTTGTTGTTGGTGGAACAGTTCTTGATGGTTCTTTGATTAGGCTGATGTTTACTGTCTTATTGTTTATCTGAACTGAATTTCTTAATTGGGGTATTGTTTACTGCTTTATTGTTAACTATGGTCAGATAACTGTGGTCAGCTATTGATATTCTGGAAGTCAGTAATAAAATTCAGACAGTTGCTATCCTAAGATCCTTTTGGAGAGAAGTATATATAGCTGATTTGGTAATTAAAGTTTTGACTTGGTAGCTAATGTAATAAGAGTAAACTTATTTCTTTATACATACTCTGTTGTAAATTCCAAAAGTTCATCCCTGGATGCATTGTCACCACAGAGGTTTAAGATTCCTCCCTGAGACTTGCCTGAGAATATGCAGACAGCTATACTGATATTTCTGTCTAAGAAAAGGAGGAGAAATTATCACAAGATTATCTGAATGTCATCCATCCAAACCTATACATTTGCATAATAAATGCAAACTAGATAATTAAAGTCAGCAATGTGTCTCCTTATCCCCAGGGTCTCAGTAATTGAAATTTGTAAGGGAAGCAAAGTTCTCAGGTTTTAATATTGTAACCAAAGGTTACATAGAGGAAAGGTTACATAGAGGGGAAAAATATTTAGACTTGAGAGAACATCATATTGTGGGTTCAGTAAGTTAGAAACAGAGATAATGTAAAAACTAAAAAGAGAAATAAATTAGGTCCACATAATTCTCAATTGTTATGTTCAGACTAGAATTGAGAATTCTCAATTGTTATGTTCAGACTAGAATTAGATAAGGCATGCTAAACTTTTAGCATGAATTATTATGTTCAGACTAGAATTAGATAAGGCATGCTAAACTTTTCAAAAGGTGTCTCCAATGTTGGAAGGCAGCCTTTATTTAAAAACATAATAGTTATATTCAGATGGTAAAAACATCTAAAGACAACAAAAGATATAGATCTTTTCCATATCTGTTGTAGCATGAATAGTATTTAATTCAAAGTTTGAAATATTTGTGCAAAAGAGCAGTTGGGATGTGAATCACACATTAGAAGCTAGGAGCTGAAAGCCTGTTTCACATCATGGAATAAATTTATGAAACCAGTTAACTGGACTGCCCCCTCTTTCTGCATTCTGCAAACTTCATGCTTAATATGTGTAAGAATTACAAAATCCCCATGTCCTTGATAGTCTTAAAAGTGTGTTAAGAAAGAATGTCCACTTTAATAGGATTCATCAGAATGCTTTCTGAACAAATTGTATACCCAAGGAGTCCAAGGAAGGAAGATTAAAAGCACCATTTTTAGCTTAGTGTACAGCCTATCTGAGTGAAGTATTTTCAGAACATGTCTGACATATTCAGTATGGCCATCTGGATTTTCAGAGACAAAAGGTATCATCATGTATTCAGATTTTCCATTACACATGTCAGAGGCAGTTATTCATACTATCCATTCAAAACAAATTGTTTCTAATCTCCCCTCAAGTGCAATTTAGTTAAAAATGTGACTTTTTCAGTCCTTTCAGTAGTGCAAAGATAAATGGAAGTGGGCAGTGATCATTAATGATTACAGAATTTAAAAATCTGAAGTAATGAACCACTCTCAAATAGCTATTCTTTCTTTTGACAAAAAATGTGGGAGCAGATACAGGAGATGAAGGTCTATAAATCCCTTTTGCAGTTTGTGATCCATATTTTCCTTCAAAGAAACCAATTCTTCTCTATATAGTGGATATACAGTAGGTCAGAGGTGTCAAACTCAAGGCCTGGGGACCGGATCCGACCCACGGGATGCTTAGATTTGGCCTGTGGGGCCGCCCTGGAAACAGCAAAGGACTGGCCCGCAGTGCCTCTGCCAGCAAAAACAGAATTCAGGAAGGCTAGTTGACCCTCCTGAGCTCTGTTTTTGCTGGCAGAGGGTTGCAGGAGGCTATCACAGCCAAAAATGGAGCTTGTGAGGATCGCGGGTGGCATTCCCAAGCTCCGTTTTTGCTGGCAGAGGGTTGCAGGAAGCCGTCACAGCCAAAAATGGTGTTCGGGAGCCCATTTTTGCTGGCAGAGCACTCAGGCCACCACACATGCCCCAGACACGAGTGATGTCAAGCTGGCCACGTCCACCCTGGCCACGCCCACTCCAGCCTCCCAAGGTCAAACACAACCCTGATGCGGCCCTTAATTAAATCAAGTTTGACACCCCTGCTGTAGGTCCTAAGTGGATATCTGACTTCAGGAACCAAACTAATAACACAATCACATGAGACCTAACTGGTAGTAATATATTTCTCCCATCCTTTTCATAAACATATGTGTGTTCTGATAAAACATAAGGAATAACTTGTACAGTGCTAATGGCATAATGAGGCTTGAAACCTGAAAATGGTGATCTCAGCAATTCTGGGATTTATTTATTTATTTATTTGTGAGTTTTATATACCGCCTCACAGTGCAAGCACTCTCTAAGCAGTTTACACCATTAAGCAATGTATATATTTACATTGCCCCCAACAATCTGGGTCCTCATTTTACCTACCTCGGAAGGATGGAAGGCTGAGTCAACCTTGAGCCGGTGAGATTTGAACCGCTGACCTGCGGATCAGTGTCAGCTAATGTGGCCTGCAGTACTGCCTCTAACCGCTGCGCCACCTCGGCTCGTTTCATGTAACTGACACAGTTCCTTGATCCCAATTAATGTCAATATTATAGGTCTGATCCTCAAGACAATGAGAATGTGCAAAGAAAAAGTCAGTGGAATAATAATGTTTCTAAATGTCCATCAAGAATGAGGTAAAGGGAATAGCAAGTTGAATGATTCAGCCAGGTATTAAAACTCTGAGGTTTAGTCATCTGAGTAGGAAAGGAAATTGTTGGGAATTGCTTTGTCAATAAATTGTACCTACTCCAGAAATGCAGAAAGTTGTATTATCAGAGCCAAATGGAGAGTGTAGAATAATAGGCAGAATAAAATATTGCTTCTGCATTTTATCTCTAAGTACTCTTTAATTGCCTGATTGCCTTCAGCTTTCTCATTATACCCCAGCTCTCCCATCTGCTGAATATTCAGACTTGGAATATTTGATACACTTGCTAGCAATACAGCCTTTGATTCACAGATATAGTACTTCAAAGCTGACTCATGCTAAGGAATTTACCACATATCCAATTCATAGCTGCTTTGTGTCTATTTTACAAGGGGATTTATATTTGCTTCTGATTGTATATATTCAACTTCAGAAGGATCCAAACAGTGAGGAAGAAAAGACAATGGGTGTAGAAAAGACACAAAATTCTCCTTTTCATCTTGAGTGAATTTCAGTTTTTTTATTAAATCAATTTTTATTACAATTTTTGTCCCCCCCCCCAAACATACATATTTTATGAACAAAGTGTTGTCCGGATCATTCTTACATAACTTTTCATATACATAATCCATTTTACATAGTATCTCTGTTTTCAATTTCAGCCATAATATTCTCTTTACATATTTCTTTATCTTATTTTCTTCTTAATACATAAGCAATATTACTAATTGCCCTAAATTCCTAATCTCTTACAATAGCATCAATTAGTTGTGTTATTTCTCCAATACTACATATATTTCTCAAATTTCCTATCCCACTGCATTTCATCACTTAATTTAAATTGTCTTTAAAATTAAACCAAATTACCTTTTCACAGTCCATCTGCTGTTCTATTTTACTATGAACAATATACATCATCATATTCAAATCTTACATAAAAACCCTTTAACTTGATTGACTATCCACAATTAATAATATTTCAAATTTCCCATCCCACTTTTTCTGCTGGTCTGTTTTACCATAAACAATATACATCATCATATTCAGATCTAACATGAAAACGCTTTAACTTGATTAGCTATCCACAATTAATAATATTGATACAATTTCCTTAAATCTACTAATATGAACCCTATTTTCCTTCCTCCTTTCCACTAACCTTCCCCTCTTTAATCATTTTCTTTTGGTCTCTCAAAAATTCCACTTCTTATTGAATGGGACAAAATATCCTTTTGTCCCATTCCCTTAACAACAACTTCTTCTTCTTCTTCTTCTTCTTCTTCTTCTTCTTCTTCTTCTTCTTCTTCTTCTTCTTCTTCTTCTTCTTCTTCTTCTTCTTCTTCTTCTTCTTCTTCTTCTTCTTCTTCTTCTTCTTCTTCTTTTTATGTGTCTTATATCTTTTCTCCTGAATCCTTTTTCTCCCTTTTAAATATATTGTTCGAGTGATTCTCCCCCAAATTTTCCCTGGTCTCTTCCCACTATTTCCCTCTTTTCCCTTTGATTGTTTCTTTTTTGAGGGATGATCCCCTCTGTCTACTTTTTTTGTGCCAATGTAAATCCCAGTGAAATCATCGAGCTGTTTTTTATTTTCAGTTCCTTCTTCTTCAATGTTTTCTTGTTCCTCATTTATATTCTCTTTTACCACCTTCTCTCCTATTTCCTGCTCTGTGTATTCCAGCAAAATTTCTGATACTTTATTACCTTTTAAAGTTTCACGCATATTTTTTAACATCTCAAATATTTCCTCATACATCCAAATCTCCAGGTTACCAATTTAACAAGTTTTTAAATTTTTATATTATATCCCCTTTAATTAAAATTTAAAGTCCATATAGTCTCTTTTAATGTTCAAATTGTAATGTCCAATTCAAATATTAGTCCAATCCACTCCAAGTCAAAGGTTTATTGTCTTCCACAGTCATGAACAATCAAAGTCAAGCAATGTAGAAAAACAAACACTCCTTAAAAGCTCTCACAGTTCCCAGATTATCTTTTCTGATAGTCAAGGTCAAATTACACAGCTGTACTTTCTCTTCTATCTTCCACCAATTATTGCAATACTCTCTTTCCACCAGCAGATGGCTCTCTCAACTCCACAATACTCTCAAATCAGCTGCTTGTCAAAACTGTCTAAAATACTTTAAATTTAAAAAAAAGTTTTTCCCCAGATTCTTTCCTTTTGTTTCTTTTAATTTAATTTAATTTAATTTAATTTAATTTAATAAACGTTCTTATAGGCTGCCCAATCCCGTAGGACTCAGGGTGGCATACAGCATAGATAAGAAATGTACAATAAAAACAATAATAGCAATTAAAAAGTAAAAACATTATTTAAAAAACATTCATTCGAGGGGGAATCTGATCTTCCTATTCACCCCGCCTGCCAGAAGAGCCAAGTTTTTATGGCTTTACAGAAGGCCAGCAGGGTGGGGATAGTCCGGATCTCTGGTGGGAGTTGGTTCCAGAGGGACAGGGCTCCCACAGAGAAGTCCCTCCCCCGCGGCCCCGCCAACCGACATTGTTTGGCCAATGGGACCTGGAGGAGGCCCACTCTGTGGGACCTAACCGGTCATAGGGAGGTATGTGGTAGGATGCGGTCCCGAAGGTAACCTGGCCCTGAGCCATGTAGGGCTTTAAAGGTCAAAACCAACACCTTAAATTGCAACCAGAGACTAATAGGCAACCAATGCAGCTGGCAGAGAATAGGTGTTACGTGGCAGTGGTGGGTTCCTACCGGTGCGGTCTTGCCTGTTCGTCGCCGCTGAGCCGAAGAAGCTGGCGGCGTTCGCGGCGCGGGACTTCCCCCGCCCGCTTTCCCGGGATGCCGCCATTTGCGTTCTTTTGCCCTCTGCGCAAGCGCTGCTTGCGCAGAGGGCAAAAAAACGCAAATGGCAGCATCCCGGTGTCCCGGGAAAGCGGGCGAACACCACCAGCTTCTTCGGCTCGGCGGCGACGAACAGGCAAGACCGCACCAGTAGGAACCCACCCCTGTTATGTGGCTGTATCTTGGTACACCCACCACAGCTCATGCAGCTGCATTCTGTACCAATTGCAGTCTCTGGATGCTCTTTGAGGGTAGCCCCATGTAGAGCGCATTACAGTAATCTAGCCATGAGGTGACAAGGGCATCAGTGATTGTGAGCAAAGCCTCCCTCTCCAAGTAGGGTCGCAATTGGTGCACAAGGCGGATCTGTGCAAAGGTCCCCCTAGCCACAGCTAAAGATGTTGCTCCAATTTTAGCTGTGGGTCTAGAAGAACACCCAAATTGCGAACCCATTCTGAGGGAGTCAATTTTTCTCCCCCAAGAACCAAGGAGGGGCAGTGGACATAATCCCTAGGGGGCAATATCCATAGCCACTCAGTCTTGTCAGGGTTGAGTTTGAGTCTATTCACTCCCATCCAGACCCTCACATCGTCCAGGCAGCGGCACATTACATCAACTGCTTCACTGAACTGACACGGGGTGGAGATGTACAACTGGGTGTCATCAGCATACTGCTGATACCTCACCCCATGTCGTCGGATGATCTCACCCAGCGGTTTCATGTAAATGTTAAACAGGATGGGTGAGAGGATCGAGCCCTGTGGCACCCCGCAAATCAGGGGTCTAGGGGCCGACCTCTGTCCTCCTGTCAACACCGACTGCATCCTATCGGAGGGGTAGGAGGAGAACCACTGTAAAACAGTGCCTCCCACCTCCCCAAGACAATGCAGAAGGATACCATGGTCAATGGTATCGAAAGCCGCTGAGAGGTCAAGTAACACCAGGATGGAGGAATTACCCCCATCCCGGGCTCCCCAGAGATCATCCATCAGCGCAACCAAAGAAGTCTCCGTACTGTACTCTTTTGTTTTAAATTTCTCCAAATTCAATTGTAAAAATAGTAGTCTTCTTGGGCTTTGGTGTTTTAGTCTCCGTTTTGTCCTTCTCCCTCCATGGAATTTCCCAATTGCCAATTAGCCACTAATTTCAGCTCCAGGACACCTTTTAATATCCAAATTCAAAATTTTCTTTTACCTGTGAGTTGGCCAATCATTCACCCAGTTCCAACACTCCATTCAAACACCGGTCCTGCACAAAAACTTAGTCTGGTTGCCCCAACTTCAGGCCTTTTGAAATGGCTGCTGCCCCCGCCACCAATCCAAAGAGCTGTCTCTGAGCTGTCGAGGAACTTGCCTTTTCCTCATGGTCGTCCGAGACGACTCTCCTTCTTCACCGTCCCTACAGGACGGTTCCGGTCTGAAGACCCCCGATAGCAGCTTGTCCGGCTGGATTTTCACGGAGCTCGTCAGAGCCCACTATTTTTCCAGCCGGTCTCACCGCAACGCTTCCGGTTTCCAAATTTTAGGTTTTTGAGCCTTTTGTTATAAAGCATTGGAACATTGGATTGTCATAAATGGGACATAAGGTTCAGCACTATTATAACTTCCAAAAGTTGCTGAATGAATGGTCTATAAGTGTGGATCGTTGTTTCTGTATGTTGCCTACCCCTTTGAAATCAGCTCTTATCATTTTCCAATGTAAGAACAACAAAAGAACAAAAAACAAAAACAAGGTAGTAGTATGGAGGGTGGGAAGAAGGGAAGAAGAAGAAAGGAAAGAAGGAAAGTGTCTTTTGTATATTGTTCTTAGAAGAAATTTATCAGTGAATTCTTGCTTTTCTTCTTTCATTTTTGCATAAAGTATTCTGTTCTTTCTCATACTTGCAGATTTTATTTCAGCTTTTTTTCTCCATCACTGATTGTACTGAAGCCATTCTGTTAGCCTTTTGAGTTTTAATCTATAATGTTATGTAGGACTAACATTGAGCTTGTGCTTATCATTGTTCAACTTGATTTATATAATCACATACAAAAATTGATGGTTTTTATTTTGCCTTTTCTTATTTTCTCATTTATAAAGTTAATGCACAGTCCAACAACATACTGAAATTAAAGAATCAAAATGAGTAACATTTTCTGAATACATACAGTTTTTTGTTCATCTTCAAAAATATTTTCCATCCTCCAGACTTCCGGGCTGACATCACGGCAATATCGGACATGAGGAGCAGGTCTCCGAGCTCCCATGCCAAGTTCTTCCTGGGGGAGGGATCCGAAAGGAGCTAAAGCCAGCCTGTAGGGGTGGTGAAAAGAGGGGCGCCCTGTAGTTCAGGGAGAGCAGCAACTCTCCTGCTAGGACTCAGGGCTTCTTCCCTCTCCCTCAATGAGGAGAAGAGGCAGCCTTCATGGCTGCCACAAAGCTGGGACAGCCGAGGCAATAAAGAAATGTGCAGGAGTGGTGCAGATGAACAGTGATTGGAGCTGGGTGAGAAGATTCCTTTTTATTTAGACCCTAATTTTAAAGGAAAAAAAGAAGAGGAAAATCCAGGAAAAGAGTCTCTTAGAACTATTTCTTAAAGCGGCGAACTATCATAGACAGAAAAATCTTAGACCCGAAAGAAAGGAACTAACGGGAGAAAAGCTAAAGACCTTTTAAAACATAGAAAATTGGATTCTTAAACTGGGTAGGCGTTGTTTTGGAAAAGCTTTATAAAATGCTGGAACTATCTACTTGAATATACTTGAATAGCCAATTTTGCTTCCATAAATTGAACTAATTTTGGATTAATCGATTTATCAGAACTGAAACAATGCTGAAACCTAAGGTGATGGCGCCATCTACTGGTGAATGGAAAATATACCATACCCCTACAAGACTAGTAAAATTCTTAAGATAAATAAACAACATTCATCTGGAGGACTGTGGTGATACTTACTGTTCTACAACTATCCACTTTATGATTACTGGAGACTCTATTGTGAGAATAAGGAAGACTCTTAAGTAAAGAAAAGTGACTCTTGATTTGTGGAGGCTGCCTGGACTACTTAAATGGATCTGATTAATAATCCTGAGATATAAAGAACTATGATTATTGAACTTTCTGAAGAGCAACATTGGATTTTAAAATATTGTTTTTAGACTTGAGTAAGAGCGGGACTTATTAAAATAAAACAAGATGCTCCATCAGAGGGAAATGTGTGAGATGAGTGAGATTTCAAGAGAAATGGCATTGATGTTTCAAAGCATTAGGGTACTATGACAAAAAATCACAGAGAGATAAAGATATGCAAGATCTTTATCTCTTTATCTCTCTTTATCTTATGATCTTGCATATCATAAGAGATATGCAAGACATAAATGGGAAAATAGAAAATATGCTACAACTGATAATGAATGAAGATCAAAGAGTCCAGGAAAGAGAGGAGACAGTAGAAAGAATGGAGGAAATGATAGAACAGACAAACCAGCAAACAAAGCAAGAGGATGAAAAGGAGAAGGCGATAAAGATAATGATTGATGAAACAAACCAAGGGAAAAGTACTTTAAGAGACTTAAAAATGGAATTGGATAACCTGGAAGATACTTTTGAAAGGGAGAAAGGGGTTTGAGTGGACACTCGGGAGACCTAGCAGCATAGGAGGATAGAAGTGGGAGAAATATTCAGATTGAATGATGAAGACACAGATGCTGATAGAGACAAAGATCCAAGAGAAGAGTATGGGAGGCAAGCCAAAAAAATAAGAATTGAAGTATTAAAATGAGCAAGAGATGATGGATAGAAAGGAATTATCATTACTTTCTTTACTTTCTTTCTTTTTGTTTTGTTTTGTTAATATAATGATGACCTGATTAAAAACTAGAATAGAGGTAGAAATAATAATACACACCTTTATATAAAGTAAGAGTTAGATGGAAAGATTGGAGGTTGAAAGATGGTATTACTATGTATGCTTAATAATATCATTTGCATTAAAATGGAACATTGAAATATTGAATAACTACTCTAAAAATCAATCATGTATATCAATACTAGGATTACATAAGCTTGGTTAATGCAACAACTATTATTATTACTATTATTGCTGTTTGTATCAAAATGAATTACACCCAGAGGCCACACTGTTCATGTATTGATATTGATGTATATTTTTAAAAAATCCAATAAAACTGTATGTATGTATGTATGTATGTATGTATGTATGTATGTATGTACACACACATACATACACACACACATATATATATGTTTATGTATGTATGTATGTGTGTGTACATACATACATACATATATACACACAGTTATATATATATATATATATATTGGATTTATATTTATATTTATATTTATATTTATATTTATATTTATATTTATATTTATATTTATATTTATATTTATATTTATATTTATATTTATATTTATATTTATATTTATATTTATATTTATATTTATATTTATATTTATATTTATATTATTTATATTTATATTATTTATATTTATTTATATATAATAGATTTGAATGCCGCCCACCTCCCGACGGACTCTGGGCAGTAACAACATGTCAAATACAAAATATAAAAAAACAGTTAAAAGCAAATTAAAACAGAAAAACCAATTAAAAAATACATACATACTACTTTCATGGGGCGGAACTTAACCTTGATATTCCCAAGCTCAACGGTCCCACACCTGACGGAAGAGCCAGGTCTTGACTGCCTTACGGAAGACCAGTAGGGTGGAGGTGGTCCGGATCTCCGGGGGTAGCTGGTTCCAGAGGGCCGGAGCTGCCACAGAGAAGGCTCTCCCCCATGGACCGCCAGCCGACATTGTCTGGCTGATGTGACCCAGAGGAGACCAACTCTGTGGGATCTCACTGGTCGAAGGGAGGTATGTGGTAGGAGGCGGTCACGTAGGTAGCCTGGTCCTGAGCTATATAGGGCTTTAAAGGTGATAACCAACACCTTGAATTGTGCCCGGAGACCAATAGGAAGCCAGTGCAGCTCGCGGAGAATAGGTGTAATATGGGTGTACCTGGGTCCCCCCATGATAGCTCGCGCGGCTGCATTCTGGACTATTTGTAGTCTCCGAACACTCTTCAGGGGTAGCCCCATGTAGAGCACATTGCAGTAGTCTAACCGTGAGGTGACAAGGGCATGAGTGACTGTGAGGAGAGCATCTTGATCCAAGTAGGGCCGTAATTGGTGCACAAGATGAACTTGTGCGAAGGTCCCCCAGCCACAACTGTCAAATGTTGTTCCAGTTTCAGCTGTGGGTCCAGGAGGACACCCAAATTATAGACCAACTCTGAGGGGGATAATTTCTCCCCCCAAGAGTCAGGGATGGATAGTTTACCTCATCCTTGGGAGGCAATACCCACAGCCATTCGGTCTTGTCTGGGTTGAGTCTGAGCCTGTTGACTCCCATCCAGACCCTCACAGCTTCCAGACACCTGTCCATCACATCTACTGCTTCACTGAATTGATGCGGGGTGGAGATGTATCATCTGCATATTGTTGATACCTCACCCCGAATCGGTGGATAACCTCACCCAGTGGTTTCATGTAGATATTGAAAAGGAGGGGAGAGAGAACCGAGCCCTGAGGTAACCTACAAACGAGGGGCCTAGGGGTCGATCTCTGTCCACCTACTAACACTGACTGAGAGCGGCTGGAGAGTGCCTCCCACTCCCCTAGTTGACCCAGAAGGATACCATGGTCAATGGTATCGAAAGCCGCTGAGAGGTCAAGGAGCACCAAGATCAAGGAGCAACGTTGATCTCGGGCTCACCAGAGGTCATCCATCAGTGTGACCAAAGCAGTTTCTGTGCTGTAACCAGGTCTGAAACCAGATTGAAAAGGGTCTAGATAATCGGTTTCATCCAATAGCCGTAGGAGTTGGAGTGCCACCAGTTTCTCAACAACCTTCCCTACAAAAGGTAGGTTGGAGACTCGATGAAAGTTTTTTAATTCAGCTGGGTCCAAGGATGGTTTCTTGAGAAGGGGTCGCACCACCGCCTCTTTCAGAGGTTGTGGAAAAGACCCCTAATTCAAGGAAGCGTCGATTAACGCTTGGATCCAGCCTCATGACATCTCCTTGATGGCCGAAACCAGCCAGGAGGGGCACGGGTCCAATAAACAAGTGGAAGAACTCATCGCTCCTATTGCCTTGTCCACATCCTCAGGAGTCACAGACTCAAATCCATCCCATATAACTGGACTAAGACCTGCCACTGTCATCTCGGTCAGACCTGCCCAATCAGAGTCCAGGTCTGTCCAAATCTGAGCGACTTTATCCAACAGAAACTGAACAAATTTCTTAGCTCTGCCCTGCAATGGTTCCTCCTCGCTCCTCACTTTAAGGAGGGAACGGGTCACTCTAAAGAGGGCGGCTGGGTGTGAGTCTGCGGATGCAATAAATGCAGAAAAATGCGAACATTTTGCCGCCCGTATTGCCACTAGATAGGTCCTAATAAAGGCTCTTAGTAGTGTTCGATCAGATTTGGACTTACTGGATCTCCAGCGTTGCTCTAGACGTCTCATATGGCATTTCATCTCCTGGAGCTCCTCCGTAAACCAAGGAGCTTTCCTGGATCCACTGCCACGGAGAGGTCGCAAAGGCGCAATCCGATCTAATGTCCAGCTGCCGCCCTATTCCAGGCAGCAACTAGGGACTCAGATGGACTGCAGACGAGGGATTCAGGTATTTCCCCAAGCTCCTTCTGAAATCCTGCTGGGTCCATTAGGAGTCTGGGGCAGAACCATTTAATAGGCTCCACCTCCCTGTGATGGAGGACTGGTGCCATAAAGTCTAACCTCAATAGGGAATGATCTGACCACAACAAGGGAGAAACGACTATACCCCTTAATTTCAGATCATCACTCCACTGCCCCGAGAGAAAGACTAGGTCGAGTGTGTGACCCCCGTTATGAGTTGGACCCTGAACTACTTGGGTCAGGTCCATGGTTGTCATGGAAGCCATGAACTCCTGTGTGGCATTGGAGGCTTTGTCCAGCGATGGCAGGTTAAAGTCCCCCAGGACCATAAGCCTGGGGAATTCTACTGCCAGTCTGGCTACCACCTCCAGCAGCACAGGCAGGGGTGTTTTAACTTAGCTGGGAGGCAGGTATGTTAATAGCAAGCCCACCTGCACCCCTGAGTCCAATTTCACAAGGAGGGATTCACACCCGACAATCTCTGGGGCAGGGATCCTACGGGTAAGAAGACTCTGGCGTGCTATCATTGCCACTCCTCCACCCTTTCCCTGAGATCGCGGCTGATGTAATACCTGAAACCTGCCCGGGCACATCACAGAGAGGGGAACACCCCCCTCTGGGCCCAGCCAGGTCTCGGTAATGCATGCCAGGTCTGCTCTCTCCTCCAGGATCAAATCCCGAAGGAGAGGAGCTTTGTTGACAACATACCTGGCATTAAGCAACAGCAGCCTGAGCCCAGGGCCCTGACATCCCAAGTCACCAGGAACAGAGGGGCCGGAACAAGTAATCACTTGGAGATAGCGAGTTCTAGTTCCCTGATAGCGGCCTACCCCTCGGCTCCCGCTGTACCTACCCCTCCCAGTTATGACCATTATGCTCCAGCTCTCCGCCCCCTCAGAGCTCCCCCCTCCCCCCCACTGGTCTCCCTCTCCAGGCTATACATCCTATTCATATCGAGTCGAGGATCGTGACCGAGCCCCCATCTGTTTTTGTTAATACACTCAGCAGAGGGGGCCCAGTCCATTTCCTCGACTCCAACTTTCATACTATTCCCCGCCCCCACTTCCGAGGTAGTGACTAGGTGGAATATGTAACACAAATTAATATAAGGACTGACCAATATAATGCGCATACAGGGCACCAATAACATAGGCAGTTAGAATTAGACCGTATGTCGGTGTCATAGACAGTTAAAATTTGACCGTGTGTCAATGTCCATTCAGTCTCCTCAGATGGTAAGAGTGTTAGAGGAAATATAAAATTATACTCTTGAGGCTCTTTATAGTTACACGGCTCCTGTCGCTGATGAGATGTTAAGATTACAGTTAAGGTTAAAAGCTTTCTTGGCTCAGCAGTGGACTCAGAGGGAAAATAAAATAAGGGCCAGCGATGCCTCTCCTCGTAGGAATCCCAATCAAGCATCCAGCGGCCACTCCTCCACAGGTTCATGATAGTTCCGCTCCAGTAACAGTCCCCCCTGCGATGCAACTGGCGGTGAAACAAGCCTGGGAAAAGAAAGATAGGGTTCTCTCTATCTTCTCTTAAGGGCTTCCTATCTTCCTCTTTAGTCAGCAGTCCGATGTTACAATTTATAAAAATCCAAGCCGCACCTGCAATCGCTGTGGCCCAGCCAGTCAATTCGGGCAGGTTCTGTCCTAGGACTCTTAGCGGCGTCCTCGATGTTAACCAAGATGGAGGCATATATATTCCATCCTCCCCCATCTCAGATGTGCCAGTTGGTTAACAAACCAATAAATAACAATCTTACTAAAAGAAATGTAATCTAATTCATGAGGACAGTGCATTATACTCTGATAGAGATTAAAGCATGGCATCATTTTCAAGAAACCCTGAAAAGACATGACAATTTGCAACCATAAAAATTGCTTATTTTATTTAAATGAGATATAATTTAAAAATGACTGCTTCTAAGAACTGAAGCTTGCAATAAAACAGGTCACTATTTCCTGGTGTGATTAATTTGGCTAAGCTAATTAAAACAAATATCTTGTGGTATATCTTATAATGTCTTTTGTGGATGAGGTGTTAATTGAAATCTGTTTTACTGGCTTGGCAACTAGTTGTTTATCATTTCAAAGTTGATTTGATTTTAAAAGAGGGGAAATAAAAATTCCTTGCATATTACAAATAAAATTCATTTGTTTCACAGTATAATGTAAAGATTGTATTTATATAATTGTTATACTGGGTTAACATCTGCCTTATTTACATTAACCTCTGATTTATTTTTTGATCTTTTTTGATATGATTAAAGAATGAAATGAATCAAGGAATAAACAAACAATGAAATGGACAGTACTATGCTGGCCTTCTTGAAGGGGAAATGCAAGTGAATTCAAGTGAATTAAGTGATTATATCATAGTGGTAGAATGAATTATGGTATCTGCTAGTAACAGATTGTGATGTTCCCACAATCAAAAAAGTTAGCAGAGGACATATTTAGAAATTCTTTATCAGCGTGGACCATATGTGCTAAATCAATTGGACCATTTCTTGTTTTTTTAAAATAAATGTTCTATTGCTTCTAAATAAATGGATTTTGGGCAATATATTTAAAATCCATCCATAATATGTACTACTTGGTTGGAAAGTTTCTTCATGGGATGGAGATGTGATGTAGCAGTCACATCCATGCACATTAGCTTTTGCAATATTTTCCTTGCGAACTATTGTGAGAGCCCTGCTGTAATTGCTTGCATTATTTTATCTTTTATTTGTAACACACTTAGTTAATAAACTGTCCATACATGGATTTGACAAAATAGTTTATGTCAACCCAAACTTGATGAAACAGTATATTTGCTATCTCATAACATGCTACAAGATTACTGTTTGAGCCAGGGGTGGGTTCTAACTTACCTCGCTGCCAGTTTGCTTCCTCCTGCACCACATGGCCACGCCTGCGCAGTGCCAAAAATTTTAAAAAAATTCCCACCCAAAAAAAGCCAAAAACAAGATGGTGGCACATGCGCAGTGCTGGAAACTCAGCTTCTGCGCATGCGCAGAAGAAATTTTTTTAACCCCCCCCAAAAAAAATCCCCCCCCAAATAATTTCCCCCCAAAATGGCGGCGTCCACAGACCGGCACCGACTGAACCGACTCTGCGACATCATTAGCGGTTTGCTACCGGTTCGGGTGAACCGGTTTGAACTGGGAGGAACCCACCTCTGGTTTGAGCCTATAAAATTTAAAGATAGAATAATAACTACACAATTTCTTTTTAAGTTGTTTTGTAAACTGGGTAATGTCTATATACTATTATACAAATAAACATGAACTGTGATTAATTAAAGTATTTCCCATTTTTAAAGATAATATGACATGGCTTATCTTGCTTCTGAGTTTTCCTATGTAAATGTATGTACAGAGGCTCCAATCACAACATTCCTCAAAATGTTCATATAAATTTACTGTTTGTTGTACATAGACATTTATTTACACAGATCTTTATTACACAGATCTGTACAACATGTATAGACCATGTTGTCTTCTGTTCTTTAAGTTTGTTCAAAAATGAAATTATAATCAATTTGTAGTAATGTCCATGTGAATTCAAATCATAATATCTCTACTGTACAGTTGAAAGATTATAGCTAGTCCTTGCTTAATGACAGGTTGTTTAATAATCATTCAAAGTTACAATGGACCCCCCAAAAGATATTGCCCAACCATCCTTGAATTATAATTTCCCTCTACACACACACAAACACACATGGTCACGTGAATACATTTTAAGTGCTTGGCAATTTGTTTGCACGTATAACTAGTTGCAGTACCGAATTTGTGGCAAAGTTTTTTTTAAAATTCAGAATAGATTCACCTAATGACCACATGGTTTCCTTAATGACCACATGATTTACTTAATGACCACTTAGA
Organism: Diadophis punctatus similis; assembly: GCA_023053685.1. Lineage (NCBI taxonomy): Eukaryota > Metazoa > Chordata > Lepidosauria > Squamata > Dipsadidae > Diadophis > Diadophis punctatus. The sequence continues at coordinate 9,297,925 of JALIGW010000010.1, read as the reverse complement.
CCTGCTTTATGACTGGTGTAAAAGTGGTCATAAAATGAGTCAGGTCACATGGTGACCTGGTTAATTACCACAATAACTTACAACAGAATTTCTGGGCTCAGTTGTGGTAGTTAAGGAGGAATGCACATAGTCTATTTGTGTCTATGTTGAGTATGTTATCTATTAATTGATTTGTTGATTTACTGGTTTATTTTTTCATACAGTTGCCCATAAAAGACAGAATTCTGGCTCACAAAAGTAGTAAAAAACACAATGAAAACAAAAACATGGTTCTTGGCTTCTTCAGATTCAAACCACACCCTATCCCAGTACCTTTTAGTAAGGAAATAATTTTCTATGCTTTGTTTTTTGTCTCTTTGAAGTGACATGACACTGATTGTTTTGGGATGTTTCAGATTTTACAGGAGTCAGGATGGGCCCATTGTGGCAGCAACAAAACTTCCCATTGCAGAGGGGGGAAATTGCATGGGGAAAAATTGCATTTTAAAATTAGGGTTTTACCTTTTATGACTAGTCATAAGCCTTCATCTGAAGGTGGCAATTTCGGCATCTAGCAAGATCCAATGTGCAAATTGTAAGATGCTATCAGTTACTGAAGCCAAATGATAATGCTGCTGTCTGAATTGCTTCTGTAGATCAATGAGAACTTATGTGTATCTAGACTTTTCTGTCTTGAATAAAAGTGCATTAAGCCCAGGGGAGAAGCAAATTAGTGGACAGCATCAAAGGCTATAAGAACAGAATGTATTGAAAAGGAACCAAAATGGTGTCAGATCCCTACTGTGATACTGCCATTTCTGTGGGGAGGGGGCCTGGACCCTTTATTTGCTTATTGCCCTCTTCCTGTTTCCTGCAATCCCTTAGTTTATTACTCTAATTCTGATACCTATCTGCCCTGTGCTTTGATTTACCTTTGGGGGAATGTGTAAAGGGTGGGAGGGCCATCTGTTTTGCCTCAGTTCTGAAGCCTCCTGAAAGAAGCGCCTGGGAACCGTCCCTTATCTCTTTCCCAGGACTGCCGTTTCTACAACATCTTCACACCTGTGGATTTGCTCATTCAACATCGGACTGAGGGGAGGGGTTTCTAACTCCTTTATCCTAATGGAATTGCCTAAGGGGAACTTAGAGAATGCTGTTTTTGTCTTGCAATCGCCTTCCTTTCAATAAAAGTTTCCTTTTGAAAAGCTGAAGTTTCAAAAGTTCATGCTTTCTTGAAAGGGGAGGGGAGGCAGACCTTACAAATGGCTTAAGTGACCACTTCAAACATAGAGCAAGTGTTGCTAACAACAAGAATCAGTTATATAAAATCTTATAATTAACAATTTGGGTAAAACAGAAAGTGACAACAGCATAAAATCTGGGGGGAAATAAACTCAAATAGTACCTAATGGCAATGACACTGACAATAACACAAAATGATCTTTCTTGAGAAAAGGATTTTTTAATCTTATTTCATTAGTTGCTACTCACTTCCCTTCCCAATTCTGTTGCCAGGGGCATCAGTGAGAACTTGGCTGTAGAACATCTGTTGATGTTCTAAAGTAGTAGCAATAGAAGCAGTATCTCTAATTCAAAAGCCATCAAAATAGAGTTGCCAACAATATCAAGCTATTCTTCTATTAAGAGAACTGGATGGGGGAGGGAATCTGTGTGATACATTTACAGTCTTAATAATTCCCTTTCCCTGAAATCTTTTATTTCAGCCATTATTACATTATCAGTGTAATAATCAAATATAATTATTGTATAATTACTCTCTGAGCATAGATAGTCCATATAGATTCCTGATCTGCCTCCATATATTAATATTGTGTGTATTTTTATTACACATTTGAAATTTTTAAACAGTAACTTTATCCTGTAATTTTTATCCTACAACAAAACCCTGTTAACAATATTGGACTGGGAGCCAGCTGGTGTCGTCGTGAACAGGTGTGCGAGCTGGTTCTCCATGGAAAAATGTTTTTTAAATTTTTTTTTAAATTTTCTTCTGCGCATGCCCAGAAGCCGAGCTTCCGGCACTGCGCATGCACTGCCTTCCTACCCCACAGTGAGTCCAAGCAGGGGATGTTGGCTGAGGGAGCGCATGAGACACTGTAAGAACGGGCGGCAGGATCATCGAATGGGGAGAAGCATTCAGGCCGGACGGAGCCTCCTAAAAGAACCACTGCTGTGGTCTTGCTGCTCCCGCTGTGGGGGGCTGCGTTGCGGGTGGGCAATGCCCCCCCCGCTTCTCCAGCCACTGCCAAGCTCCCGAGGCCCACGCCCACCCGGTCACATGGCTGGCAAGCCACACCCACAAAATAAGCCATGCTCACAGAGTTGTAGTAAAAAAAATTAGGAACCCGCCCCTGAATCCTTCCTGAAAGGAGGTGGAGAAGAAGACAGCCATTAATGGCGAAACCAAAGCAGTAACAGTTGGTTGGAGTAAGCGGTGCGAAAGCGGAAGAAAGCAGTGGACTGGACCTGGATGAACTTTCTTTCCAACTTCCACCAAAGTGAGTGAATTTCCCTATGCTGATTTAAGAAGAAAGGGGGACTCCAGAGAGAAGGAGGGGAGGGAATTTCTTCTCCCTCCCCCCACCTTTGACGCGGTGAGGAAAAAATGTGTAGCAGTTACAGATCCATAATAATAAGGCAGGAGTAAAGGGAGAGTTGTGGTAAAAAAAAATCAAAGAGACTGAACTGGACTGGAGTTTATAAAAGAAGATTTGGACAGAGTTAATTATATTGAGTCACCTTCCTGGATTTTGGGTTAAAATAGGGAAAGTAAAATGGCTTCCCCTCCTTGCACTGACATATAAACCACTATGAGAAGAGAAGTAAGGAGCAAGGAGGACACCTACTGGGCAAAGAGGATATATAACTGAAGGAGTGTGGAAGTGACGAATACCCCTTTTTTCTTTCTTTCTCTTTTCCTGGATATTTTATAACCTATACCTTTGGCTGACCAGTGGTGGATTACAAATAACATGGACTAAAGGCTAAGTGCTGCCTATCTCCATCTCTTTGGAATACTGAGATACTGAAGGTTGGAGATTTATCAGGCCCTGTAGATTATAAATACTCTTGATGAACTCATAATACTATTGGACAGATAAAGCAGAATGTTAAGGACAAGCATAGTGGTCCCTCTTGGATTAAAAATTTCCACTTCTTATCCTGGGCCTATTATTATTATTATTATTATTATTATTATTATTATTATTATTATTATTATTATTATTATTATTATTATTATTATTATTATTATTATTATTATTATTATTATTATTATTATTATTATTATTATTATTATTATTATTATTATTATTATTATTATTATTTCTAATTGCATATAAGACATTGTGGATTATAAAAAGAATGGTCTAAAGGGAGGACTGAAGTGAGATTGGATCTGAAAGACATTTACGTCTTTGTCTATACCTATAGGTCAAGCAAGATTGGAGTGCTGGAGGGTTATATATGTGTTAAAAGGTGGTGGAGGTGTTGGATACAAAAAAAAATCTAAGGTAAAATTGTTGACCATGACAAGCACTACAAACCTATCAAATATAGGGATAGGGAGGAAACCTGCCTCCACACCATCATCGGCCACCTCAAACCCATCCAGCCAGAGGTCAATAAAAGATATGTTACAAAGGGAGAGATCAAATTCATTTAAGGAACTGCAGGCTACGCTCCAATTGATTCGGGAGTCCATGACAAAAAACCACTATGAAATGAAGAGGGAAATAGGAGAAGTGAGAAACGATATGGGAGAATTTAAAAAAAGATACAAAAGATGGATGAAAAGTTTGAAAATTTCCAGCAATTGATAACAAAAAACGAACAGAAAATACAGGAAATAGAAGAGAGGATGGAGAAAGAAGAAAGAAGAATAGATGAAATAAACAATAGACTAACCCAGGCAAATAAAGCGTTAGAAATCACAGTAATATTGCTAGAGACAGAAAAAGCAGCACATTATCTGAGATTCCAGAATATGGAAGAGGAGAAAGGGGAAGACTTACCGGATGCTATGGCAGAGTTACTAGCAAAGGCATTAGGGTTTCAGAAGAAAGAAGAGATGCTGACAGAAATCAATGAAACATACAGAATACATACGAACTACGCAAGGAGACACAAACTACCAAAGGAGGTGCACATAAGATTCATGAAGAAATTGAGGAAACCGGAAGTGTTGCGGTGATACAGTCTGGAAATAGCGGGCTCTGATGAGCCCTGCGAAATTCCAGGCTGACAAGCTGCTGTTGGGGGGGTCTTCAGACCAAACCCATCCTGGAGAGATGGAGAAGAAGGAGAGGCACCTCAAAAGACCAAGAGCAGTGATGGCGAACCTATGGCCATATCAGAGGGCACGCGAGGCGTTGCCCTGTCAGCTCCATGGCAAACCGGAAGTTTGGAAAAACGCACTTCCGGTTTGCCGTTGTGCTGTTTTTCACACTCCGGAGGGTTCAGGGAAGCTTCCTGAAGCCCCAGAATGCAAAAAATGACGAAACGGACAAACCGGAAGTGCGTTTTCCGAACTTCCGGTTTGCCCGTTTCGTCGTTTTTTACCGTCCCAGGCTCCAGTAAGGCCTTTGCGCGGGGGTAGGGGGGTGTGCACATGCGCAGGGGGCAGCATGGGGGGGGTTGTGTGCATGCATGGGGGGAGAAAATGGGTGTGCACATGCATGCGCGTGCTAGCGCGCGCACCCCCCCTTTTTGGCACGCGAACCAAAAAAGGTTCACCATCACTGACCAAGAGAGATAGGCAAATCCCTTGGAGGTCGGAGGAAAGCTCTTTGAACGGATGGCAGGGGTGGGGGCCATGGCAGCCATCACAAGCTGGGGCAATAAGCTTTGTGCAGGAGTGGTGAGTTGAACGAAGTATCGACACCAGGTGAGTGATCGGCCAACACATATTCAAAAAAAGATTTTATCTAAAGAACTTTACAAGCTACCCAGGTGGAGAATTAGCAGCTAATTTGATGGGGGGGGGGGAAGAAGCGGAAGTTTAAACATGAGCCCAAAATGGAGAGTGAGATAATTAAAGCAATTTGAGAAGGAACCCGAAAGAAAGCAGTCGTTTAAGAAGATTGGAAGTAACTTTAAATTTGGAACATTGAAAGAAAGAAGAATAAAACTGTAAAACAAGATTTAAAACGTGGATTTATATCAAAAGTGATTATTTTGCTATTTTGCCGACTGGAATAGTGGAGTGGAGAGACACCTACTGGCAGGAAAAGAGAATTGCAACAAATAATCTGGGAGTCGTAAAATTGTTTTTGTTTTCCACACTGTGTCCTTGTCTTACAAACTGTGAGAACTTTTAAGGAGGATCTGTTTTTTTTAAAGCTGTTTGATCCCGGCAATAGAAAGTGGATTTACAGAACTTTAAACTGAAATTAGAACATTGAGTAAACAACAAAATGTCCCAGGAAGTAATTGAAATGATTAATGAACTGAAAGAGATGATGGGCTATTTAAACTTGATGAAGCAGAAAATATACTAGAACATACCCAAGTGAATAAAGAAATCACAAGAGAGAAGAAAGAATTCAACATTGAAGAAAAAATTATTGATTGTGACATTGGGAGTAATAATGTAAGAAAGAGAAGGATTAGAAGAAGAGGAATAAAGAAAAGGAAGCAAATAAAGGGAAGAAAAGGGGAGGTTAATGAATACATTGGGGTTAGTAGTGGTAAAAATGGAGAGGGTAGAAAGAAACAAAGAAGAAAAGAATAGGGGAAGAGATTAGGCTCAAAAGAGATAAATGAGTATACTGGGAATAATAGTGGGGAAATAAAGAAGAGAAAAAAGGGAAAAGAGAAGGGAGTAGATGGGATCTTAAGGCAGAAGAAAAGATACAATAATTACAAAACTAAAAGAAGAAGAAAAGAAAGATAAGAGAAGGTGAGGATGAGAGGAAGATTTTAAGAAGTGGAGTGTATGGGAAACTAAAGGAAAATGGTTAAAGGAATAAGTAAGGGAAAGAAGAAAGGGAATTATGATATGTATAAGTGAATTGTATTATGACTAATATGTGTAACTGTAGTATTTGATATGAGGATATGAGGAATGAAATGGAAAGAAGGAAAAGAAATGTAGTATATACTTAAAATTGTTTGAATAATAATAATGATTATAATAAATGAAACTAGCAAAAGTAGTATTTATAGGTATAAGTGACTTATATTTAGATTGATATTGGTGAGTGTAATATGTGATTGATTGTTTATAAGAGGATGTTGGATGGCTGGAAGAGAAGGTGGATAAGAAAATATAAAGATAATCTTAAGAAGTGGAGAGTATGGGAAACTAAAGGAAAATAGTTAATGATATAATGATATGTAAAAGTGAATTGTTTAATGATTAATATGTGCAATTGTAATAGTGGAATAAGATGATACTATGAATGAAATCGAAAGAAGGGGGAAATGTTTAAGATTGATGATTGTAATAATTGAGATGGGGTAAATAAATAGACATGTGTGACTTATATTTAGATTAACATATATGGGGGTAATATTTGGATGAATGTTCTATAAGATGATGCTGGATAGGTGAAAAAGGAGTGAAAATTAAGTTCAAAGGAATTTATTGTTTATGAAGTCAAATGAAAAAGGTATTGAAAAGTAGGTGGAATATTATTTTATTATAACAATTGAGGAATTAGGAATTAAGATGGAAAAAGCTGCTTTTAAAGGGTTTTGACCAGAAAAAAGAATAAGAAAATTTTGGGGTAAGGGCGAATGGTGATATTGTTCAAAAGTTAGAAAAGAAGTAGGGAGTAAATAGAATTAAAAAATAGAGAAAAAGAATATTATGGCAGAGATGGAAATATATAATATTGTGTTTGGAGATATTATAAGCTGTAAAATCTTTGACCCGATCAATACTCTGTTCAGAGAAAATACATTGTTTGTATGTCTGTACGTGTGTTAAAAAATAAAAAAATGAAAAGATTCGTTTTCAGTCTGGCGAAGAGAAGGACCAGGGGTGACATGATAGCAGTGTTCCAATACTTGAGGGGATGCCACAGAGAGGAGGGGGTCAGGCTGTTCTCTATGGCACCAGAAAGCCAAACAAGGAATAATGGATGGAAGCTGACCAAGGAGAGATTCAACCTGGAAGTGAGGAGAAACTTTCTGATGGTGAGAGCAATCAACCAGTGGAACAGCTTGCCAGCGGAGTTTGTGAGAGCCCCAACACTTGCGACCTTCAAGGGGAGACTGGACTGCCATCTGTCTCAAATGATGTAGGAACTCCTGCTTGAGCAGAGGGTTGGACTAGATGACCTACAAGGTCCCTTCCAACTCTAATAATAAATGTAAATGTAAAAGATGAGAGATGAGCCAATAGTATAAAGGGAAACAATTGGTAGTTCTGAAACAGGTCCCAAGAAGAGTTAGAGAATTGTGGAAGCAGTACCAATTTTTAACTACATTGTTGACTAAGTATGATGTAAATTTCAAATGGTTGACCCTGGAAGGAATACTGGTCACATGGCATGAAAAGAGACATAGATTGGACTCACTGGATAAAGTGATGGAGTTTTACTATCAGCATTTCAGTACTGAAGAGGAACTGGAGGAGATGGAAGCAATAGAAGACAGAGATCAAGGGATGCCTGCTACAGAAGAAAAGAAAGTGCAGCGAAAAGAAAGTGAAAAAGCACCACAAGACATTGGAAAAACAAATGGGATTCTTCTTTAAAGAAAATAGGAAAGAAGACACATCATTACAAAACCTATGGGATACAGCGAAAGCATATATGAGAGGAGTTGCTATAACACTTTTAAATAAGGAACCACAAAAAATAAATTTAAAACAGCAAATGGAGCTAACTAAACATAAATTGAATATACTTGAAAAAGAAGACCTGGCGCAACATATAAAAAGAATGAAACAAAACTTTTTCGAGAATGCAAACAAACCATGGCGATGGCTAGCTTACAAATTGAAAAAGGAGAAAGAGAAAAAATGGATAAGTAAATTGCAAGACAAAGATGGAATTTACGTTACCAAATTGAGGGGAAAAAAGAATATTATCCAGGACTTTTATAGGAAACTATATGATGATGATGAGGAACATCCAGAAGAGAAAATATTACAATACCTGGAACTTGCCTAAGTTTCCAGAAGCAATTAAATCTATGCTGAATGAGAGGATAACAATGACATAACTAAGATTAAAAAACAAAAACAAAATAACAAAACACCTGGCCCAGATGGGCTACCAGCAGAAATATATAAAGAGCTACAAGATACTCTGGGCCAATCATTATTAGAGGTATACAATGCAGTCTTATCTGAAGTAAAGATACCACCATCATGGGTGGAAGCTAACATTACTTTGATAGCAAAAGAGGATTCAGATTTAACGCAAATTAAAAACTACAGACCTATAACCCTAGTAAATGCTGACTATAAAATATTCACCTCAATAGTAGCAGAAAGACTGAAGAGTTTTTTGAAGGAGTTTATACACTCTGACCAAAATGGCTTCCTACCCAAAAGGCAGATAAGAAATAATATGAGAATAATATTAGATACATTGGAATACTATGAAACACATAGTGAAAAGCAATTGGCACTATTGTTTTTAGACGCCCAAAAGGCATTTGACAATGTGAACTGGCAATTCATGTTACACCAATTAAGACATATGGGTTTTGGGAATAAATTTATAAATATGTTCAAGGCAATATACAAAAAGCAGAAAGCCAAAATGATTGTGAATGGTGAGGTAACTGAAATTTTTTCAATACGAAAAGGTACAAGGCAAGGCTGCCCATTATCTCCATTGTTATTTATCTTAACACTGGAAGTACTAACCAGAAACATCAGACAAGATGAGCAAATTAAAGGAATGGAAATCAAAAGAGAAAAGTACGAACTACAAGCATTTGCAGACGATTTAGTTTTCATCCTAGAGGAATCATTAGAATCAGGCCCAAGAGAGGTTGCTGGACTAAAAATAAATAAGGAAAAAACCAGAATGATAGCTAAAAATCTTACAAATAGACAAAGGGATGAATTAATAAAGAAAATGGATATCCAGATAGTGAAAAAAGTGAAATACTTAGGAATCTATCTAACAGTGGTGAGATTCAAAAATTTTTACTCTTGGTTCTGTGGGCGTGGCTTGGTGGGCATGGCTTGGAGGGCATGTGACTGGGTGGGCATGGCTTGGTGGTCATGTGACTGGGTGGTCATGGCTGGGTGGTCATGTAGCTGGGTGGGCGTGTGACTGGGTGGGCGTGTGACTGGGTGACCGTGGCTGGCTGGTCATGTGACTGGCTGGGCGTGGCTGGGTGGGCATGTGACTGGGTGGGCGTGGCCAAGTTGACATCACTTCTTTGCTGTCATGACCTACAAAAAGAAGATATACCAAAAGATAGTTTTTTATTTCATGCATTTAATACTTAAATAAGAATAAAAGAAGTACACAAAACAATAAAAGAGGTACACAAATACTTATATAAGAACAATAAAAGTGTTATTTGTCTTTAAGGTATTTCCAAATAGATGTTTCATTGGCATCCTCACTTGCACTTTTCTTCACTTTTACTTGAGCATCATCAGCTGTGTGATGTGCTCTCAACCATTTTTTGACTGTAGGACTAGGGTCCCATTCTTTTAGAGGTAGGCCAATTACACTAATGATCATTAGGTTTGTTAAGTTGGAAACAGGTGAGTTCTCTTCTCTGAACATATGATGTTCATGTTTGAAAAACCCCTTTCCACTTCTGCTGAACTTAAAGCAATTGTTCTGATAATATCTTTAGCTTTTTTAATACTGTCAGGAATTGCATATTTCTGGGAATTTTTAAAAACATTTTCTACAAAATCTCCATAATTGTTGATATTAATTTCTTAATTAAAAATGACACTAAATGCAAGCAATTGTTCTTCAGCTGCTGTCCATGGAACTACTACTTCTTCAATATTCCAGTAATCTGGCTCCAAAAAATTGAGAAATTGTAATTTATTCATGTCTTGAAATTGGCTACCTGTTTTTAAATGTTCACAATCCATTAGTCTTTTCTTCAAATTTGTTATGATGCTTTCTAAAAGTCTTCCCTGAGGATATCCAACAAATCAATGATTTTGTACAAATGTTATATTTTTGAAGGTTTCTGAAGTAATTAATCCATCAACTTTTTTTTGTATGGACCCTTTTCCTTTTCTAAGCATTTCAAATGCTTTAATCGATCTTATCACAGGTTTTTCAGCCTTTATGATGTCTGTATTTCTTGCTTGCAGTGCATTTGAAAGAAGAGAATTTTCGTTTAGAATATCAACCATCAATGCCAAATCAGTTATAAAATATATATTTTCAAGATGGGCAGCCATACCTGAGTATTTTTCATTTGAATGAAAATACTGATGTAGTGCTGGATAAGCACGCCACACAGCTAGGGTTGACCTTAAACTACAGGCAGCCCATCTTGGTCCCAAAACTCTAGCAATCTTTATGATTTCCATTCCAAGTTGTTCGGATATTTTGGTAAGTTCCATTTGGCTCTTATTGGATTTATGAAAAGTAGTGTATATCTTGCCAATAAATATTTTAAAATGATTTAGTTGCTTTATTTCCTTTATGGAGTCACCTAAAACAAGTTGGAGGCAATGGTTTAAGTAGTGCCATATTATGATGTTTGGAAACTCTTTTGCTAGTGCTCACTCCAGATTTTCTCCCAAGCATAACGCTGGCACCATCAAAGCAAAATGCTATTAATTTTTTTTAGGTAGTTCTTTGTAAACCCAACATTATGTAAACTTTCCATAACTGAAGAACATATTGTCTCTGCATCTTGTTTTTCCAATTCAACAAGTTGATGTCTCTGACCTAGAGGAGCTGCTATGGATTAAAGGAGGGCAGCTCGAGGACCCAACCACTCCGGACCAAAGGGATAAGGGCGGCAGACAGGAATTAACTTCCACAGAGAGCGGGTGGAAAGAGACCCCAACCCTGGACAGACTTGAGAACATTCTTTATATTTACCAACGTGCAGACCATACATCATCTAGAGACACATCTTTATATTCCTTTTATTATGGGAGTTTGACTTTGGCCATAACTCTCCTCCTTTTATAACTATTTATTGGGCACTACGGATTTTATGAACATTAGCCGGAATACCTGCTTGTGAATTATATGAATGGGGATGTCAGGTGTGTGAATGTTGGTAGTTAGTTTTTAGTTTGTAGTCTGGGGGATGTGGGAGTCGGGGGAAGGGAATGGAGCCCCCTCTGCTGAGTGTGTAAACAGAAGTAGATGGGGGCCCAGACTTGACCCCATCTGGGTCGGTATGAATGGTATGAATGAGATTTCTGGCCTGCCAGAGGATGAGAGGGCCAGTGGAATGGGGGATGGGATCTCAGGGATGGTGGAGGGTCGGACCATTCTGGTGGTGATTGGGAGAGGTAGGTATGATGGGAACCAAAGGGTAGGCCATCTATGGAGAATTGGACTCGCTATATCAAAGCGATTACTTGTTCTGACCCTTCTGGTGACTTGGGTTCTCAGGGCCCTGGCCTCAGGCTGCTGCTGCTTAATGTCAGATCTGTTGTCAATAAGGCCCCTCTTGTCCGAGATTTAATCCCGGATCAAAGGGCAGATCTGGCATGTGTTACTGAAACCTGGCTGGGACAAGAGGGGGGGTTCCCCTCTCTGATATCTGCCCAGATGGGTTTCAGGTGCTGCATCAGCCATGACCCCAGGGAAGGGGTGGGGGAGTGGTAATCATCACCCATAAGAATCTTTGTCCACGCAGGATCCCTGCCCCTGAGATTATTGGGTGTGAGTCTCTCCTTGTGAAGTTGGACTTAGAGGTTCAGGTGGGCTTGTTGTTGATGTACCTACCTCCCAGCTGCATTAAAACAGCCCTGCCTGATCTGCTGGAGGCAGTCGACGGGTTGGCGGTGGAGTTCCCTGGCTTATGGTTCTGGGGGACTTTAACCAACCGTTGCTCGGCGAATCTGCAAAAGCGGAGCAGGAGTTCATGACAACCATGGACCTGACCCAAGTAGTTCAGGGTCTGACCCACAAGGGGGGGCACACACTTGACCTAGTTTTTCTCTCGGGACAGTGGAGAGATGATCTGAAGCTAAGGGGTATAGTCACATCTCCCTTGTCGTGGTCAGATCATTTCCTGCTGAGGTTAGACTTTAGGGCACCACTCCCCCATTGCAGGGAGGTGGAACCGACTAAGTGGTTCCGCCCCAGATGCCTGATGGACCCTGAGGGGTTCCAGAAGGAGCTTGGGGAGATACCTGAATCCCTTGTCCACAGTCCATCTGAGGCCCTGGTAGCCGCCTGGAACAGGGCGGCATTTGGGGCTCTGGATCAGATTGCACCTTTGCAACCTCTCCATGGCAGTGGATCCCCATGGCAATTATTTAACATAATGTAGATGTTAAATAAGAGGGGGGAGAGAACCGAACCCTAAGGCACCCCACAGATGAGGGGCCTAGGGGTCAATCTCTGTCCCCCTGCCAACACTGACTGTGACCAACCAGAGAGATAGGAGGAGAACCACCGTAGAACTGTGCCACCCACTCCCAACTCAGTTAGTCGGCACAGAAGGATACCATGGTCAACGGTATCGAAAGCAGCTGAGAGGTCAAGTAGCACCAAGATGGAGGAAAAAACCCCATCTCGGGCTTGCCAGAGATCATCCATCAGCATGACCAAAGCAGTTCCCGTGCTGTAGCCGGGCCTGAAACCCGATTGAAAAGGGTCTAGATAATCCGTTTCCTCCAACAACCGTTGGAGTTGGAGCGCCACCACTTTCTCAACAACCTTACCCACATGGCATGGGGTGAGATTCTCCGTGGCAGTGGATCCCAGAGGGCTCCATGGTTTACCGAGGAGCTCCAGGAGATGAAACGCCATAAGAGACGTCTAGAGCGATGCTGGAGATCCAGTAAGTCTGAATCTGATCGAACACTTCTAAGAGCCTTTATTAGGACTTACTTAGTGGCGATACGGGTGGCAAAACGTTCCCATTTTTCCGCTCTTATTGCATCCGCGGATTCGCACCCGGCTGCCCTGTTTAAGGTAACTCGCTCCCTCCTTAACATAGAGGGAAAGGAGGAACCTTTACAGAGCTGAGGAATTTGTACAGTTTCTGTCGGATAAAGTCACTCAGATTCGGATGGACCTGGACTCTGATTGGGCAGTTCAGGCTGAGATGACAGGGGCAGATCTTAGTCCTATTTTATGGGAAGAATTTGAGCCCGTGACATCTGAGGAAGTGGACAAGGCTATTGGAGCGATGAACTCCGCCACTTGTTTATTGGACCCATGCCCCTCCTGGCTGGTTTCTTCCAGCAGGGAGGTGACACAAGGCTGGCTCCAGGTTTTGATTAATACCTCCTTGAGAGAGGGGGTCTGTCCCTACATGTACAAATTTCAAAATATAAAAGCTGTAGACTCATAAAATAAAATTTGCTTGCAAGCAAACTCACAAAATTAACTGTCTACAACACTGAATTGTTTATGCTAAATTAAAAAAAAAGAGCAACTTACCCAAAATTAGGCAAAGGCAGGCAGGCAGATTCAGGAGTTGCTCACAGGCTCACAGGCCGATGAGTTGGATGAAGCCACGTGGGATGCAGCTGTGGCAGCAAAGCAAGGCAGGCAAGCTGGAGGCGCTCAGGAGTTGCTCACAGGCAGGTAAGCTGGAGGGGGGAAGTTAGTTAGCTAGGCTGCGAGCGCCATGGCCCGCGTTGGATAGAGCCATGGCGGTGAAGCAAGCCAGGCAAGCTAGAGGCCGGGGATACTGGGGCGGGGCTAGCGTGACTCGCAGGCTTACTTACACAGGCAGGCAGATCAGGGCTGCTCAGTTGGGCTGCAGGCACCGCGTGGGAAGGCAGGCAAATTGCAGAGACTGTGTGGTCAATGCAAGCAAGGAGCCACACAGTGTGCTATGCTTGGGAGGTGAGGAGTAACTGGGCAGGGTGGGGCAGGGTGGGGCAGGGCAGGGTGGGGTAAGTGGGTGGGTAGGGCAAGCAGGTGGGTGGGGGTGAGCAGCGAGTGGGCGACTGGGTGGGCAGGGGCGGGGCCAGCCAGAGGGGGTATTTGCCAGTTCTCCGAACTACTCAAAATTTCTGCTACCGATTCGCTTGAACCGGTCTGAACTGGCTGAATACCACCTCTGAGTAAGATGTACAACAATTAAAGAGGACAACTATACAAAACTAATGCATCAAATTAAGCTGGATATGGAGAGATGGAAAAGCTTGCAACTCTCTATGATGGGTAGAATAGCTACAATAAAGATGAACATACTGCCGAAGATACTTTTTTTATTCCACACAATACCAATAAAACTAGAGAAAAGATATTTTGAGGAATTGAACAAAATAATGTTGAAATTTATTTGGCAAGGAAAAAAACCGAGAATAAAACAAACTACTGCAAAAGTCAAAAGGGAAAGGAGGTTTTGATCTGCCAGACTGGGAATTGTATTACCAAGCAGCTGCACTCACGGGGTGAAAGAGTGGATAACTTTGAGGCATAGAAGACTATTATTATTGGATGGTCATGACCTTCAACTAGGGTGGCATGTGTTTCTCTGGTATGGGAGAAATACGGCACATCAAAATTTCCAAAGACATATAAGAAATGTATTGTTATCAATGTGGGACAAAATTAAACAATAAAACTGTAGGGAAATACTAGTCTGGCTCTCCACCTTAGAAGCATTGATACACCCAAATCTTATAAACATAGAAAAAATGTTTCTTATAAGGATATATTAAATGAGAATGATGAATTGAGAACCAGATTAGAACTAAAAAACCAAGGGGTGGAATTAGAGTGGTGGTCGTACCTGCAGATATAATCGTGTTATGTGAAAGATGTGAAAATATGGGGTTTTTATATACTAACAACATTGGACAAGATATTAGTGGGGAATGATGACAAATCGATAAGGATACTATAAATTATTTATTAAATTATAAAATTGAAGAACAAGTTAAAGAGACGATGATAGTATGGGCCAAAAATTTTGGATATAATATAGATTTGGATAAATGGCAAAAGCTTTGGGATAGAAATCGGAAACTGACAGTATATAAGAAAAATCTCTATAAAATGTTCTATAGATGGCATCTGCCCCCGGCAATATTAGCTAAAATGTTTAGCAATATGTCCCCAAATTGTTGGAAATTTAAACAAATACCTGGCATATATTGCCACATGTGGTGGACCTGCATAAAGGCAAGGAAATTTTGGACACAAATCCATTATGTGGTTAGAAAAAATGACCAGACAACATATAGAGTTTAAGCCAGAATTGTTTTTATTAGGCATTATATCAGATGGTTATGATAAAAGGATAATATATCTAATATATTGACCACAGCATCTTGACCACAGCAAGAATTTTATATGCGCAGCAGTGGAAGAACGAAAACACCCCTTCAGAGGAGGAGATGATAAGGAAGATACTAGTCTGTGCAGAAATGGACAGACTAACGCTAAAAATAAAAGATAAAGGAGAAACAGAATACTATGCAATATGGAATAGATTTTATCAATGGTTAGAAATAGCAATAGCACTTAGACTTATATACCGCTTCATAGTGCTTTACAGCCCTCTCTAAGTGGTTTACAGAGTTCAGCATATTGCCCCCAACAATCTGGGTCCTCATTTTACCGACCTCAGAAGGATGGAAGGCTGAGTCAACCTTGAGCCGGTGAGATTTGAACAGCTGAACTGCTGAACAGCAGTGCTGCACTTTAACCACTGCGCCACCTCAGAAACACGAGGTAGAAGTTGGAATGCGAAACAACCAGGTTAGGTGGACATGGAAAGAGATATTATGTATGTATTAGAATGTATGTATTAGAATTATAGATAAGTTGACATACTAGAATATGATGGTCAGAAACTACTGTACAACACTAGCACTGTTTAAAATAGTATATATGTTATTTTGTTTTTTACTTTTGTTTTATGGCAAGTGGAATGCCAGGACAATTACACTGTATTCAATATATTTATATGTAAACAATAAAAATATATCTTTAAAAAACCCAATATTGGAACATAGCTTAGCATTTAAGACAGTTGTCCTGTTATATATCTATATTGATAATGAATAGAAGTTCTACCATATTAATTATTTCTTCCTCAATTTATAAGCATGGGTTGGATGGACTTCTGTTGCATTAGTAATGGTGCAGTATTGAAGGTGCAGTATTGAAAAGGATACTGATTGTGAGGTTTGTACCAATTTTTAGTACACAATGAAAAACCCACTGGGAATTTCCATTTCAATTGCCTCCAATTAGCAGGAGGAAAATTGTTCATAATGATTCTTAATTTATTAAGTGCTACATGTTGTAACCATATTGTTCAGAAAATTGGATAAAATAATAAGATTAAGTCATGTATTTTTTCTTTTCCCCAGAAATTTATTTACTTTAGTATGAAGTGAATTCAAGCATGTAAATTTTTAGATAGGATCTAAATTTGCATCAGTTGACAATATTTAAATATCCACAAGGATTTAAATTTGCTAATATCCTAATCTGTCTATAACTACAACTGTCTATAATACCGGTAGTAGATCTCAAACATTAAGATGTTTCTAACCAACTTCTTTTTAATTGGGTGGGCTACAAATCCTTAATTTACGACCACAATTGAGCCCAAAATTTATGTTGCTAAGTGAGACATTTGCTAAGTGAGTTTTGCCCCATTTTATGACCTTTCTTGCACACTGCAGTTGTTGAATTAGTAATATGGTTGTTAAATGAATCTGGCTTCCCCATTGACTTTGCTTGTCAGAAGGTCGCAGAGGCTGATCACATGATCCCAAAGCACTGCAACCATCATAAATATGAGTCAATTGCTAAGTGTCTTGACTTTTGATCACGTGACCATGGGGATGCTGCAATAGCCATATGTGAAAATTAGTCATAAGTCACTTTTTTCAGTACTGTTTGAATGGTCACTAAATTAACTGTTGTAAGTTGAGGACTACTTGTCATAAACATCAGAAGCTTACCCCAATACAAGTGGAAGAGATACCATGATTTTTATCTGACACGAATCATATAATCTGTATATCTAGCACCAAATTATATTCATCCTACAACATTCAATACACCCAAACAGAATGAACACTGAGTTTCATAGAAATAAGTACATTTCAGTATTTTATTCTCTCCTGCTTAGCCAATTCCCATTACACATATAACAAAAGATTTCTTCTGATAGTGTAAAATAACAGTGACAACCACACATACAGGAATAGTAACTGTGTTGATTCGCAGGTTAGATAATTTGCCCTAAATAGTTTGATTCTCATTTATTTTTCTACAACAAATCAAAAGAGATCACTACCGTTTGTGGTAGGATTCCACAGAGCATATTCAGATACGAAATAAAGGCACATTTGAAGGTTATTACAAAGAGAAATATTTTCATGATTTCAGTGTTGTTTGACATTGCCTATTCTCAAAGGGAGGAACAGGGAGGGCTATTATCTCCAGATATTAGCAAAAATACAGTAAGAGATCACCTATCTGAACTTAACGAATACAAAGCACCAGGACCTGATGGATTACACCCCAGAGTCCTAAAAGAACTAGCAGAAGTCATTTCGGAACCACTGCACCACATCTTCCACAAATCCTGGAACACAGGGGAACTCCCCGAGGACTGGAAAAGAGCTGACGTGGTCCCCATCTACAAAAAAGGAAAAAAAACAGACCCAGGAAACTACAGACCAATCAGCCTAACATCAATACCTGGAAAAATACTGGAAAAAATAATTAAAAACCAGATCTCACATCATCTAGAAACAAACCAAGTAATAACCAACAGCCAACATGGATTTGTTAAGAACAAGTCATGCCAAACCAACCTCATTTCATTTTTCAACACTGTGACCAAATTAGTAGACCAGCGAAATGCAGTAGACATCATATACCTGGACTTCAGCAAAGCATTTGACAAAGTAGACCACAACCTACTTCTTCATAAGCTAGAAAAAAGCGAGATAGACAGCTACACAACCAGATGGATTAATAACTGGCTGACCAACCATACCCAACGAGTAGTCCTCAATGGCTCTAAGTCCACATGGAGAGAAGTAAGCAGTGGCATACCACAAGGTTCCGTCCTAGGCCCAGTACTCTTTAATATCTTCATAAATGACCTAGATGAGGGAATAGCAGGAGAACTAACCAAATTTGCAGACGATACCAAGCTGGCGGGAGTAGCAAACACCCCAGAGGACAGACTCAAAATCCAGAGGGACCTCAACAGACCAATAAAATGAAATTTAACACGGAGAAAAGTAAAATTCTGCACCTAGGTATGAAGAATCAAAAATACACATACAAACTGGGTGAAACCACACTCAATAGCAGCGATTGCGAGAGGGATCTTGGAGTCTTGGTAGACAGCCAACTAAATATGAGCCAGCAGTGTGCAGCAGCAGCCAAAAAGGCCAACGCAGTCCTGAGCTGCATAAATAGAGGGATACAATCAAGGACCAGAGAGGTACTAGTACCACTCTATAAAGCCTTGGTCAGACCACACCTAGAGTACTGCATCCAGTTTTGGTCACCACACTACAAAAAAGACATTGAAACCCTAGAGAAAGTGCAGAAGAGAGCAACCAGGATGATAAAGGGTCTGGAAAATAAAACATACAAAGAGCGGTTGCAGGCACTGAGCTTGGCCAGTCTGGTGAAGAGAAGGACCAGGGGTGACATGATAGCAGTGTTCCAATACTTGAGGGGATGCCACAGAGAGGAGGGGAGCAGGCTGTTCTCTATGGCACCAGAAAGCCAAACAAGGAATAATGGATGGAAGCTGACCAAGGAGAGATTCAACCTGGAAGTGAGGAGAAACTTTCTGATGGTGAGAGCGATCAACCAGTGGAACAGCTTGCCAGCGGAGGTTGTGAGAGCCCCAACACTTGCGACCTTCAAGAGGAGACTGGACTGCCATCTGTCTCAAATGGTGTAGGAACTCCTGCTTGAGCAGGGGGTTGGACTAGATGACCTACAAGGTCCCTTCCAACTCTAATAATAAATCTAAAATCTAAAAATATTGTTGATAAGCACAAATGCTACTGTATCATTTCCTTTATAAGCATATCCTTATTCCCTAAAATCAAGATATACTGATCCTTCTTTGTTTACATTTTCTATTTATTTCACAAATTACAAATATCATTGTATTGTCTTTCTCAATGGACAAAACATAAATTACAAACTATCTCAACAGATCATATATGAGATAATATAAATGCACTTTATGTGTATTCATGCTTAGAAACATCCAAACAGCTTGGATGCTGGTACAGCAAAAAAATCATACATTATCTTAATCCACCCAGGAAAAACAAAACAAAACTGAAACAAATACTTCCCATTTTCATTTTTATTCATAAGATTTCAGCACCATCTAACTGAGAGAAGCAATTTTCCAGATTCTCTGTGAACATAATGAAACTACATAAGTAGGAGAAAATGGTTAGTTAGAACATAAAAACAAGGAGGTTTTGACTATGTTCTCGTTTATATTACCAGAAAGTGCTGCATACTTAAGCCACTTGGCCAGAATGGTTGAAAGTAAAGAGGTATAGGAATATAATAAATGAGTAGGTGGCATTTTTTATATGGCTGCAATTTACATTGGCTGTTATTAAACAAGTCACTCTGTTAATAAAGTGAGTCACTCTGAGAATGGGATAGGTGATAGCTAAATTTAAATAAATAAAATAAACGTTATAGGGAATATTTCTTTTAATTATTGCTTCATTCAAAAAATAATGTAACGAATAGATTAATTAACTTTCATGTTTATGGTGCAAAGGTTTAGGAATGTGGAAGACTTAAAATATATTGCTACAAACTTATTAGTTCAGCTGTAAAGGGTTTGTTGTGGTAGTTTTTGATCATCATAGGAACATTAAAATGTTAATACTGATTAGCTTTATGGCTTTATAACTTTACTCTCTCCATGCAGGAACTTGTCTTGCCATAATTAGAATTAAGGAAATTTTAAAGTGTAATTCTTTTTGCAAAGTAAATGTAATAATAATAATTTATAATTTATTGTCATTGTACGTATATACACAGTACACCCATACAACGAAATTCACATAACGCTTCAAGACCAGTCCCAATACACATAGCAATCCCCACCCACCACGAATTCCCCACCCTGAACTACTCAAACATCCATACAACAGACCAAGTAATACTATCCAACAATTATAGCTCTAGGATAAAAACTATTCAGAAAGCTTGTGGTCCGTGTTTTAATTGTTCTGTATCTTCTGCCAGAAGGCAACAGTTCAAAAAGATTGTAAGCAGGATGAGAAGAGTCTCTGAGAATATTGTGCAACTTCCTAGAACAGCGAAATGTAGAGATATCGTCCAGGGCTGGTAGCTGGAGCCCAATGATATTCTGGACAGTTGTAATTATTCTCTGTAGAGCTTTTTTGTCTGCTGCAGAGCTGCTTCCATGCCATGCTAGAATACCATATGTCAGGACACTCTCAATGGTGCTGCAATAGTAGGACAACAGTAGATGCTGAGATAGATTTATCTTCCTGAGCATTCTCAGGAAGTACAGCCTCTTCTGAGCCTTCTTCACGAGCATGTTTACATTCATAGTCCATGAGAGGTCCTCTGAGATATAAATACCTAGAAATTTAAAACTACTAACCCTCTCTACCTCCTCGCCATCTATGTGCAATGGTAAATGTGCATCTCTCTTTTTCCTAAAGTCAATTATCAGTTCTTTAGTTTTTTTGGTGTTAAGTATAAGATTATTCTCTTTGCACCACAATATCAACCCTTGTACTTCCTTTCTATAAGCAGACTCATTGTTCTTGTTAATGAGCCCCACCACTGTCGTATCGTCAGCAAACTTAATAATTGTGTTGGTATTATACAATGGGGTGCAGCCATATGTATACAAGGAATATAGGAAAGGGCTTAGCACACAACCCTGGGGGACTCCTGTGCTTAATGTCAGAATGATGAGATCCTATCCTTACTGACTGTGGCCTATCTTTCAAAAAATCCTTTATCCACAAACAAATCCTCTGATCTATACCCAAATTTGACATTGTAAGAAACAACCTATTGGGTAGAATGGTGTTGAAGGCAGAGCTATAATCCACAAATAACAGCCTTACATAAGTTCCCTGTTGTTCCAAATGATTCTATACAGTATGAATAACAATAGACATAGCATCATCAGTTGATCTATTGTTTCTATATGCAAATTGATATGGATCCAAAGTAGATGGAAGACCAACCTTAATATAGTTCAACACCAGTTTCTCAAAACATTTCATGACAACATATGTCAAAGCTACTGGTCTATAATCATTAAGGGATGCCACTGCTGTCTGCTTGGGGACTGGCACTATAATGAATGTCTTCAGGCAGGTAGGGATAGAGCACCGCAACAGGGATAGATTGAAAATATCCTTGAATACTCCAGCTAGCTCTGCAGCACAGTCCCTAACAACTCGACCCTTGATTCCATCAGGCCCTGCTGCCTTCCGGATATTAACATTCTGGAAAGCGCGTCTCATATCAGATATCTGGAGTAGAAGTGGTTGTCTATCAGTGGTAGATGTTAGTGATGTTCTATCAGTGGTGAATGCTGGAATGATGGTCATTCCTGTTTCCATCTCAAAACGACTGAAGAATTGATTTAGCTGCTCAGCCAAAGAATCACTACCACTGGACAAGCTGTTTTTATTTCTCTGCCCCGTGATTTGTCTCAGGCCTTGCCATACCCGACGAGAGTCTGAGTTCTCAAAAAGATGTTCAATCCTCTGTCCGTATGTAGCTTTAGCGTCCCTGATACCCGTTTTCAATTTAGCTCTTGCCTCACTATACTGTAGCGCATCATCAGAATGGAAAGCAGCATTTCTAGCTTTCAATAAAAGACGCACTTCTCTATTTATCCAGGGCTTGTTGTTAGGGAACACCCGTACTTGTCTGGTGGTAGTGACAACATCAATACAGCATTTGATATAAAACAGTACTGTTGAAGTGTAATTATCAATATTGTCCTCCTCAAACAGTGCCCAATCAGTGCTTCCAAAGCAATCTTGAAGTTGCTCCAATGCACCCGCTGGCCACACCTGTATTTCTCTAATTGATGGTCTACTTCTCTTGACACGAGGTCTATATGATGGAATCAAGAACAGAGATATATGATCTGACTGCCCCAGGTGGGGTAAAGGCATAGTCCGGTATCCATGCATGATGTTATTATATACCTGATCTAAGGTATTTTCCCCCCTAGTGGGACAGTCTACATACTGATAGAACTTGGGAAGGACAATCTTCAAATTAGTCTGATTAAAATCACCTGCAAGCACCAGCACTCCATCTGGGTAGGCCTGTTGCTGTTTATTAATAGCAGTTAACAGGTAACTCATGGCTGTAGTGTTATTAGCATCAGGAGGTATATATACTGCAGTTATTATTACAATATTAAACTCACGAGGCAGATAAAAGGGGCGGCATTTCACTGCCAAATACTCCAGATCAGGAGAACAGTGAGAATCCATTATTTTAACATTTGTGCTCCAATTGTTATATATGTAAACACAAAGCCCCCCCTCTGCTCTTCCCAGAGTCAATGGTTCTATCAGCTCGAAAAACTGAGGGTCCTTGTAATTCGATAGCCTCCCCTGGAATGGAAGGATCAAACCATGTCTCTGTAAAAACCATAACACAGCAGTCCTGAATGTTTTTCTGCAGAGAGATAGTAAGCTCCAACTCCTCAATCTTATTAAAGAGAGATCTAACGTTTGAGACAAAAAAGCTTGGCAGTGCAGGTTTGTGAGGATTTTTTCCTAACCTTACACGTACTCCAGCTCTACAGCCCCGTTTCTGCCTGCGTTTCCTTCGTCTCCTCCATTTCCTTTGCTCTTTAGCAGGGAGATTAATCCCCGGAGTCAATCTAACCAGCTCTGCTGGGATGTTGTAACTTGAGACTCCTGGTTTAAAAATGCAGCCTTCTCTGCCAATGATTAATAACTCTTGTCGACTGTAAACTGCTTGTGCCTGAATGTGCAGAGCACTCACTAAAAAATACACAAACAATAAATTAACTAAAAGATACTGGTCTCTCGAGCGTTGAGCCGCTGCATATACATGCGCCGCCATCTTGGATGACAGTTGGAATTTTGTATGTACTAATTCTTCTAAATTAAATAAGAATTTAAAATTGGATGCCCCCCCCCCCAGTTTACTGAACTGATGAAGATTCCTGTTGTGCTTGAAAACTGAAAACATTACTGCATTTAGGGAAATTAATGCTGTTTTTAACCATTTTTTCTTATTTGTATTTTGTTCCATGGCAGAAACTCAACCTATTGTATGAAGGTATCCATTTCACTGACAGTGGGTGAAAATGACACTGGTCTGTGCTACAATTCAAAGATGAAATATTTAGAAAAAGCTGAACTTAGCAAAAGCAAGGAAATTTCATGCCCCGACATACAGGATTTTTTAATACCATATAGACAGCCAGAAATCTTATGGTATAAGGTAAGAAATGTTAAAAATCTTGAACAAAATATTACATGTCTTCTTTTGCTCCATTTTTAGTATCTGAATTTTTCTTATACATAGAATACACAGCTTCATAAGATTTTGAAAAGTGTAATTAGAAAAAGGTTAACTGAAAAAATGGGGAAAAACCAGAAGCAATGTAAAATTTGATGGACAAATTTCTAAATGCAGTAGGTCATTTTTTGATTACTGAAAATGAAATTTCTCTGTTTATATTTTCAATTTTATACATAACTAATACATTCTTTATATATTACAAAATATGTTAACATTCAGTTATTCAGCAATTAGATAATAGACACATTCATAATACATAGTGATATAGTTTTAAAAAATCAAGGTATATAGTTCTAACAAGATATTTTCTGTGCATAAATGAAAAAGAAAATTAAAAGATGAATAAAATAAATCATACTTTAGGTTTTAAAAGTGAGGCTGCAAGGATGGACACATTGTGATTTTCTATTTTAATACTAATGTCTCAGGCCCTGGCTCCTGTAGATGGTATTTAACACTGTACTGTTGCACCCACAACATGCCTGACCCATAAATGAATGTGTCACCCTCTTTAAATATATACTTTTATCCAGTTGCCATACCCAAAGAAAGCTATTTTCTATGGAAGAGGAAACAATCGCATCATTTTAAACAAATAAATTTGCCTCATTCTCTTAATAAAAATAAAACAAAATCCCCAAAGAAAATGCTTTCTATTAGAGTTAGGATTAGGGCTAGGTCAGATCATGAGAAAACCTTAGAAGCAGATATGAACCACAGCAGCACAAGAAGGGCCCCTAAAAAAGGATCATGCAAACAAGTACAGTACTATTGGAATTAGTGACTCAGCCATGAAAAAATAAACCATGGGAACTTAAGCAATTCAAGAATAATGTAGCAGCCAATAACTATTTTATAAATGACTTTAGTATAGATTATGCTTCCTGCATTTCCTCTTCTTTCCTTCCTGACCTTCTATGGTCCTTCTTTCCCAATCATTAGTTTATATATTCCCTTTTTAAATACTTCATACTTCTGATCAAGTAGATGGTAGTATACAAGCAAATAGGGCAGCTGGATAGCATATTGGTCAGAGTACTGCCTCTTGTCACAGGACGTCTTAATTATTTATGAAACATGCCTTACCCATGAAAAAGAGGCCAGCTTTTTTTTCTTATAATTGTTCTCCATGTGCCTGAGATTTTTTTTTCATTTTTTAATTAATGAGATCTTTATGTTCATTTTATTGCTATAGATCAGTGATGGCGAACCTATGGCATGCGTGCCACAGGTGGCATGCGGAGCCATATCGGAGGGCACATGAGGCGTTGCCCTGTCAGCTCCACGGGCAAAACGGAAGTTTGGAAAAACGCACTTCCGGTTTGCCGTTGTGCTGTTTTTCGCACTCCGGAGGGTTCAGGGAAGCTTCCTGAAGCCCCGGAATGCAAAAAATGACAAAACGGGCAAACCGGAAGTTCGGAAAACGCACTTCCGGTTTGCCATTGGGCTGTTTTTAGCACTCCAGAGGGTTCAGGGAAGCTTCCTGAAGCCCCGGAGTGCAAAAAACACCCCAACGGACAAACCGGAAGTGCGTTTTCCGAACTTCCGGTTTGCCCATTTCGTCGTTTTTTACCGTCCCAGGCTTCAGTAAGGCCTTTGCGCGGGTGTGGGTGTGTGTGCACATGCGCAGGGGGCAGCATGGGGGGGGGTTTGTGCGCATGCGTGGGGGGGAGGGAATGGGTGTGGGCACGTGTGCACGCACTAGCGCGCACCCCCCCCTTTTGGCACGCGAACCAAAAAAGGTTCGCCATCACTGCTATAGATGGTTCATAATATATAACAATTTATTTCTGGGATCTGTTACATTTTTTTTCCACCACATTAAAGCATTCCTGGCTGTTCCATTAATCCTATTTTGGGGTTTAGGAGAAGCCCTAATTTGATATCTTTCTCTTGCATTTATGGCAACATGATAATAAGCCAGAGAACATGAAACCACTACAGAAATGTTTGTGTAATAAAAGACAAAGGATTTGTGTGCATTCATATCACTTCATTCCATTCATGAGAAAATATCTACTCATTTTTTAAAAATATCTTTGTGTTTCACAGAATTAAAGGTCTACCAATAGGAGAAAGAGTGTTTTCTCCATAAGGATATGTGAAGCAATTATATATTTCCATGAATCAGTTTTTCTACGTCTATTTCAGTGTTATAAGAATATAATTCCAGGGGAGAAAATTAAGAATTGGTGAAAAGGAAAACAAAAGATGAATAAGTCCTTATGTGGAAGGGTATATTTTTCTTCTAAATGTGTTTGAGGAAAAGGTTTTAAATATGATCTAAAATAGTTTCCTGTCAAGCAATGCAATGAACTTTGTACTGGTTTTGAGACTTTTTAAAAAAGCTTTTAAGATTACAGGTTTTGAATCAAACTGATGTGTCAAATAAAAGTACAAGGGCTATACTTACTAAAATACTGTAATTATCTTTGCACAGGAATGCCAAGTCGCAACCTGGAGACTAAGCGTTTTGTTCAAAAAGGATACTCTTGTTATCCGGGAGGTCACAGAAGATGACATTGGAAATTACACTTGTGAATTAAAGTATGGACTTTTTTCTGTCAGAAGAACCACAGAATTAACTGTTACAGGTAATTAGAGGTTTTAAGTATATATTTTTGTTTACAGCCTCTTTTCTTTTTATTGGTGTTTTAGCAATTCACAAAGGTGTCTGTTTTTTTTAAACTAATATTTTTTGTACTAGATTTTTAGATTTATTATTAGAGTTGGAAGGGACCTTGTAGGTCATCTAGTCCAACCCCCTGCTCAAGCAGGAGTTCCTACACCATTTGAGACAGATGGCAGTCCAGTCTCTCCTTGAAGGTTGCAAGTGTTGGGGCTCTCACGACCTCTGCTGGCAAGCTGTTCCACTGGTTGATCGCTCTCACTGTCAGAAAGTTTCTCCTCACTTCCAAGTTGAATCTCTCCTTGGTCAGCTTCCATCCGTTATTCCTTGTTTGGCTTTCTGGTGCCATAGAGAACAGCCTGACCCCCTCCTCTCTGTGGCATCCCCTCAAGTATTGAAACACTGCTATCATGTCACCCCTGGTCCTTCTCTTCGCTAGACTGGCCAAGCTCAGTTCCTGCAACCGCTTTTCGTATGTTTTATTTTCCAGACCCTTTATCATCCTGGTTGCTCTCTTCTGCACTTTCTCTAGAGTTTCAATGTCTTTTTTGTAATGTGGTGACCAAAACTGGATGCAGTACTCTAGGTGTGGTCTGACCAAAGCTTTATAGAGTGGTACTAGTACCTCTCTGGTCCTTGATTGTATCCCTCTATTTATGCAGCTCAGGACTGTGTTGGCCTTTTTGGCTGCTGCTGCACACTGCTGGCTCATATTTAGTTGGCTGTCTACCAGGACTCCGAGATCCCTTTCGCAATCGCTGCTATTGAGTGTGGTTTCGCCCAGTTTGTATGTGTATTTTTGATTCTTCTTGCCTAGGTGCAGAATTTTACTTTTCTCTGTGTTAAATTTCATTTTATTTGTTTGGGCCCAGTGTTCGAGTCTGTCGAGGTCCCTCTGGATTTTGAGTCTGTCGTCTGGGGTGTTTGCTACTCCCGCCAGCTTGGTGTCATCTGCAAATTTGGTTAGTTCTCCTGCTATTCCCTCATCTAGGTCATTTATAAAGATATTGAAGAGTACTGGGCCTAGGACGGAACCTTGTGGTACCCCACTGCTTACTTCAACAGTGACTGCAAGAATTTAGAACAGGTTAATCTTAAACCTGTTTTGACGAGTTGTTGGTAACTTTAAACTGTAGTAAAGAGAGTTTTAAAGTTTTGAAGAAGAACATATCTATATGACAGAACAAGCTTTGGGCATGATTCTAGCTCACTCAAGTGCATAAGTGTTCACTACAACAGTTATGCACTTGACTTTGGTTGTGTTCTTGTAGACTTTTCATTACCCAAACTAGGTAACATCATCACTGCAAGAAAACAACCAAGGTCGGAGAGCACTAAGAACCCCTCATTTCAACCCTATAAATATTCTCCTTTATTGGAACTTTAATGGAACTATTGTAATGCTTGATGAAATAATTTTGTCTTTATTGAATTGCTTTCTAATACTTGTGTGAAGATGAAAGAGAATCTTTATTTTAGTTCTGTTATCCTGTGAAGAAGCTAATTTAGTTGTTGAAAAAGTATTACTTATACAGTTATTGTTGTTAATATCCACCCCCACCCACATTTTAACTTTAACTTCTATTTATTTCAGGGAAACAGTGAGGATACAAATACCGTGTTTCCCCGAAAATAAGACAAGGGCTTATATTTTTGGACCCCCCCAAAGTGCCCTTGGCCTTATTATCAGGGGGTGGCTTATTTTTGGGGGGGTGCAGGAGGCGGGGCGGGCTGTGAGACACGCATCTTACTAGAATCAGGCAGCTCTGTGGCGTCTTTTGGCCGGTCTGTTTAGTTCCAGCTCCAGCTCCAGCCGTCACCATAGAGTGGGAAACGCACTCGCGGAGTGGCTGCTGCCCTGGCTGGGTTTGGGAGCCGGAGTTTGGGGGAAAGAAAAAAAGAAAGACTTCTGCTGCTTCTGCTTTTGGCTGCAGCAAGGGAAGCAGCAGAAGTCTTTCTTTCTTTCTCTCCCCCAAACTCCGGTTCTTCGGCTTTCAAACCCCAGGCAAGGCAGCGGCTGCTCTCCGAGTGCGCTTTCCACTCTATGCTGACAGCCAAACGTCTAGCCGGGTGCAGCAACAGAAGCAGCCGGTGACCAAACCTCTTGGGCTGTCAGGTAGGATGCGCGTCTCATGCTGGGGCTCGATTTGGGGCTTGGCAGGGTGGGCGAGGCGGGGCAGGGGGGGACGGGGCGTGCGTCCTACCTGACACTTGTCCCGGTAGCTCTGTCACGTTCCTCGGTGTGGTGTCCAGGGCAGCCCATTCTAAAAGAGAACGTCATGGGAGTTCAATCAAACTTCTCGAACTCGCAAGATGTTCTCTTTTAGAACGGGCTGCCCTGGACACCACACAAAGGAACGCGACAGAGCTACCGGGACAAGTATCAGGTAGGACGCGCATCTCCCACTGGGGCTCGATTTGGGGCTTAGCAGGGTGGGCGGGGTGGGGTCCTACCTGACACTTGTCCTGGTAGCTCTGTCATGTTCCTCGGTGTGGTGTCCAGGGCAGCCCATTCTAAAAGAGAACGTCACGCGAGTTCAATCAAACTTCTCGAAGTTAGTTAAATGTCCAAGCCGCTTGCACCACTGGCAAATGGCATCGCGGAAATGGCACGATGCCCTCAGATGTTGCCCCCCACAGCTGGCACAGTCAGCTCTGGTGTCCCTCTTGTCGGGTTGCCGTTTGCGGTCAATGCGGCAGACATCTTTATCGCTGCTAGCCGAATCCTCGAATGTGCCTTTGTGCACAGAGGCGGGCGGCTTGGCATCAGCCCGGGAAGCGGCAAATTTGTGCAGCAATTCCATGGTCTTAGTGGAAGATTCAGCCACCCTTGCTTCGTCCAGGGCAGTGGCCAGGGTCAGATTAGGTCTCACCAGGAGCTGGCGCTGGAGATGAATGTCTTGCACGCCGCAGATCAACTGGTCCAGCAGAATGTCATTTAGGTCTCTGAATTCGCAGTGACCAGCGGCTTTGTGGAGGGCTGCAATGTACTGGTTAATGGTCTCCCCCTCCTGCTGCAGTCTCTGCTGGAATTCATAGTGCCGGACAACTTTGGATGGAGTGGAAGTGTAGTGGGTCTTCAAGGTTGCTTGTAGGACCTGCCACAGTATGGTGTGTACTGGGGTTGGGTCTGACAGCGACTCCATGATGTCAAACACCTCAGGGCCGCAGTGACTTAATAAAAGTGCTCTTTTTCTGTTATCAGTCAGGCCCAACAGGTCATTTGGTTCCAAGAAGCATTCAAACCTCCTCATATATGACTCCCATTTTTCTTTGGCGGCATTGAAAGGTGCCAGCGGATGGAAGGCAGACATGCTCGGTGAGGTGTGCCTGGCTCTTTGCTCATGCCTAAGTAGATTGTCTTTGTTCTTCTACTCCCAAGCCCTCGTTGCCACTGTTGAGTAGTGGGAAGAATGACAGGAAACAGACTTCAAAAGGAACTTCTTTACTTGGCAACTTCTATGTACAACCAGCAACTTGCAGTCTGACAGCTTGCCCTTTTATGGGGAGCTGTCAGATGCATCAACCAATGGCATTTGAGTATTTTCCCGCTCAAATGCTGGACCTGGGTGAAACCATGTAAGCAGTTGATACATAACAAGAATCTTGTTTTCTATTGCCAAGAGCTTAATATTTTGTAAATTAGTCAAACAAGCAATCAGATTTATGAGTCTTTGGGCATTTGGATTCACATAGTTATTTAACCACTGTGCCACATTTAAATCTGGAGACATATGCAAAAATTAGGAAGCAGCTTTCAACCATGTACCTTCCAGAGATTCAATACACACACACACACACACACAGAGAGAGAGAGAGAGAGAGAGAGAGAGAGAGAGAGAGAGAGAGAGAGAGAGAGAGAGAGAGAGAGAGAGAGAGAGAGAGAGAGAGAGAGCAGTTTTTCAGTTTTGGAGAATGGTCTTTAATTTTTCTTATTAGTCAATTGGCTTTTTTTCTTTTTTATTGTGAATTTTTGCCTGTTCTTTTTTTTTAATTTTTTCCTTTTTTATAACCAGGTTCTTTTAATTTTTTTAAATTTAAATTTTTCAGTTTTTCATACCGGAGTATATTGTTTTTTATTTTTCTTCTTTGTCCTCTACACCTTGTTTTTATTGGATTACAAAATATTTGAATATAAGAATGGATAGAACGAGGAAGATACCATCACACTTTGCATCAGCAACTTCGTTACCAGCACAAAGTCCAGGTCAGAAAACGGATACATCAACACAGGGAGATAAGTCTAACATGACGGAAATAAAAAGTATGATTCAAGACCTTAAAGAAAGTTTTAAAGAAAGCATTGGTAAGGTGGAAGAGACTATGGGTAAGGTGGAAGAGGAATTGAAAGAAATGAAAGGGTTATGTGCATATAAGACTTTGTGTGCATTAGGGTGATTGCTCTCGTTGTGCAATATATGATCCGTGCTTGTGGTCTTTAGGTATATCTCTGTGTCGATGCTCCCATCTGAGTTATGGCTGATTTGCACATCCAGGAAGGCCAGTTTGTTATTAGCCTCCTCCTCCATCGTAAATTGGATATCCGGGTATACGGAATTGAGGATTCCCATAAACCTGGTTTTATCCTGTTGTTTAATGATGGTGATGTGTCATCGACATAGCGTGCCCAAAACTTGGGTTTGTAGGTTTTCATTGCTTCCTGCTCTAACCGCTGGAGGACTGCCTCTGCAATCACCCCCGAGATTGGTGATCCCATCGGCGTGCCCTTCATTTTTTCATATATCTGGCCATCGAACATAAAGTATGTTTTGAGGCTAAATTTTAATAGGTGGATGAGGTCACCTCCACAGGATACAGGAGGGAAAAAAGGGTGTGGGCCTGTATGCGTGCAAAGTCTAAATTGACAGGCATTACATAAAAGCAAGCATCTCTTCTATGGGGATTTTACACTGACGAAGTCAACAGGGGTTGACGAAAGCTTAGTAATTTTTATAGTAGTTTTAAATAAAATTTTAAACATTCCGGAGATCGTGATGGCTATCGCTTCTTTATCTATAACTATACCTGGAACTCGCATTTTTAGGACAATTCTTAATAAATATGGGCGTGGAACGCTACGCTATGCATGCCATTGGGAGACGCATGCCAAACGGAAGGCAGCTAATCACGAAAAGCTGGCCTTCCTCCATAGCTGCATTCAGAATGGCTTACCACCAAAATCGTTGCAGAAAAGACCTGTGGTTGACACACCGGAGGGACACGCAGCTGTTCGCCAATTCCAGGTCAGAATGCTATATGCCATGATCAATGACTGTCATAGGCAGATTAATGCGCAGACAGCAAGAATTGAACAGTGCCGGACACAATGCCATAGGATACTAACAGACACCTGCTTCACCATCCTAAATCGCAGAATACTTCAAGCATCATGAGAGGCACGCAGATAGAAAATTAGCACTCTTAGACACAAGGCAGAGGCATTACATGCCTTGAGGACCCGTCGGACAGAGAGAACATTGGTGCACAACCTGTCCTCAAAAGTACTTATGGACACACAGACCTGGGTTTTGCAACGGGATGCTGGTTTCAACCTGACTGATGCCAAGGCCATCGACTTTGCTGCAGCCCTGGAGTCAACTATCCATCAGCTTGAGACCACCGAGGAAGTAAAAAACTCCATCAGACAACGTCTGGTAGGGCTCCTCACCAGCCATAGGCAAAGTAAGACACTATCAAAATCTGAAACATTGGCCCTCCAGGAATTGAGGAAGGACAATTCTATTGTAGTGCTACCGGCAGATAAGGGCAGGGCAATGGTAGTCATGGACAAGATGGATTACAATAGCAAAGCCCATGACCTCCTTAGCGACAGGAGTGCTTATCAACTCCTGGATAAAGACCCTATGGTGTCATTCAAAAATCAAATTAATAAGGTGGTTGATAAACTCAAGAGACAAGGGAAAATGGATGAGGAGGGGCTAAGAATGATCCGGCCAAGAGACTCAGCCATGGCACGATTTAATGGTTGCCAAAGATCCATAAGGCGGAGGTACCCCTACGCCCCATTGTCTCCCTTTGCGGCACCCCCACATTTGGCCTAGCCAAGTAGCTATATGGCCAATTGCAATGCCTGGTTAAAGAGACCACCACATCGTAAGATCCTCTATGGACTTTTAACAAAGGCTGAAAGAAGTGGTGGTGGGGGAGGATGAGATAATGGTGTCATTCGATGTTATTTCACTGTTCACATCTATCCCCCAGGGGCTAGCAATCCAGACCATCAAAGATCTACTGTCGGAAACAGAACCAAGAAACCCCTAAACCCCTAGCATGGATGACCTCATCCACCTATTAAAATTTTGCCTCAAAACATACTTTACGTTCGACGGCCAGATATATGAACAAATGAAGGGCACGCTGATGGGATCACCAATCTCAGGGATGATTGCAGAGGCGGTCCTCCAGCGGTTAGAGCAGAAAGCGATGAAAACCTACAAACCCAAGTTTTGGGCACGCTATGTCGATGACACATTCACCATAATTAAACAACAGGATAAAACCAGGTTTATGGGAATCCTCAATTCCATATACCCGGATATCCAATTTACAATGGAGGCTAATAACAAACTGGCCTTCCTGGATGTGCAAATCAGCCATAACTCAGATGGGAGCATCAACACAGAGG
>JALIGW010000010.1:8845011-9260011 GCA_023053685.1 Diadophis punctatus similis | reverse complement strand
AATGAAATTTTCCTGTAAATTAACTTAAAACATTCCCTCTTAAACTTGGGCTTTTCTTAAAAACATAGAAAAGAATAGGAAAATTGAACTCTGCTCGTCACCCAAGTCTAGGTTGGCCGGACCTAGCTGGGCAAAGACATTTTCTTTTCTTTTCAGTGCTTTTAACTCTTTTCTAACAATTTAAAATTCATATCTCTAGGGAACAGAGACATTTTACAGTTGCAATTACCTCGAGTGCGCACAAGGACTTAAGACGTACACATACACAAAAACAGGGACACAAAAACAGGGACAAACACACAAGTCATTCCCACCATAAATCTCAGTTAAATTAGGGAAGGCACAAATCTTAACAAATAAACCACGTGGTTACATATAAGAGAGAGAGAGGAAAGGAGAGAGAGACAAACAAACAAAACCCCAACATTTTCCTTTTCTTTTAAGTACCTTTATTAAGCCAGATCGGTTTTCCTATGTCATCCCTCAGCAAAGCCCATTTTCTACATATTCTTCTACATCATACCGGCCAGGAAGGCATTTGCCTCTCGTCCTGAGCCACAAGCAAGGTTCCTAAAGGGGTTCTACCTCCCTCGAGCTGCACTTCCCATGTTTTTTCCCTTCTGATGTGGGCCTTGACACTTTGATGCAGCCGGGATGGTACCACGTCAGTTTTCAGACAAAAAGGTCTGGAGAGGACTTCGGTTCCCTACACAAAGTATGCGTACCTCTCTATTAGGGAACTCTGCTTCCGGTTTTCGGATCCCTCTAAAAAACGGCAATCCGGGAGAACTGCTGCCCCCAACGCAGATCAGTACGAGCAACTCCTACAACTTCACTCCTTGCTTGTCTACTTGCAAATCCTGGGGTTTGCTTTTGGGCTGTTCACAGGATAAACAATTAACAAAATTTGCTTTCCCACCCTTCAATCACACATGCACACACATTCTTTCTCCTTACCTAACAGAAGCTCTGAAAAAGCTAAACAGAACTTACACAAATCAAAAACAGAGAAAGAGAAGATATTGACACATAGGCTGGTAGATGAGAAAGAAACTCTATACTACCAAAATGAGGATAAACAAAAAATAATTCAAGATTATGAAAAGCTGTATGAGCAAGAAGTTTCAGAAAATAAAATTAAAGAATATTTGGAAAAAGCGGAATTGCCTAAAGTACCAGAAAAGGTAAAAAACTAAATGAATGAATATCAATGATGGTATTATCAAAAGCAATCAAGAGACAAAAGAACAACCAAACACCAGGACCAGGTAGGCCAGTGGCAGAATTTTACAAAGGTTTTACATAATGAAGTATTGATTGATGGAAAGGTACCAAATTCGTGAATGGAAGCAAATATTAGTTTGATTCCAAAAGAAGATTCAGATTTAATGCAGATAAACTATAGGCCCATCTCTTTACTGAATGCTGATTATAAAATATATACTTCAATAATGGCAGTAAGACTAAAAAGGTTGCTAAATGAATTTATACATTCAGATCTCTTTAAGCTTTTTTCTTAAAAGACAGATCAAAAACAAAATCAGAATGACTTTAAATACATAAAAAGGCACCAGAAAAGGATGTCCACTATCTCCCCTGCTATTCACATTGACACTGGAAGGGCTAAATATAAATATTAGGGCAGACACAGAAATTAAAGGCATGGAAACTGGAAAACTAATTTTTTTCAAAAGGTAGAGGAGAGAACTAGAGGGACATTATGGCAAACCCTTTTTTCATGGCTGTTAAGCAAATCACTGCAGTTGTTAAATGAATCACGCGGTCATTAAGCGAATCCAACTTTGCTTATTGACTTTACTTCTTGGGAACTGGATCACATTATCCTGCATTGGCACAACCATCCTAAATACATGTGAGTTGCCAAGCACCCGAATTTTGTTCACATGACTATAAGTTCGTAAGGGTGAGGACATCCCTAACTCATTTTTTTCCAATGCCATTGTAACTTGGAATGGTCGTTAAATGAGGACTACCTGCCCTGAATGGATCATCAACTCAGCTGTTAGCAGGCTGAGAAAAAAATCTGTATCCAATCTGTATCCAAATCAGCTCTAGTTAATACTTACAAACAAAGAAGAAGTTGTAGAAGGATTTGAAACTGCAGGAACGTTGGGTGAGAGTGACCACAGTCATACTAGAATGCAACATAATGCAAACAAAAACAATTGAACACAAGGACACCAAAGTTTTAGATTGTTTTGAAAGAACTAATTCTAATAAACTCAGAGAAAACTTGAGAAAGATTCCTTTGATGAAAGTCCTAAAGGGAAAAACAACTCAAAAGCTGAAAAAAAACATGATTATAAAAGCCAAGAACAGCACAATATCAATGAGAAAAAAAAATCAGAAATCCAAGAAACCAGCATGGCTACACAAAGACCTCACTGACAAATTGAATGAATTAAGGACAAATAAAAAATGAAAAGAGGTTGGGCACATAACTAAGGCAGAATATCAGCAGATAGCCAGAATCTGTAAAGAAAAATCATGAAAGGAAAGGCCCAGAATGAACAAAGACTTGCAACTGAAGTCAAATATAATAAGTTTCTTCCAACACATAAATAAAAAAGTCAAGAAACAGTTGGCCCACTAAAGTGAGAATGCAACGCAGAAAGCCATGAGTTGCTTAACTCATGCTTTGCATTGGTCTTCATGCAAAAACTACAGCCCAACTAACCTGAAATATAACTGAAAAAACAGACTGGAAACTAAAGTTAAAGTAAGCAAAAAACAGTAAGAGAACACCTGTCTGAACTTGATGAAAGAAATCACCAGGACCAGATGGATTAAATCCCAGAGTCCTAAAAGAGTTGGTAGATGAAATCTCAGAACCGCTGCACCACATCTTTCTAAAAAAAATGTTGGGACACAGGGGAACTACTGAGGACTAGAAAAGAGCTGATATGGTTTCTATCTTCAAAAAAGAAGAAAAAACCAGACCCAGGAAACTACAGACCAATCAGCTGAACCTCAATACCAGGGAAAATACTGGAAAGTATGATTTAAAAAAAACAGATCTGCCAACACTTAGAAACAAGTAAAGTAATAACCAACAGCCAACACAGGTTTGTTAAGAACAAATCATGCCAAACCAATCTCATTTCATTCTTCAACACAGTGGCTAAATTAGTAAACCAGCAAAATACTGTGGACATAATATACTTGGACTTCAGCAAAGCATTCAACAAAGTAGACCACAAGCTATTTCTTCCCAAGCTAGGAAAACAATGGGATAGACAGCTTCAACACCAGATGGATTCACCACTGGCTCTAAGCTGGCAGGAATAGTTAACATTCCATGGAACAGGCTCAAGATCCAGATGGATTTTGAATACTTGAACCCTGGGCCCTATCTATTAAAATGAAATTTAATACAGAGAAAAGTAAAATCCTACACTTAGGTAAGAAAACAAAAAACATACATAATTTTATAAATTGGTGCAACAAATTAAAACAGATTTGGAGAAGTGGAAAAGTGGAAAAATCTATAACTATCATTGATGGGAAGAGTAGCCACCTTAAAATGAATATCCTGCAATGGCTAGCAGACAAAAAGGGAGTCAGGAGAAAAGAAGATATATGAAATTATTTATGATATAAGGAAAAGCAATTAATTTGGTTAAACAAATAGCATGATTATTATTTCCTAAAATGATTTGTACCAGAGAACACACTGTTCAATTGAAATTGGAATTTCATATGCTATAAAATAAAGTAAAACTTATTACCCATACACAAAAAGAAGGTCCTCTGCTCTGGCCTGACCTATACTTTCCAGGCTTTCTTTGCAGAACACACAGAAGCAAAAACCAGCTTTGATTGGGAAAAGGATCCCTTTAGACAAACAGAGACACACACACACAGGCATACACACATTTCCCATGGTTTTCTATGGTTTAAATTAAAATTTAAAATTTAGAGGTACTCACCTTTCTTCCAAGCAACCTTTGAGTTCAAACTCAAAACCCCCTTTAAAACCTACTTCCCAATGGCCAAGGCCTAAGAAAAACTCACCCACAGACTTCAATTGGTCTGTTGCCAGCAAGGGAAGCCTTACTTAGGCCAGGTCCATCTGGAGAGGTTAGCTTGGAGTCCCATCTGTCTGGGGTGCCAATTGTAGGAAGTAATATTCTTCTGGGTTCAGTTCCAAGTGGGGAAAAAGAACACTGGATTCATGGAAGTTGCTTGGAAAGAAGGTTTTAATGGAGAACAAAGGAACAGGAGCACATGGCTCCTGAACAGAAAAGGTGGATCACATGTTTCCAGGTGTTGGGTCCAGAAAAGGAAGGGGCAAGATGCTTGGAGTTCCTTGCTTTATACTCTCTCTTGGGGTCCCTCCCCAACTGTTTCCTCTTCCTATACAGAAATCTATCCTATTGGCTGTCAAGATTCACAGGAGCATTCTGGGGCATCTCTTGTGGGCTGTCCTGAATCCCAGGGTGGTTGGGATGGAATTTTACCAGGTCCCATGTGGTGAATGAAAAGGCTTTGTGATTCCTTTCCTGTTTGTAATGTAAAAATACTGTTTCAGGCTAGGTGGGGGGAATGGGCTGGGCTAGGCCATTCCTTGATGGCCCATTAGCAAGGGTGGGAGGAATGGGTGAGCTGGCGCATAAGATGAGTCTTTTGTCTGCTTAGAAGCAGGTTTCCAGGGATATTCTACTGTATATAATATTCAGCCTTTTAATATTTCCCAGGGTATTTCACCCTTCCAGGAGAGGGTGGGTATTAACTTCCTACACTTCCCTAATCTTTAAATTGCTGCTTAGGAGACTCACATTTTTCTTTTTCCTTTATGAACAGTCTTCTCTCATTTGTTTCAGTCACTGGTGCCAATAACCTTGTTGAAAGTTGAAGTGTTCTGTGAAGTGTTCATTCCTGAGAGTAGACAATTGACATGAACAATAATTAGTGAAGCAGCTTTTGGAACTGTAATAGAGATGAGGTTTCTTTACAAGAAACACCTCACAAGGAAGGTAAAACATGATACATTCTACTAGGAGGAGAATCAAACAACATGCACTCGTGCCTGTATACTTGGGAAGAAAAGCAGAAAGCAGTGGCCTCAGATTAACTTAGATAGAGATAGAACTGTAGACAAGGAGGGTATGCAGAATAAACCCCTAGCTTTCTCTGTATACCCTACTTTTACTTTTGTGATCATTATGTTATGAAGTGCTAAAAACTCAGTCCATTAGCTCTGGATTTCCAAGAACAATATGATCTTCCCTGAAAAATGTATACAGTTCTGGGATATTTAGTGCAGAAATAATTAAGAATTTAGTTAAGCAACTTAATATGTTATAAGTAGAAAAGATTTTAAAGTTTTTGCAAGTTAAATCCAACTTTATCAAACTGTGATTTATTGTTTCAAGATATCACATTTTATTTTTTCTCTTTACAGTTATGATAATTGTTTCTTGAGTGAGAATGCCCTTTACACTAATAATGTAATTTATTAACAACCAAGACAAATCTGAGACAACCTGAATGTGCTTTCAATATATTTATATTAAAGATATATTGACAGTTCAGACAACTAATAATATATCATCAGGAAGATAAAACCAGAAAAAAGTAATGAAATTTCCATTTACAACAGCTATTTTTTTAATGAATCTGTTGTCCTAGGAAAGTGTCACAATGTAATTTTTGATTGTCAGCTGTACTCATATGTCAGACTTTATGACCCAGAGATTCATAGCAAAGCAAAGCAGTCACATGAAGAGTGAACTGTGCATATGCACGTTCCATTCTATCCTCCATTCCTCTTCTGCTGCTGTCCTTCCTGGAAGAAGGACCTCTTAGATTGTAAAAATGTAGTTCTTAGGTTTTTATATTCTTTTGTACTGAAATAAATATCTTGTTATTTTCAGACTTTATACTCGTGTTTCTTTGTTAGGGGTTAGCTCCAAAGAGAAAAGATTTCATCACCTCTAAGACTTATTTTCTAATTTCGTCAGAAAGAAATAATAGAAACTCATAACTTCCTCTCAGCTCAGTACAAGAAAAGTGGCAGAAAGAATTTAACACAGTGAACCTCAATGCAAATTCATCACTATCTAATTCAACATAGAGGTGCTCTGAACTGAATTAGTATTTTTTTATTAATTTTTTATTGTTTTTCAATTTTAAACATCATAATATTGTAACACAGATATACACCCTTTCACATCCATTCCCCCTCCCCCAGTGAAAATTTATACAGTGTTTCCTTATATTTTACAGTCTTCTTTCTTCTTCATCCAACGTTATTTCATAGTCTCTCCTTTGTCTTTTCTGGTCCATTCGTACCATTTTGTCCATACTTCATAGTAATCCGAGTTATTTTGACCCTTGAGTTCTATGGTTAACATGTCCATTTCCGCGCATTTATATATTTTGTCCATTAATACATTCTCCGGTGGTATTTGATTGTTCTTCCAGTATTGCGCATATGCGATTCTTGCCACCGTTATAATATGTAATATTAAATACTGTAAATTCTTGGGATGTTGTTTCTTTATAATTCCAAGTAAAAAAATCTCCGGAGTGTATTCTATGGCTCTTCCTGTTATATCTTTTAGTCATTTATACACTTTGTTCCAATAGTCTCTCGCTTTGGGACACGTCCACCACATATGAAAGAAGGTACCTATGTCTTTTTTACATTTCCAACAAACCGAATTAGCGTTTGGATATATCTTAGCCAATCTTGCCCGGGCCAAATGCCACCTATAAAACATTTTATAGAATTTTCTTTGTAAGCTACTGATTTTGTTATTTTGCAATTTATATTCCAAGTCTTCTCCCAGTCAGCCTGAACTGAATTAGTATTAACCTATCATTTTCTTGGAAAGTGGAGAAAATACCACTCCAATCAGGAGAAGTTCTGTAAGATTCCACTATACAAAGTCAAATGAGAGATGCTCAATTTAATAGTTAAAGATACCCTTATAGTATAATCTCCTGATCTAGACTCATTCTGGTTTTAGTAAAATTATCACAAGGAATGAGATGAAATAAGATTTAATGGCAATCCATTATGTAACTGAAAATGGAGAAGTGCTTCCAAAAAATGAACTATTAGGGTTAGACTTTGCATACAATACAGCAAGGACATAAATTCTATTACAAGCACTGTATAATCAAGTAACACCGGACAGTGGGCCACAGAGACCCAGTTGTTCAATACAAATTGAAGGACTTAGCCAAAGTAACGAAGTTTCAGCTGTGTTTAAATCAGTTCAGACATGCAGATTGTATAAAGACTAAGTTGATAAACCTGTAGAGAAAAGAAAAAGACTCAAAGAAGCCACTGGAGGGAATGCAGAAGTAACATTTCTAAGCCAGTGCATGTCACTATACAACAACTCTAATTTACATTCATAGATGAATACAGTATATAAGATTCACATTTTTTAGCTTGCAAATTGTTGTCATATACTGGGTAAATGTAAAGATTATGTGGCTTTAGTAAGCAATAGGTTTTGGGAAAAGCTTGAAATATTGTGCAGAGAGAATCTGGTAAATACACAGCAGGCAATGGGCAAGAGGCAAGAGATTGTGCTGAAAACTGTGCCAAAGTGCCAAAACCAAATAGTATCGCAGAATATTACATTATAATAGAGAAAGCCATTTGAATTGTTTTGTATTTTTGGCTATTAATAATGTGGTTTTGTTAGCTGAAGGATGCTTCTGGGTATAATATGAATATCTATATGTAACCAGCTTTAATGAAATTTTTGTAGCTTCCATTTGTGTCAGATCCTTAAAAGTGATACTGCCATTCAATTGGGAGAAGTGGGGGGGGCTTGGATTCGATTTATTAGCATTGCCTGTGACAACTGGTAATTTACAACTTGTATCCTGGTGCCGAAGTGCCCTGAGATCTCCTCACCTTTTGGGGAATATATATAATGCCTTCTCTGTGGCAGCACCGGCTCTCTGGAATACACTACCCCACGAGATCCGCATTATTCCCACCCTGCCAGCCTTCAGAAAAGCAGTAAAAAATGGCTTTGTCGACAGGCCTGGGGCCAATGATTTTAATACAACACCGATCACTCTTAGCCCCATGAATGATTTATTGTATGGGTTTTTAAATTGTGGTTTTTAATGTTTTTAAATGTTTTAATATCTATTGTTTTTAATGCTTTTTATATTTGTTGTTGCATGTGAATTTTTACTGTTGTGAGCCACCCAGTGTCTCTGTGGTGTGGGCAGCATACAAATGCAACAAACAAACAAACAAACAAACAAATAAATGAATAATGGCCATGTGGGATGTTTCACTTTAATGGCTAACGGAAGATAGCCATGGGAATGTATGCTTATCCGGTTCTCAGGGCAGCTGGTGAGGAAAACATTTTCACACGTGTATTGGCTAAAATCTGCATTCTGGCTAATGGGAGGGGTCTCTACTGCTTTAATTCTACTTGTCTTGCCTAAGGGTATTCAGATGTTGCTTTGAATCTATTGCTTGCACTTCTGCTTAATAAAAGCTTCCTTTTGAAATACTTCGTTTCAAGAGTCTTCACTTTCTTAAGTTAGAGGGAGAGGCAATCCTTACAATTTGTGTCTTCTGTATCTTCTTCAGCTACTATCTTTTTAATCCTATGCAATTTTTTGTATCCTTTCAGCTTCTGAACACTCCTTTTATATTCTACATTTTAGC
This sequence comes from Diadophis punctatus similis, assembly GCA_023053685.1. Lineage (NCBI taxonomy): Eukaryota > Metazoa > Chordata > Lepidosauria > Squamata > Dipsadidae > Diadophis > Diadophis punctatus. The sequence goes on along the minus strand of JALIGW010000010.1, from coordinate 9,251,334 downwards.
TTTCAAATCCCTTCTTTGCAACCAAACTTCCTAAAGGAAAAGGTAGAGGATCTTGCACTCACAAGACAAGAAATATAGTTAATTTTTCAGAAGCTTTCTTTAATAAAAGCATGTGCTGCTCCTTTTTTATTAGCTATAAAATAGATTTCTAGCATCTTTGTCTACAATTTTATTCCTTTCATAGGGTGCAGAAAACATAATGCAATAGAAATGTTAATTAAAAACCTTGGGAATGGTATTATAGATAAATATATAATACCTAACCAATTAGAAAAATCTTATGGAATGATCTGATTTATGTTTCACTGAGTGAACTGTTTTTCAGAATGCAGTGTCTTGATCACCTCTAATAATACTGACTATATAGATCAGGTGTGTCAAAGTCATGTCATCACAGTGACGTCACATGACATATTGGGACTTTCCCCCCTTCGCTAAAATGGGTGTGGGCGTGGCCAGCGTGTGATGCATCCGGCCCGCAGGCCGGGAGTTTGACAGCCCTGATATAGATAGTATATTCACTTTTAAAGTATGTACAAATGCTGAAAATGGCCATGCAATATATTGGTTACTTCAGTTAAAGTTAAGGTATATGTTTGTATTGATAAATATAAACAAATGAATGTTTTGTACATTTCTTTCATGATGTGCCCAAATAATTGTATGCATTTATAAGCCACCAGCTTAAAAATATTACATTAGTATACTAATTACATTTTAATATACACAAATTACATTATTACAAACTTATTGTATTAAGTTTGTTTCTTCAAAGTATTTAAACAATTTAGAGAATTAAAACTCTCTACTGGGGAATTAGCTATGAAAAGTAGTTGAAAGGATAGTCCTGTTTTGGATATCATACAAATGTTAAAGTCTTTTTGTGTGTGTTTTTTTTCAAATTCTGTGTCAGAACCGCAGTCAACTTCACATACTCCTCTTAAATCTATGTATTGTACATGCACTATTTTGCATGATTAAGTTTCATAGTCCCATATATGGTTTCAGTTATAGTAATACAGAATGGGAGGAGAAATCTGAGCTGGAGACAGTTCAGATAATGCATTTGCATCTAAAGTGAACATCTGAAGAGTGATAATTCCTTCTATAAGTTGTGCTGCAGATGCAAGTAGTACATTGGGAAGCCTTAACATGTGCACACGGGCTTCCATATGGTTGTAATTAGTTACATGGGAACATTCGAGAGCCGAGGTGGCGCAGTGGTTAAAGTGCAGCACTGCAGTTCAGCAGTTCAGCTGTTCAAATCTCACCGGCTCAAGGTTGACTCAGCCTTCCATCCTTCTGAGGTCGGTAAAATGAGGACCCAGATTGTTGGGGGCAATATGCTGAACTCTGTAAACCACTTAGAGAGGGCTGTAAAGCACTATGAAACGGTATATAAGCCTAAGTGCTATTGCTATTGCTATTCACAGATGTACTTAGACCAGGGGTGGGTTCCTCCCGGTTCAGACTGGTTCGCCCGAACCTGTAGTGACCCGCTGGTGACATCACGATGATGTCACTGAACCGGATCGGTCGGTGCCAGTCCGTGGGTGCCACCATCTTTTTTTTGAATTTTTTAAAAATCTTTTTTTAATTTTTTTTTATTTTTAATTTCCTTCTAAGCATGTGCAGAAGCCAAGTTCCGGCACTGTGCATGCGGTCGCCATCTTTTTTTCGGCTTTGTCCCCCCCTATTATATATGAATGACTTGGCATTTTCATCACTGAATATTATTAAAATTAATAATTATACTATTTTTAATAGTTCTGTTTAGGGGGAAAAAACAAGGGATATTGTCTTTCAAAGTATTCTGCTTGTAATCAACTACTGACTGAACTACACTTAAATTCTGTAGCCATTTACCTGGGAGTAAACATCTTTGACCTTAATTGAAGTTAGTTCTCTTGATCAAACTGCAACCTGTCCAATCTGTAGATAATGTCTAAAATATTGTACATACAGACTGGTTTTATCTTGTTTTCATCTATGCTTTTATATAGTTTCTTCTTGTAATTCTGAACTTGCTGATAGCACCTTGAAATCCTTATTTCCTCCATCATGGTCAAGTATGAAGAATATGAATAATGTGCAAAGAGATTGACTACAAATTGGTGCCCTGGGTAGATCACTTTTGGGAACTATGGTTTCTTTATTTTGTACTGGCAGTACATTTCTGTATCATGGTTGTTTGGGGGAAGTACAGCATCTTGCTTTCGTTATCATGTATTCTACAGTATCCTGGTGAATATTTTCCACTACGTTTACAAGGATGTAGACTTTCTGGGTTTCATATCGGGGTACATGATTTAAAGTCTTGTCTCAGGGCTTGGCAGGCAGAAACATAAGCTGTATAGTAGGCACACTATTTAGTCAGAAGAGATCCACACATGCTGGGAGAACATATATTACAAGACAGTGGAAGGTCAAAGGGGATGAAACTTTTTTATGAGAAGTCAAGGAACCAAAGTATTTGAAAATTAACAGCATGTTAACTCCTTTTGTGAAGCTGGAGATGTGTGATTAAAAGGAAGGTGTCAAATTGCCAAGTCAAAATATTCATCATATCTTATAGCCCTCATTGAATTGCACTGTATAACATGCATATTGGATACAGATTTGAATTTCAAATGTAGTTTCATGAGAAAACAGGATTGACTACTTGCCCTCTGGATAGTACACAGTGCTCTCTCTACCTCTGCTTTCTTTAATATTATTAATATTATTTATCTAAACAGTGGAAAATTTTAATTATATTTGCAGGGCTGAATATGTAGATATAGATTGACCAATATCTCATGAAGGGCCAGGAGCTCCTTTGCCAGGTGCATGATGTTGTTAATGGACAGGCACTTGATTGATTGACTGATTGAGCCATTAAATTGGTGTTAACTCTTATCAATCACATAGGTTTTCTCCATGGTCTTTCAGTCTTCCAACAATGCACGTATCGCCACTGTAACTAAGTTTATCCACCTTGAAATTGATTGTCCTTTTTCCTTCCAGCTTTCCCAGTAATAGAGTCTTCTCTAGGTTTTTGCATAATGTCTCTCATTTGGGTATGAAATGAGAATTCTGGGTTGATTTGTTTGATGATCCATTTGTTTTTTGCTTGGCTATCCACAATATTCTCAGGAGTCTTCTCTGATACCAAAGTTTTTTTAAAAAAATCAATACTCTTTCTATCCTATTTCTTCAAAGTCTGACTGTTGCTTCCATAGAATGTCACAGAGAATACCAATGCATGCACTATTTTATAGTGTTTACTATTTTATAGGTATAAACACATTCTAGAATCTGAATATCTTTTCCAAGGTCTTATGGCTGCTGTACCAAATAGTGGTTTGTGGCATATTTCTTGTCTACTTTTTCTTTTATTGTTCATGGATGTTCATAAAAGGCACTTTAAAGTCTTCAGTTTGTCAATAGTTTGGTCTTTTTTACATTTAATTTAATGCTGTTCTTTATTGTACTTCTTGACTTTTATTACTAGAGATTGTAGATCCCTTACATTATCAGCTAAAAGAATAGTGTCATCAGCATTTTTCAGGTTACTGATGTTTCTTTCTCAAATTTTAAAACCACACTCATTGTTTTACAATCCAGTTTTCCCCAAGATATATTCAGTTTCTATGTTGAATAAATAATGGGAAATTATACAACCTTTTCTCACTCCTTTGCCAACCTAGAGCCAGTCTGTTTTACCATGTTCTCTCTGTACTGAGTCTTCCTATCCTATACCTAGATTTATCATGAAGACAATGGAATATTTTAGTATTTATTTTTTCTCCAAGCACATTGCACAGATTGACATGATTGGCACAAAGATCTTTTTATAATCAATGAAATAGGCACTTAATACAATAAATTAAAATCTAACACTAGAAGTAATTTTTGCTGTTCCAAGTTTGTGATAGTGACAGTTTCTGAATCTGTTAGTGTTTCAGTCATAAATTTTTATTACATAAGAATCCAGAAAGGACCAAGGAATGATCTTTATTATTCTTAACAAGAATTAAATAGTCAGAAGATATAAATGAAATTTTCTGTCAATCTGTCCAACCTGTCAAAGCAATTGCATATATATGTATCCAAACATACCTGGAATATTTTTTGTGTTATTATTTTTTTAGCATTAATTATATAAAAAAACAAACATTTATTTGGAGTAAATAAACATATAAAACATATTTACTTATTAAGAATTACTGGACTTTTATAATTTAAAAATCTACAACTCAAAATAATTTTGGTAGGAAAAATTGTTATCAAGCTATGTTATTATTATGATCGGTTGCACATTCAGATGTGCAGATGTTTAGACCAGGGGTGATTTGGCATTTTTATTCACCTATTGAGTTCTTCCCAAGGATCTGCACTGGGAAGATGTTGTTTGAAGGATGTAAGCTGTTCCAAATGTCTATGGAGATTCTCAGTCATCCAGGTCATGGTTGTTCCAAAGGTGCTTTTTTCAAGAGGCAAGTAGACTTTCTGGTTTTTCTTTTTTCTTTGAAGACATTTTGCTTCTCATTCAAGAAGCTTCTTCAGCTCTGACTGGATGATGGGAATGGAAAGGATTTATAGTCCTTGCAGACAGCTGGTCATTTGCATTCTTTTAGTGAGCCATTAAGGTCATCTGAAGGTTTATCTGTGTCATCAGGGTCACCTGAACGGTGCAAATGGGTGTGGAGCCTTCTTGGAACTGTTGAAAGGACTGTGTTGTAGACTGGAGATAGATGATATCATACCCCTCCCCCTCTGTTGAGAGAGGGCTGTTCAATTTTGATGTAGATGGTCTCTTTGACCCCCCCTTTCAAACCACCGGTCCTCTCTGTCCAAAATGTGGACTTTGCTGTCTTCAAAAGAGTGGCATTTGACTTTTAAATGCAGATGGATTGCTGAATCTATTCCTGATGGGTTTGTTCTCCTATGTTGTGCCATGCATTTATGAAGTGGTGGTTTTTGTTTCCCCAATGTAGAGATTTGGACATGGTTCACTGCATTGTACTGCATATACCACATTGCTCAGTTTGTGCCTAAGCATTTTATTCTTGGGGTGGACAAGCTTCTGTCTTAATGTATTCTTGGGTTTGAAGTGTGCACATATGTTATGTTGGCTGAAGATCCTCCTGAGCTTTTCTGATATTCCTGCAACATATGGAATGACAACATTGCTTCGTTTATTGTTCTATTTGCTGTCTGTTATGGAGGAGCTCCTGTGGTGTGTTTTTTTTTTTTTTAGATTTGGCCCACTTGGGATAGCCACATGTTCTGAGCAGTGGTGGGTTCCTACCGGTGCGGCCCACTCTATCGCACCGGTAGTAACCGGCTGGTGACGTCACGGTCGATTACAGGTCCCTGGGCACCGCCATCTTCTTTTAAAAAATTTTTTTTAAAAAAATTCTTTTCTTCTGAGCATGTGCATAAGTTGAGCTTCCAGCCCTGTGCATGTGGTCGCTACTTGTTTTTGGCTTTCTTTTTTTTTTTATTTTATTTTTATTTTTTTTATTTTTTATTTTATTTTATTTTTCTTCTGAGCATGTGCAGAAGCTGAGCTTCCGGCCCTGTGCATGCGGTCGCCATCTTGAGGAAGCCAGCCAGCAGAGAGGTAAGTTAGAACCCACTCTGCTTGGGTCCCCTCAATTTTTTTTTAATTAAAAAGTTTTAAAAGTACAAAGTACATACATTTTTATCTTTTCTTCCCCCCCCTTTCCACCCTCCACCCTTCCTCCTCTACTTACCCTCCCCCCCACCCACCCCCCGGACTTCCCAGAAAAAACACAAGGTATAATTTCAAAGCGAAAAATATAAAACTACAAAATACTAAAACAAGTTATTAGTTCAAAAATATATTTTCCATTCTTAACTCTTTGTTACTCCAAAGACTTGAAAGTATAATCTAAAATTTCTCAAACAACTAAAATTAATAAATTATTTGGGTTATCTTAATCTGATACTTTTTCTGAATATATTCAGTCCACCTACTCCATTCCAATATATATCTTTCGTTTGAGTGGTCCTTAAGATGAGATGAAATCTTGGCCATTTCAGCCAGATGTGTCACTTTTGCTGTCCATTCTTCAATTGTAGGTATATCTTCCTTCTTCCAGTATTGTGCCACCAATAACCTGGTAGCAGTTATAAAATTCAAAACCAGCTTAGTCTCTATAACAGAACAGTCCGTAATTATTCCCCCCAAAAAACCTGTGGTGTGAATTTAATCTTTTTCTTTAAAATATTTTGTATAATCCACCAAATTTTTATCCAAAAAGCCTTAATTTTTTTACAAGTCCACCATATATGAAAATATGTAGCATCCTCACATTCACATCTCCAGCATTTAGGCTGTAGGTTTGGATACATACAAGCTAGTTTTTTTGGGTCTAAGTGCCATCTGTAAAACATTTTATAAAAATTTTCTCTTAAATTTTGAGCCTGTGTAAATTTAACATTTCTGACCCATATCTTTTCCCATGTATCCATCATTATAGGTTCTCCAATATTTTGAGCCCATTTTATCATACAATCCTTAACTAGTTCTGATTCTGAATCTAATTCCAATAAAATATTATACAGTCTTTTTTTTTACCTATCCATATTAGTTTATTAAAATGTAATTTCACTATATTTAATCATAAACATCCACAGAAATTCTAGTTAAATACTACAAATATGATACTTTGTTACAGATAAATGCGCAGATTTTGGTTTATGTAGGTAAAGTGGTTTCCCCTCCCTCCCTTTTGTATACAGTCTTTTTATATGCATTGGGCCCTTATCTTTTATTTGTACAATCAAATTATCCTCATTTTTCAAAATACCAGTTTTTCGATCGTCTCTCCATCTAGCCTGTAGTTGTCTATATTGAAACCATGTTCTGATTATTCCTTCTTCTCTTAATTTCTCAAACGGTTTTAATTGAAATGAGATTCCATCTTCTAAGAGAAATTCTTTATATGTAATCTTATCTAATTTTTGTTCCAAATTTATGTTTTCTATCGCATGTCTGGGTACTGTCCATAAAGGTAATTTATCATTTAATTTGCCTTGGTACTTTTTCCAGACACGCAATAAGGCATTTCTTAATATATAGCTCTTAAAGGCTTTATCTACTTTTTTTATCATATACTATGTAAGCATGCCACCCATAATACAAACCATATCCCTCAATATTTAATACCCTCTCTTCCGTTAAATTAATCCAATCCGTAATTGCTGAGAGAACTGCTGCTTCATAATACAGTTTTAAATTAGGCATTTTTAAACCACCTCTTTCACGTGTATCCTGCATAATCTTCTGATTTACTTTTGGCTTCTTCCCTGCCCAAATAAATTTATTTATACCCTTTTGCCACTCCTTCAAATTCTCATCCTTTTTGACTTCCAGTTCCGGTTTGCTGCATCGCGGATGCTCCCCATTGAGCGCCTTTCCATTTCCCCGTTAAAGCTGCCAGAACAGCTGTCTGGCGGCTTGAAAGTCTCTGCCCTGGGCAAAGGGGAGAGATGAGAGCCGGACAGGTGGGGTAGAGCCCCCCCTAGTGCCCCAGGTGTCAGCCAGGGGCGCAAAAGGTGAGGGCTCCCCAGCCAGCCTGTCTCTTGCTCCGGGGACTTGGAAACCTCCGCTTTTGCGGAGCAAGATGCTGTGACCACCCGTTGCTTCGTGAATGGGATTACAACTACTTAATTGATTAAACAAGCAGACAGAGAGAGACAGGATTTTAAAAGGGCAAGTACAGAATTTTTTTCTCTTTCAACTCCACTGCTGACTTTCACTTCAGAAGAAATTAAGTAACAGTTAATAGGCTACAACATGGCGATTGGAGAAAGTGGGAGGAGAAGTGAAAGTAACTTTCGTTTCCCTAGCGGCTTTTTTTCTTATGGAAATTTTTGACTTTGAAAGTTGGCTTTACTCTCTCTGTCTCCCGATTTTGGATTAAATAATAACTGACAATTTTTTTTAAAAAATAAAAGTCTATCTGGCTTTGGAATTTAAAAGAATTTTAAAAGAATTTTAAAAGAATTTTAACTAGAGGCTTGGCTTTTTCTTTGTTCTCCACTGGAAATACTAAAATGGCTTCAAAATTTGGAAAGACTGTTTTGAATAAAAGAATGGATTATTCATCTGGTTATATTTCTAAAATGCAACTTACCACTGAGTTAACACCCCCAAAGTCTTTAACACCTGAAAAATTAATAAGTACCTTAAAGATTATGAAAAATGAACTGACTGCTGAATTTAACCAAAAAATCAATGAAATAGATAATAAAATGCAGGCTGCTTTAAAGAATATTGACCAACAAATTAGAAATGATGTGTTGGAGGTATGCAAAGGTCTAGCAACAAATATTGAAGTTTTGGCAAACCGCATTGAAGAAAATAAACAAGTTTTGACAACTTCAGTAGAATACATAGACAAAATACAAAATGACATTGCAAATTTTGAAACAGAGGTGTTAATGACGCAATTCAGATCCATGGAATTTGCCATAAGGGTCAGGGGGTTGAAAGAGGGATTATATGAAGATTTGAAAGGAAGGATGGTGGAAGCTTTGGAGCAGGTGTCTGGACTGTCTAAAGAAGAATTAGCCAGGCAAATTGATAAAATATATAGAATCAACTCATGGTATGCAAAACAAAAACACCTACCAAGGGACATTGTAATATACTTTACTACAAGAGCCTTACGGAATAGGATTATACAGGCGACGTTTAAGAATAACCTTCAGGTGAATGGCCAGGAACTAATGATATGGAAAGAAATTCCCTCTAAAATGCTCAAAGCTAGAAAAGATTATACTTTTCTGACTGATGAATTTAAAAGGCTAAACTTACAATATAAATGGGAAGCACCAACAGGAGTTGCAGTGAAATTTCTGGGAAAAAGATATCGGCTTAATACGACAAAGAAAGCTACTGAATTTTATGCCAACGTCTTAAAGGCTGATATATCCAAGATTCCAGAGGAAAGAATGAAAACAAAAGAGGAGGAGGAGGGAAAGCTATCCCTTCCTGTTCAAATCGAAACAGATTTACAGAATTCAAGTGATTGGCAGAGCCAGACAGATGTCTACAGTGTGGAAAAGGAGATGGAAGATCGGGGTCAGATGGGAGGCGAGCTGACAACTACAAAATTATCAAGTTACAAAAAGATGCAACCATCATCAAGATACAACAAGATGCAGCGTTGAAGTTTATTGGACAGATGGTTGCTAATATGACTGTACTTTTCTTTTTTCCTTCTTTCCTTAATTTTCTTTCTTTACTTCTTGTATTCTTTTTTCTTTTCTTTTTTCTTTTCTAACCTATTATTATTACTAATACCTTTTAAAGATTTAGAATCTTTTTTGAAGCTAATAATTTGATATATAGTAATATTATGCTATTAATATAGTGGTTGATTTCATGATGAAGTTTAAGATTTTTGTATTTTATATTTAGTTATTATTGGTGTAATATTTATTTAAGTTTTATTTAATTTTGAGAAAGAATTGGAATTTTTATCTAAAATTATTAAGTTATAAAATATCATAATTTGTTTGAAAAGAAGGCTTATTCAAAGTTTGGAGTTAGTGCTGAATTTACAGGATAGATTGTATTCCCCTTTTTTCTTTTTTTCCCTTTTTTTAAGCCATATATATATATATATATATATATATATATATATATATATATATATATATATATATATATATATATATATATATATATATATATATATATATATATATGTGTGTGTGTGTGTGTGTGTGTATGTGTATGTGTATGTGTATGTGTATGTGTATGTGTATGTGTATGTGTATGTGTATGTGTATGTGTATGTGTATGTGTATGTATGTGTATATATATATATATATATATATATATATATATATATATATATATATATATATATATATATATATATATATAATCATTATTAATAATATTTTTTAGAGATTTAGAATTTCTCTGAAGTTAATAATCTGATATATAGTAATGTTATGCTATTTATATAGTGGTTGACTTTATGATGAAGTTTAAGGGTTTTGTATTTAACACTTGATTATTGCCTATGTAATATTCAGTTAAGTTCTATTTAATTGTGAAGAAATGCTTTGCAGGATAGATGACGGAAAGGCGGAGGAAGGAATTTTTATGTGTACAATTCGGAGTTGAAATTTGTAAACAATAAGATGGGGGGAAAATTTCTTTTTAACTTAATTTAAATTTATCTTACTGATATCATGCCCTGTATTCTCTCTGGGAAGTCCGGGGGTGGGGGGAGGGGGTGGGTGGGTTAGGGGTAGGGGGGTAGGGGGGAGAAAAATAAAAAATGTTTGTACTTTGTACTAATAAAACTTTTTGAATAAAAAAAAATTCTCATCCTTTTTAAGTATTGGTATCATTTGAAAGAGGAATAAAAATCTTGGTAAAACATTCATTTTAACTGCAGCTATCCTACCCAGCAAAGACAATTGTAATTTCCCCCAGTTTTCCATATCTTTCTGTATTTTTAACCAGAGTGGTTCATAATTATATTGATATAGTTTTGTATTTGTGGACATAATATAAACCCCTAGATATTTAATCTTTTGGACTATCTCAAAACCTGTTACCTTTTCTATTTCTTCTTTTTGGTTTCTTGTCACATTTTTAACTATTATTTTTGTTTTGGCTATATTTATTTTAAAGCCAGATACTAATCCATAAGAGTTAATTGTATCCATCAAAATACTAATAGATTGTAATGGTTGAGTCAAAATAACAACCAGGTCATCCGCAAACGCTCGTCTAATTTTCTGTCTAATTTTTATTCCCTTTATTGTATCAAGCTCTCTTATTTTACTAAGTAATATTTCCAAACTCAAAATAAACAACAAGGGAGACAAGGGGCATCCTTGTCTTGTTCCCTTTTCTATATTAAAAGTATCTGTCATTCCACCATTAATTATTATTTGCCGCTGTTTGTTTTTGATATATTGCCCCAATAGATTGTACAAAATAATCTCCAAGTTGTAACTTTTCTACTAACTTTAATAAGAACCGCTAGTTCAATCTATCAAAGGCTTTCTCGGCATCCAAAAATACCAGTGCTGCGGAAACCTGGTTGTTATTTCCCAAGTACTCTAATAAATTAACAATTTGTCTAACATTAGTTTTCAATTGTCTACCAATTAAAAACCCAGTTTGATCATGATGTATCGTCTGTTGCAAAACTATCATTAATCTGTTTGCTAAAATTTTGTAATCTATATTTAAAAGTGAAATCGGCGTATAATTTTTTGGATCTGTATGATCTTGACCCTCTTTTGGGAACAGCGAAATGAAAGCAGTTTTCCAAGTTGGGGGTACATTACCTCCCTGTTGAATATTATTAAACAATTCTTTAAGTGGTTCAACCATTTCTTCCTGCAATTTTTTATAATAAACAGCAGTTAGACCATCCGTCCCAGGAGCTTTGCCCCCTTTTAACTGTTTAATTGCCAGTAGGATCTCTTCTGAAGTTATCAATTGATTTAAAATGTCCCTCTGCACTTTAGTAGTTATATAAATGTTCTGTTTCTGCAAGTACCTGTCTATATCCTCTTCTTTAACTTTGTCCCCACTATATAGTCCTGAGTAAAATTCTAAAAAAGATTTCTTAATAAGTTCTTGTTCATAAACTTCTTTACCCTTATATCTAATTTTTTCAATAATTCTTAATTTTTGCTTCTTTCTTAGCATATATGCCAACCATCTTCCTGGTTTATTAGCATTACTAAAAGTATTAAATTTAGCATATTGTAAATTAGTTGCCACCTGGTCTGCCATTAACATGTTGAATTGACCCTTTAATAAACCAATTGTCTCTTTAATTTTCTTGTCCATTGGATTAGAGATTAGGGCCCTCTCCTGTCTTTTAATCGCTTCTTCTAATTCTTTCCTTTTTTCATCTTTTTTCCTTCTAAATTTATTGTTCAAATATATCAAAATACCTCTCATATAAGCTTTGCTGGCATCCCAAACCATTTCCATGGCCGTACCCTTCTGCATATTATTAACAAAAAATTCTTTCATTAATTTTTTACATTCCTTCACATTATCCTCATATCTAAATAAATTATCGTTTAACCTCCATGACCTTCTGGGTCCATTTCCATCTTGCAATTCTAACCAGACCGGGCTATGGTCCGTCAATATTCTTGAGCATATCTTCGTCTTCTTTACCCTAGAAAAAAGATTATTAGTGATCAAAATAAAATCAATCCTTGAAAAGGATTGATGTCTGTCGGAAAAAAAAGTAAAATCCTTTTCTTCTGTATTTCTTTCACGCCAAATATCCCTCAGCTCCCAATCTTCCATCATCTCAAAGAAGGATTTTGGCAATTTTGCTCTTGAAAAAATATTTTGGTTAGGGCCCTTCTTGTCCCTTTTAACGTCTGGTACACCATTCCAGTCCCCCAGAAGGATGCAGGTGTTGTAATCCCAATGTATCAACTTTGTATGTAGAAGATCATAAAATTTTTCTTGTTGCTGGTTCGGGGCATATACACCAATCACCAATATTTTCTCTCCTTTAATTAAAAGTTCTATAGCTAAAAATCTTCCTTGATCATCTGTTTCAATTAACTTAGCAATCAGATGTTTTTTAACATATATAACAACGCCATTTTTTCCCCTGGTGCCGCTGTGGCAAAGTGTATTCCTAATCTTGAATTTATCAAATATTTTTGATCTTGTGTTCTAATATGTGTTTCTTGGAGGCAGACCACATCATTATTAAATTGTTTAAGATAGTGAAATATTTTCCGTCTTTTCTGTGGTGAATTTAATCCATTAACATTCCAGGTTAGAAATCTACTTCCCATCTAAGGGCTTCTGAAGCTTCTGGAACATTGGCTGGACATCTAACATCTTTAATTCCTTTGGTCTTGTTCCTCCCACTGCTTCTGTTTTGGTAGCTTCTTTGGCTTCCAGCTGGAGTTGCTGTTGTGACATTTCCTGCATAAGCTTAGTTGTCGCTCTGGTCTGTCTTTGCTCTTTTATCCGTTCTTCTCCAAATAAATCCAGACTTTGATCAGAATGAGTTGTGGCTATGTCACTTTGGCCAGATGAGGCACCTGCTTGCTGGACTTCTTCTCTTTGTCTTGCTCTGTCATCCTCCTTTCTCCTCCCTTCTGGTGCTCTTGGTGTCCCAGCCTTTAAAATGTATGTATAAAAATCTCTTGCTTTCTGAACCATATTGAGTCGATGTCTTTCTCCAGCATAAATCAGAGAAATTCCAGCTGGGACCTCCCACCTAAATGGCAGTTGTTGTCTTTTAAGCTCTTCCACCAGAAAGGAAAAATCTTTTCTAGCTCTCAGCATTCTTGGGGGAATCTCTTTCAATGTCATCACTTCTTGTCCACCCACCTGTAACTTATTTTGATACATTGCTTGTAGAATATCATTACGCAATGTTCTATTATTGAAATATATTATAATATCTCTTGGAAGGTTTCTCAATCTAGCCACTCAAGAATTAACTCGATATATCTTATCCATCTGCCACATCAACTCTTCTTTACTCATCCCCACCGCTTGAGCAAAAGCTTCCACCATCAATTCTCTCAAGTTTTCATTTTTATCTTCTCTAAGACCTCTGACCCTAATCGCAAATTCCATGTTTCTATAATGAATCATTGTAATTTCATCTGCAGTTTTATCTTCAACCTCTTCTATTTTCTCTCTCAGAGCTGCTGTAATATCTCTAATTTGTTCCATTTGCTGATCCAAATATTCCACATTGTTTGCCAGACCTTTAAGTGCTTCCAAAATATCTGCTCTGATTTCATTATTGCAGATTTCAATTTTATCAGAAACAACTTGTATTTTGTCATTAATCATCTCCTTGATTTTGTCATTGGATTCATCAATTTTTATATTAAAGTTAATAGTCATTTCAGCCTGCATGGCTTTAAGACTTTCTTGTAACATCCCCAGGGTTAGAGGCTGAGGTTGTGCTGCGAGAGATTGCAGTTTGGAGGTGGGGGTGGGTGAGCTCTCAGCACTTCCCGTTCCTTTAGAAGGGACCGTCTTCACAGATTTAGAAGCCATCTGGATTAAAACAAATCTTTATAATATTCCAAATTGTATTAATCTAGTACCAAAAAGAAGAATCTCCAAATATAAATGCAAGTCCAAAATCAGGTCAAACAACTCTCCTGTGAAAGCCTGCCAACAAAGCAAAACTTTCTCTCTTTCTTCTCACTTTCACTTTTCCACACCCTTTCAAGCTTCCATCGCCATTTTAGAACCAGCTTGCTACTTTGTAGCTTATCAAGTAAAAGTCAATAAGAGTTAAGTAGTGATTACTTGCCCAGCTTGCTTCCTGGCTTTTTCTGCTGCAGATAATCCTCAATTGAATTCAATCATTTAAAGCAGTGTTGGTCACGATCTTCTTGCTCCGCAAAACAGCGGAGATGTCCCAGGAGCAATGGCAGGTTTCCAGGGAGCCCTCACCCTTCGCGCCCCAGGATTTCTCCTAGGGCAATTGGGGGGCTCTACATGTGCCTGCCTTCTCTTCACACAAACCCCTTTGCCCGGGGATGGAGTTTTCAGCCACCAGTCAGCTGTTTGTCGGCTTTCTGGCGGCTTTGACGGTGCCGGGGACCGGCGCTCCGAAGGGAGAGCGTCTTCGTTGATCGCGGAGCCAATCGGAAGTCCCCTCAATTTTTCAGCCCAGAAAATGACTTTCTCTAATTTACAGCTAGGCACCATTTCCCTTGCAAATGGAGGCAAATATAAACAGAGATATTTGGTTTTCCTGAAAGCAAAAGGAAGCGAGGGGGAGGGGGGAAGAAGGGAGCCCTTTTAAACAACGGAGCTTGCCTGCAATCAGACTCTGTGTGAGAGAGAGGGAGGGAGGGAGGGAGGGAGGGAGGGAGGGAGGGAGGGAGGGAGGGAGGGAGGGAGGAAGGAAGGAAGGAAGGAAGATAAAATCAGGAGGGAGGGAGGAAGGAGTAAGGAACTGGAGGGGGTTCAACTTCTGTGGGAAATGGGTCCAAATGGCTCTTTGAATGTTTAAGGTGATTTGCAGGGGTCTCCAACCTTGGCAACTTTAAGACTTGTGGACTTCAACTCCTAGAATTCCTCAGCCAGCTTTGCTGGCTGAGGAATTCTGGGAGTTGAAGTCCACAAGTCTTAAAGTTGCCAAGTTTGGAGACTCCTGGATTAGAGGACTGGACTGGAGGCTAAAACATATGAACCCAAATCCTCTTGTGGTCAAAACACAATTCTTTTAACTAAACAATCAAGGATTTGAACACATGTTACAGGATTATCAGGACTAAGGAGGGGCTTCCCTTGGCAGTGTCAGAAAATGTTAACAGTCTGCATTTTGGTTATCCAAAAGAAACAAAGCAGAAAATGTTGGTGGGGGAAAGATTCTGCTGCAAAAATCTCTTTTGAATTCTATGTCCATCCCCCCCCTACAATGGGGCTTACATGGATGAAATCCCTAGTGGAATGTCTGATGGCAGAACTCATTAGAATGGAGAGGTCATTATTTAATACCAGACATACAAGTAAGAGATAGTAATATGAATTCAGATATTTTTATGGTTTCATTCTCTAGAATAAGAGATATAGTTGACTGTAAAGCATGCAGCTATTGGAGCAGCATTTTGTGCCAAATGCAATTTTTTTAAAGGGGTGAACCATTGCAGCAAATTGTACATTTTAAATTCCTGCACTATGCCTAAGTTAATTTAATATAAATGTCCTTGAAATAGATTTAATTGTTATCCAGTGTTTTTCAACCTTGGCAATTTTAAGATGTATGGACTTCAACTCCCAGAATTTCCCAGCCAGCATGCTGGCTGGAGAATTTTAGGAGCCAAATGCCATAAAAGTATGAAGCTTGAAAACACTGTTAGTCTATGTAAAAAGGATGTTGAGACTCTGGAAAGAGTGCAGAGAAGAGCAACAAAGATAATTAGGGGACTGGACTCACACGTGAAAGAGATGAGAGAGAGGAAAGAGGAGGAAAAGAGAAAGAAATGAGAAAATGATGGAGGGAGAGAATGAGAGATTGGAAAGAGAAAAACATGAGAGAGAGAAGGGGAGAAAGAGATGAGAGAGGGAGAGAGATGAGAAAGAAAGGGGTGAGAAAGAAAAAGAGATGAAAGAGATGAGTGACAGGAGATGAGAGAGAGAAAGATGAGAGAGAGAGAGAGAGAGAGAGAGAGAGAGAGAGAGAGAGAGAGAGAGAGAGAGAGAGAGAGAGAAGAGAAGAGAAGAGAAAGAGAGAGAGATAGGGAGAAAGAAAGAGAAAGACACACAGAGAGATACCTGTTTAAAAGAAAATAGAAAAATGGCTCTTTGAGTGTTTAAGGCTGCAGACCCCTGGGTTAGGCAAACACCATGGTCGTTAAGTGAACCTTGTGGTCATTAAGCAAACACTGGTTGTTAAATGAGTCCATTTTCCCCTATGGGCATTTTTAACCGGAAACCAAAAGAAATTGTTGGGAACTGGCAAAAAACATAGAAAACCTCAGTCACATGACTGTAGGATGTTGTAACTGGTCATAAATGTGTATGTGAGCGTGCATGCGTACATGTGCATGCATAAGGCTGTCAAAACTCAAAAAACAGGTCAAGTAGCTCTGAGGAGGTCAGTCATAAATTTGAACACTTGCTAAGCAAGTGCTAAGCCATTAAGCGAGGACCACTTGTATTTGGTTTGCCTTAAGGGTTCAGAGCTGTATGGAATCTGGTTTCTTTTCATCCTTTGGGGGATTGTAAAAGGTCCGGATGCAGGAATCCTTGTAGGGGGAACTAGGATCGTGACCACTTAGCCACACCCGCCCAGTCACATGACCACGAAGCCATGCCCACCATCACATGACCATCAAGCCACACCCACAAAATTAAGCAACGCCAACAAAATTAAGCTACGTCCACAGAGTGGTAGTAAATAATTTAGGAACCCGCCCCTGGTTCTGAGGGCTTCTTTCAGTGGTGGAATTCAAATAATTCAACAAACGGTTCACCCAGGGTCAGGTTGGCCATCATGGGAGGTGTGGCCCATCCCCATCCTGCAGCTCCACCACACATGAGCCTCCCACGATGGCCAACCTGACCTTGAGCGAACCGGTTGTTAAATTACTCACCCGCTGCTATCAAAGTGGATCCTGGGCACTGTGCTGCTATGGAGAAATGGGAAATGTAGTGGCCAGCATGAGGAAGGAGGAGGAGCAGGGAAAGCAGCTTCCTCTTTCCCTCGCGCTGGCCACTCCATTGCCCATTTCTCCATTGCAGCGCAGTGCCACGGAGCTTGCCCCACCCACCACCACCCAGATGCCCTTGCTTCCCCCAAGCATTTCTTTGCCTACCTGATTTCCAGCTCTGTCACATTTCTCCATTGTGTTTCTCACTGCGTTCTGCCTGCAGCGCCCATGCCAGCTGCCTGTTCCCGTCCAGAGCTGGAATGCCACCATGTTTAAGTGCTGGTAGATGCCGGCTTTCCCTCCAGTGGGCCTAGGCAACTGCTGGAGAGGGATAGGCCCATTTCAGCACCTGGCATCCAGATGCCCTCGCTTCCCCCAAGCATTTCTTTGCCTACCTGATTTCCACCTCCATCGCATTTCTCTGTTGTGTTTCTCGCCATTGTGTGCAGGGAAACAAGTTTGTAGGAATAAAAAAAAGTTCAATCAATCAATTCCAACTTCGCGAAGATCTTTTTTTTTCATGAGAAGTTGGAATTGATTGATTGAACTTTTGTTTTTTTTTAGTCCCACAAACTTTTGTTTCCCTGCACACGATGGCAAGAAATGTGACGGGGCTGGAAATCAGGTAGGTAAAGAAATGCTTGGGGGAAGTGGGGCATCTGGGCGGTGGTGGGTGGGGCAAGCTCTTCTGCCCACAAAAACCTTGTCTTTGATGGCCAACACCGAAAGGCAGAGAAAGAGCTGCCAGGAAGAAGGCAATCAACCTGGGAGTTGGGAATACCCTTTCTCCCCCACCCCACCCCACCCCACCCACCTGCCACCCCCAAATTGCATCAATAATTGCATCGAAATGGCTAAGTGAGGGGCAGGAAGCCTTGCCATGCCCAACAAGGGTGACAAACATCATTTGTCACCATTCTACATAGAAGACTATGGAGTGGGGAGGGGGAATACAGTGAGAGTGAGAAGTTAGAGATATCACATTCTTCGTTACTTCTCCAAGGTAATCTTTTGTCCAGCACCTGCAAGAAGCTGGGAGGAGATGTGCCACGCTGGCAGAAGATGAGTGGGCAACGTGACCCCGATGGGGGTGGGGGGGAAAGAAGTGCCCACTTCCTATCGAGTGGTAACTTGGGAGAAAAGTAGATTTGGGTTTTCCCATGTGTTGCCAACATGGTGTCTGCATTAAATTGGAACTTTGTTGAACTTTTTGCCTTAGACTCTGATTTCTGCTCGACTACTATTTGGAACCTTGACACTAACCCAAATCTCTTTCAAACTTTGGCCAGCTACCCCTTTTCTTTGGGGCGCTGGTTGGGGTCCTGAGCCCCAGTTCCCACCCAAAGCCGGGCGGTACAAAAGACTCAGGGAAGATGGAGAAAGAAGAGAAACCAGCCGGGGATCTTGCAAGGGACGAGATGGAGGACTACATTGGAAGCCTCTACTCTCCCACCTCGGTGTTTGTGGAGGCCAGAGAGGCCGTGGAGAGAGAGCGTCAGATGGGGGCACCAAGCAAGCAACCAGCCCCTCAGCCTCTCTCTCAGCTGGAGCGGACCCCGCTAGGAGCCGTGTGTTGGAACGTGAAAACAAGTTCCATAGCACCCCCTTCCTGAGAAGCTGTAAATCAGAGGAGAATAGATCGTGTCCTTTCATGACTGCTAACTCAAATAAAATAAAACCGAAGCTTAAATGCTAATAAATGTTTTTATAATAAAAGAAACAAAAATATATATCTGACTACATTCTTACCAGTAGAAATACATCCGGCCGGATGGAATGAAATAAAAAAATAAAGAGAAAGAACAAAGAACAGGAACTACACATGCGCAGTAAGTCAAGGAATCATGAGACTGTGTTGACATTAGTGATAAGAGTATGATCAGACTACCGTAAATCTCAGACTGGAAGCACAGCTGACAAATACAAAAAGAATGCAGTGACATGAAAGGTTGATGGATCGTAACCATCCTCTGCTACCACCGGACTGACGGAATGAAAGCAAAAAGAAGAACAAAGGAACAGAAACTACACATGCGCAGTAAATCAGGCACATCACAAGACATTTAGAGATAAGGATTCTCTGGTTACTAATACACAGAGTGGAGGCTCATCTGACAAACCAGAAAAAACGCAGTGACAAACCCCTTCTTTGTCAGTTGAGCGGACATCAGGTAAAGTCATTAAGTAAGGCACATCTTCTCATGCAGATACTCATGCTGCACTATTGGAAGTGGTTTGTTGAGCATATCAGCAATCTGATCACGTGTAGGCACATACTGCAGTTTTACAAAACCTTGCTTCACTAATTGTTTGATATTCTTATAACGAATGTCAATGTGTCTGGACCTGGAACCCATGAAATGAGATTCAGAAATATACATCACTGATTCATTGTCTTCCATCATGGTGATCGGTCAGATTGGGTGGGTCCAGATATCTGTGACTAAAGCATCAAACCAAGTTAGAGAATTACATGCATCAGAAACACAAGCATATTCAGCTTCAGTAGAAGAACAAGAAACAAAATTCTGTTTACGCACTTGCCAGTAAACGGGACATCCATTTAAGAACATCATATAACCTGAAGTACTTTTATGTGATTTCTTATCACTTGCCCAATCAGAATCAGCATAACAACATAATTCTGCATGCTTAGTATGTGTTGGTTCTAACAACAACTTCATGTGCTTTGTGTGCTTTAGATACTTCAATAATTTCTTCACACATGACCAATGAAACTGTTCTGCCTTGCCTACATGTTGTGACAAGAAATTAACACTAAGTGCAATGTCGGGTCTGGTCCAACTACTAATATATAATAGTGACCCAATAACTGAACGATAAAGTGTCTGATCCTCAAATTCAGGACCTTCTTCATGTGTCAAGTTGTGAAAATCTGTTTGCATAGGTATGCGTCCTGTGCTAGCATCCTTCATGTTGCAATGATGCAAAATGTGTTCAATCTTATCTTCTTGTGAAAGACTAAACCCCTTCTGCGTTTTGTCAATCTGAACACCTAAATAAGTGTTAATGTGTCCTAAAGATTTCAGTGTGAAAAATCTCTGTAAGCCTTTAGTAAATTTCTCACTCATATGCTTATTTGGACCAATATAAACAATATCATCAACATAAACAAGAATTATCTCACATGCATTATCAGATCTTTTTGTAAACATGCATTCATCAGTTTCAGACTTAATAAAGCCCATTAAATTTAGTTTTTCAGTAAGACATAAATACCACATTAAACCAGACTGTTTCAGACCATAAAGACTTTTGTGTAGAAACCAGGTATCCCCTTCTTGCTTCCGAAATCCTGGAGGACCTCTGATGTAGATCTCTTCATCCAGGTCAGCATTCAGATAAGCTGTGTCAACGTCGAACTGGAAAACTTCTAAACCAAGGATAGTAGCAGTAGCTAAAACAATTTTTACGCTTTCAGTCCTTACTGTGGGTGAGTAAGTATTTGTGTAGTCCTCAGGATAACATTGAGCATAACCTTGAGCTACAAGTCTGTCCTTGTACAATGACTCACCATTTGGCTTCTTTTTGATTCTGTAGACTCATCGAGTGCTGATGACTTTCTTGTTTGCTGGAGGTTTTGCAGGCATAAACACCTTAAGTTTCTTTAGACTGTCCATTTCAGCCTGCATTGCATCATACCATCTCTCCTGCTCTGAATCAGGAAGATGTTTGATTTGTGTGAACTTATCAGGAGGAAGTGTAACATTGGAAATCAAAGGCAAGGGCATTTTTGTCAGTTGCCACAAATACCTCTGTGGAGGAATACCTTTTGTGGCCCTCTTGGAACGCCTCGGAACAATCATCCAATCTTCTTCCTCTGCGTCCTCGTCCTCATCATCGTCGCTAGCGTCAGCATCCGCGGCTTGCAAAGACAGAACATCAGGTTGGGAAGAACTAGTGGATGGAACATCTGCCTGTGAAGGTTGGCCATCAGGCTGCGCATCAGTGGCATCATCTCTGGGAAAATAAACTCCAGGATCATTTGAATGAATCCTGGACCAGTCAGCATCTTCCTCAAAATTGGCAGATTGAGAAATCACAATAACATGATTAGAGTCAATAAATTTGCTCCATTTAGAATTGTCATCAATCCCCATAAATCTCAGTCTTTTTGCTGTTGGACCTCCTTTCCTTCTTTGTGCTACGGGAATGTTCACCATAGCGTATGAACCAAAAATATGGAGATTCTTGAGGTCTGGTTTGTAACCATACAACATGTAGAAAGGAGTCTGATTTATTACACTGCTCCAAGTACGGTTGACAATGTAATTTGCATATTTGACAGCTTCACCCC
The DNA here is from genome assembly GCA_023053685.1 of Diadophis punctatus similis. NCBI lineage: Eukaryota > Metazoa > Chordata > Lepidosauria > Squamata > Dipsadidae > Diadophis > Diadophis punctatus. Next base: position 9,229,847 of record JALIGW010000010.1, on the reverse strand, counting down.
AGTATGGATTACTGAGATTAGCGTCTTCTAGAAGACAATGCATCATGGTTTGCAGAACCCCTTGTCTTCATTCTGAAACTCCGTTGTGTGCTGGTGTGTAAGGAGCTGAGGTCTGATGAAGAATACCATTCTTACGCATCCAGTCCTGGAAACGCTGAGACATGAATTCAGCAGCTCGATCACTCTGAATTCTGGCGATGCTCACTCCGTGCTGGTTATGAACAAGAGCGGCAAAGTCTTTAAAGATCTGAAAGGTCTCTGATTTTTCTTTCATAGGATATACATATCCATATCTAGAATAATTATCAACAATTGTTAGAAAATATTTCTTGCCACCAAGTGTTGGCAGTTTGAATGGACCTACAATGTCAGTGTGTACCAAATCAAATATGCATGTTGACCAGCGTGTAGCGTGTTTTGGAATGGCTGCTGCTTTGGATCTGGCCTTTTTGCAGACAGCACAATCCAAAAACACCTTATACCCCTTTAGATCCAAACCTTTTGCGAAATCCGGCATTTTTCTGAGAACACGAAAACTGGCATGCCCCAATCTTCTGTGCCACTTATGGATACACCTATAATGCAAATGTTTACCAGTTAGTGAATTTTCAACATTAACAGTAGTATGAGGAACCTCAGGCTTGCTCTGAGCAATCTGTTTCACAATTTTTTCTTTGTTGGCTTTAGGAGCCTTTGGAACCTTTTGAGTAGCAACAGGATCTCTCACTGGGACATCTCTCTCTGGGCCTGTGCTCTCTTTTGGTTGTATACTTGCCTGTGCTTGCGGTTTAGACTTTGGCTTTAAGTAATACACACCAGCAATTAACATGGTTTCAGCAACAATATCTCCATCCTTGACTATGTAACTTGATTTTTTGAGGTGGTGAACCTGGAACTTTAATACTCTAGACAAATGAGCCTGACTAAGCAAACTGCTATTTGTTGTTGGTATGTAATACACATCAGGAATGAATGCACCAAGCTCTTCAATGTAGACAGTTCCTTTTCCTTTGACCTGACAAGGATGATTGGAAAAAGAATACAGTTCACGAAGTTCAGGTTCAGGCTCGTGCATTTCTGTGAAAAGTTCTTTTCTGAATATAACGTGCAAAGCTGCTCCACTGTCCAAAGTCCACAGAAGTTGTCTGTCGTATTCTGTACTCGGTTGTGGATTGTTGGTTAATGCCAGTGTTGCAAGTGGAGCTTGTGGCTGACACCTGATACCTCGACGATCTTGTTGTCCGCCTCTGCCTCTGCCGCCTCTGGAATCTGTTCCTCTGGACTGGTACTGGACAAGAGCTGGAAACCGTTGAGGACAATCCCAATTTCCGACACGATTGCAGATATAGCATCTTGGCATCCTTGGAATGTAGGCTCTTCCTCAGAAGATGCACCGCGCTGGAGCTCTTGATGCGGGTGGTCCTCTCAAATGTGGAGTGGCAAGCATAAAAGCCTCTTCTTCTGTTAAAATTCTGCAAACATGATCCACTGTGCATTGAGCGATGGGCACTTGATTAATCTTTGTAATGGCATCTTTCCATTCATAATTTAATGAGTTAATAATAATGCTGATCACTTGAAAATCATCAATAACATAGCCTCTTTCATCCAAAACCTTCCTCATTCCTTTCATTTTAGTTAAATGCTCTCCAATATATTCACCAGGCTTTAACTTTGAACCATGAGAATGAGATAAGAGCAAAAATGTAGATTCAATTGAAACAGGCTGGTAGCATGTTTCCAATTGAGCCCAAATTTGTTGGGCAGTTGCATCAGGTGGAAATGTAGCCTGCAGTTCAGTGTCCATAGACAGCAATAATGTTGTGCATGGTTTCGTATCCAAGTCTCTTATGGCATGAAACCAAGGCTGGGCAGGAGGGTTAAAAACCATGAAATGTCTACCTTCTCTGTGAAGTAGCAGGCCCATTTCACTGACCCAGGCCTTATAATTCTGTCCTGAATGCTTTAATTTTGAATCACCAGCCAGGGGAACAATAGAAGGTGTCTGTTGAGGAATATACACCTGAGATGCTGGCTGTGGAGGTAAAGGCACTTGTGATTGCTGAACTTGTGGATGAGGCTGTGCCTGTGATTGTTGCACCTTTGGATGGGGCTGTCTCTGTGGTTGCTGCACCTGTGGATGAGGCTGTGGTTGCTGCACCCTGTCTGCCACTGGTGCAGGAGCTGCCATATGAATCTGGCCTGCTGCAGGGATTGGCATCTGCCTTTGCTGCATTAAGCATATGTGTGCCTCATCTAAAACAGGAATTTGGCTTAAATAATCATCTGCACCACCAGGGGGTGCTAATGATTGAGCCTGTTGAAACACTTGTGGCAGGGTAGCCTGCAGGCTTCCTTGGGTTAATGTCATGGTTGAGAAGCCTCTTTGCATTGTATCAAGGTGCTTTTGAATTTCTGTGGAATGCAATTTTATTTTTCTGCCAGCAGATGGTACTGCAACATTAGTGTCAGGCAGTACATAAAAACTCTCTCCTCTTTCAGAAGGGAGATCACGTGACATAGGAAGTGACGTGTCTGCAGCCCTTTCTTGACACACCTCCTCTTGAGGGTGTGGCCATGATGGTGTGGCCGAGGGAGAAGAAGGGAAAATGGAGTCTGGCATTTGAAACAAAGGAGAGCCACGCCCATCTGCCTGGAGCTTAGAAAAACACATTTTCACTTTATACAATTCATTCTCCATGAAAAGAATTTTATCACGCCGCCCTGAGTCCTTCGGGAGTTGGGCGGCATATAAGAATAACAAAATAAATAAATAAATAAATAAATCATGATAGCTACACATTGTTGCATTCCAAACCGTCTCTGTAGGAATGATTGGAATATAAGGCATTTTCTCTCTCTCTCTGAGAAGCTCATCTCCCTCTTTTTCTAAGTGAATAAGCTCAGCCACAGGAACGTTAGAAGTAGCACCAAGCCTTGTATATTCATCTGCATAACATTCTTCATTAAGTAACTGTGTGCTTGGGGCGACTTTTTCACTGACCTCCGTCATGGCATCGTCCAAAACATGGCCTCCCACTTCGCCCTCAATGCCTTCCTCAGATCTGCTCACAGAAGTGGTCAGCAATGTAAGAAGAGCTATCAGCCTGTGGGCCAGCCTTTCCACCTCTTCATCTTCAGAGAATGGGATGAAGCGTGTAGACCTTGGCTTCTTCCCTTTCTTCTTCTTCGACATATTTACAGCAGTGAATCCGCATTCCTCGGTGCTAATAAATCTGCCTTAATAGCTTATACGCATCTTATCAGTTTGAGTAGCAGCCAAGAAAAACAAAAAACTTCAGAACCATCCTCTCTACCACTGTTGGAACGAAAAACAGTTCCGCAGCCTCACCCTTTTGAGAAGCTGTAAATCAGAGGAGAATAGATCATGTCTTTTCATGTTGGAGGCTTGAGGCTAGAGCAGCCCTTGTATACCGGGGTGGCCATTGGTCCCGAATGGGCCCAACCGAGAACCACGCTCGCAGGGTGCTCCGAAGACGAGGGATCCCAGCCGGGCTCACATGCGCACTCGCTGACGGACCTTCACGATCGGTTTGGATGGCTAAGCGTGAGTTGGACAACCCCCCCCCCTTGGGAATGGAAGCTCCGAGATGGAACCTGGCCCAGCCCATGTTCTCTTTCCCGGAGGGACCTCGAGCCTCCCATTAAAGTGGGGTTACAGCCTTTTTCCACACCGCTGTGTAGGGGAGCCTGGGGAGCCTACCCACCTGCCCACTTCCCATGTGGGAGTCACACTACCCCTCTCTGAGATCGACCTGCCAACCCGAGGGTGGAAGGCCCCAGTGGTGGCAAATGGGGGGAGAAAGGGCACCAGCGCCAAACCCACTGCCAACCTTCGGAGCCATGCCACCATGGCAGGCCCCTCCAGGGTGGGGGTACTTCCCCGGAGTGGGATGGGTGCAATGCCAGTGGACCCCGGGGTACCCCCCCAACCGATGCCAGCTACAATGCCAGCACCGGCTGCACCAACCCCTCCCCAAGGGGGGGTTGGGCCAACAGATGCAATACGGAGGGATCCAGATGGGAGGACCCTTGCAGCAAGCCGCTGCTCCACCAGCTGCTGCTGGGCTAGCCACCCCCCCCTTAGCCCCAGGAGGCTGCCCCCCAGTTTCGAGCCACGTTTGATGGGCACCCGACAAAGCTGGCCTACTTCCTCCACCGGGTGTTAGTATACATCGATGAAAATCGAGTGCTGTTCCAGACAGATAGACAGCTGATCAATCAGATCACCGAGGGGATGAATGATGGGGAAGCATCCGAGTGGGTGGCTGAGCTCCACGATGAAGCGGCACCTGAGTTAGATGACCTGGACAACTTTGTCCAGCTGATGAGAATCAGGTTCCGCAATGAGGCCCAGTAGGCAGATGCCGAGGCCCAGATCAAAGCGTTGAATCAAGTGGGACTCCCAGTGAAGGAACTTGTGTGGGAGTTTAGGAGAGCGGCAGGAAAAGTGTGAGATTGGCCCGAGTGGCTCATAGTGCATACTGCATGGGAGGGAAGGAGAGAGCGCGCTACCGCCGCCGCTGCTACTTTCGCCGCTCCAATATTTCTTTGGTGGGCCTCCGCAGGAGGGACCGCTGAGCAGAGGCACCCGGCGAGCGGGGTGAGAGGCGTGGGGATGCCAGAAGTGGCGGCGACAGGCTCCTGCCCGCGTCTCCCACCCGCCTCTTGCCTTAAGCTGCCGGGCGCCTCTGCTCCATGGTCCCTCCCGCGCGCGCCCACCAAAGAAATATCGGAGCGGTGAAAGTAGCAGCGGCGGCGGTAGCGCTCTCTCTCCTCTCCCATACGCATTAACCCTGCCGGTGCCGCGGTCAGGGACTCAGTCGGGTGGCTGGAACCCTGCGAGAGACAGCGACAGAGGCTCCTTCCCAGCAGGAGACACAGGTTGGCGGCGGGGCTGTGGGGCTTCTTCAGCCGCTTGGCTGGAGAACGGCGGGGATGTGGCCATGGCCGTTTTTTAGCTCCCCCCGTCCCGGCTGAACGCCGCCATTTGGGTTATTTTTCCCTCTGTGCATGCGCGCGCATGCACAGAGGGAAAAATAACCCAAATGATTGTGGTCAGCCGGGACGGGAAAGCGGTGATTGTGTTCAGCCGGGACGGGAAAGCGGGCAGGAGAAGCTCCGCGCCGCAACCGCCGCCAGTTCCATCGGCTATACGCCGAAGGACTGGCCCGGGCGAACCGGGAGGATTTCACCCCTGCTGCGAGCCATATGCAGTCATCAAAAGAGCCACATCTGGCTCGCGAGCCATAGGTTCCCGACCCCTGCCCCAGGGCATAAGGCAGTGGAATGCAATGTGGCTGAAATCACACAGATGGGAAAAGGGAAGATGGATGGATGGAGTTGAAGCATCTCTACAGTGGTAAATATAGTTCCCAAATTTTGATTATGTGACTGCAGGAGTGCTACAACAGCTGTAATTTTGGGAATTGGGCATATCTACCATTTGTGCAGTGCCATCATAACTTCAAATGGTCACTCAAACCCTAACAATTTCATATTTTTATATTCTTTTGAAGTTTATCCTGTAGAAGTTGCCCTCTAGACAAACAAAATGATTTTCTGGATCTGACATAGCTAAAAGACTTATAGTATAGCATTGGAAAGACAAATATATGACTCCAGCTATTCAGTGGTCTAGAGAATTGATCAATATAGATTAGCTTTGGATGAATGTAATGAATTACGGTTTCTATTTATTTAAATGCTTATTGTACAGCTTTCTGAATGTATGTATGTGAATGTATGCTTTGCTTTCCTTTTTAGATTTCTTTTGTCTTCATTTATATTTCTATATTTTTTTCTTTACTTTGTATATAGTTAATTTAAAAATATTTCTCAATTTGAACTTAGATTATATGCTTGCAAGCACCACTTTACCATAAATATCCCATTTTCAGAGATGTTGGAAGCATTTTAGTAGGACATACAAATGTAAAATGTCATGGTTCTCCATAATATTGGATGAATAGTATAAAGTTTATATTCTACAACTTTAGCAGAAGTGAGTGGTGTCATCTCTCAATTATATGAGTTCAGTTTCCAAAGTCTCTGTTGTGCAATGGAGAATGGGAATCTGGGAATTCAGCATGAAAAAGAATAGTGGTATCTTCTCTTCTATCTTCCACAGTTCCTTGAATCTTCCAACAATACTCTGGGGTATCAGGATTAATATTGTCATATTCCTTTGGGTTTCTTGATTAATTTATTAAGTATTTTTATAACAGCATCTCTTTGAAATGGTTAATCATCTTTCATTCCAGTCGTCATCAGAGGTGGGCTTCAAATAATTTAACAACCGGTTCTCTGTCCTAATGACTGGCTGGGTAGGTGTGGCTGGGTGGTCATGTGACTGAGTGGGCATGGCCAACTTGATGTCACTCATGTTGAGGGGTGCTATGTTCCCCCGGCCTCTCGTGACCATGGGGAGGCTGCAACGGTCGTAAGTGTGAAAAACAGTCATAAATCACTTTTTTCAGTGCCATTGTAACTTTGAATGGTCACTAAATGAACTGTTGTAAGTCAAGGATTACCTGTACAAAAATACAAAAAACTTCTTTGCTTGCAAAAAGCTGCCCTAAATATCAATCATTAGATTAGAAATGGGGGAATACACACTGAAGATCATTGAGTCACAGCTGTCATGGAAAGCTAAACCATTGTCTGAATACCTTTCTTTTCCTCAGCAATACCTGCAACCCAGAGTTACAAATCAGGCAAGTGCCAGAGCACATTGAGGAATTAAAATCATTAAAATACAGCCAACTCTTGCTCATAAAGTGAAACCCTTTAGCAGAGAGTTCATTTAAGCTCTCCAGAAAGTGGGTGGGCATATTTGGGCTACAAAATGCTGAGCTAAAGAGACAAATTAACAAATTAACATCTTGAGTGAGGGCTAATCCCTTTTGTCTTTGTTCAGACCTTGGTGCAGAGAATTTTTGCCTATAATATAGCTATTTATCTCTTTATCTCTTAAGTGCTGACATCTGCTGTGGGCTATTAAGGAAGGTGGGGGCTGCTTTCTCCCTCCAAGAAAACATGTTTCTGCATTTCTCATCCAGGGAAATATATTCTTCCTTTTTAATATTTCTCAAAATATTTCATTCTTCTAGGAGAGGGGTGGGTGCTAACTTTCTACAATTGGTACCATATTACTATGCCATATTATCATGAGAGCAAACTATAACAAATTGGAAGGAGGATCTACTTATTTTCAGTGAGCAATCATGTAGCTTGGCCACTCTGAAGCAATGCAAGAGATTCCTGTCCCAAAGGTGCTTTTGCAAGAGGCAACTGAACTTTCTGGAAACCAAGATATTCCAGTTGCCTCTTGAAAAAAGCTCCTTTGGGACAACCATGACCTGGATGACTGAAGAAGCCCCATAGACAAGAGACTTCTGTGCTCAGTGAACTGACAAAGCACCCAGGAGAAGCAATCATTAGATCCATTCGCACCACTTAAAGATACCAGCTGGTATCACTCACCTCACAAGGTATCCTAAGGTAATCATCCAGATTTAAGGAAAAATCACATGCCCTCAGAAAGGCAGTAAAAAAATCAGACAAAATGCCAAGCTTGTATCCTGCCTCTCAGCCATTTCTTCTATGGCTATGCCAACCCTTCTGTAAATAGCTGTTCAAGCCCCAGGAATAAAGGTACCACAAAAAACTCCGGGGAGGGGGGAGAAACTCCAGAGAAGCTCAGCTACAGTCAGAAAGTCTGGGTGTACTGCCAAGAAACATAAGGCTGTTAAAAACACTTAAAGCAGTAGGTGCGGCAATTTGAAAGATAAGGATTAGGCTAGAAATACAGGCACACTAGAATCTTTCCTTCCTGCTTTGTAAAGCCCTGTAAAGTAAGGTGACCAGACGTCCCGCTTTTGGCGGGACAGACACGCTTTTCAAGCGTGTGTCCCGCGTCCCGCATTCTTTTCAAAAAGTCCCGCTTTTTGAAAAGAATGCCCGGATGTCTGGTCACCTTACGCTATGAATGAGTCTGGGGAGGGGGCTGGGCGAAGCGCTGCATTCCTGAACAGAAAGCGAGCGAGCGAGGAGGGGGCGGGGTGGGCGAGCGAGCGATTGAGTGGAGAGGCTTCTTCCCGGGCTGGGAGGGGAGGCGGGCTTGGAGGGAGGGAGCGGCTGGCAGCAGCGCAGCCCTAGGAGACTGAGCTGCTCGTCCACGGCTAAGGGGCGCCGCCATGGAAGCCTGACGCGCACGCCCCCCCCACCTCCTTTAGTGTGGCTGCGCCTCCGCCCCTTCTTTCCCAGAGGAAATCACTGGACCTCTGCTCCCTCCCCGCCCACCTGCCTCCGTAAAGGACCGCAAGGACACCATCGGGCGAAGAGAGAAGGGGGTGGATAAAGGGCGGGGGGGACCAGCCGGTGGGTCCTCCCCCCCCTCTGAGAAGAACATGTGCTGAGCGGCTTCTATCCGTGGCAGGTAATGGGGCTTGGGTATCCTCGGGGATCGGGAAACACAGGCTGAGCATTTCTACCAGCCAGCCAGCCCAAGCCATTGCCGGCTCCCGAAGGGGAGGCGGGAGGCGAGGAAAGGCCTCCCGCCTCCCCCCCTCCACCCACCTGGACGCCGACATTTGCCTTCTTTTGCCCTCTGCGCATGCGCAGAGGGCAAAACTCAAATGGAGAAACCCACCCCCGTCAATGGTGTCCCGCTTGAAGAAAAAAATATCTGGTCACTTTACTGTAAAGCCCTGTAAAGTGGGAAAAGGTTTCTTCTAACAACCGGTTCTCCGAACTCTCAGAAAATTAACATATGGTTCAGGAGAACCGGTGCGAACTGGCAGGAGCCCACCACATCCTGAGCTAACAGATGAAACTCAGCAGCATACTCCCGCAATGAAAATGTACTGGTTTGAAAGTGACAGATTTCATGTCAGTCATGTGTTTAAGAGGATTCGTCTAATTAATTTTAGACATGCCACAAAATTTGCACCAAAAAACTGCTGTTGCCCACTTTACAGTTCTTTTGGTTTTTAGATATTTATAAATCTTATGTGGCTTCAGATAATGGGAAGATTATCTAATAGTAGGAAACAATTTGATTCAGATAGAACAAGGAAGCTTATTTGGAGTTCATGATACTTGTTAGACAAGGAAGCAGCAGAAGGCTAAGGATCCTAGAAGTCCATAAATTATCAATATCTGATTTGGCATTATCAGCTTTGACATTCTATCCATATTAGACATTCTATAGAGAGCAGCTCAGTATTAAACATTGAGAACATCTGCAATTGTTTTAAACCTTAAATATGAACACACACATAAGTGTTCTTGGAAACAGGATGTTGTTAAGGGTGTCTTCCATTAATTTGAAGGTAGATTATCTAATTTTGTTAAAGTGAATATCTGCCTGTATGGAGCAGATATAATATTCTAAAGTTTGAATTGTCTGTTGAAGCAGTATTTTGAGTTGGCATAATTGGTTTAGCATGAGGTACAACAGTTCCCACAAACTGAAAACCAATGACAATCGAACTGTCTTTAAATATCTAAGCATATATTTCTTTTCTTTTCTTTTTTTGGAAACATATCTGTGATATTGCTATATGGACACAAAATTCTGCTATACAATAATTAGACTGGCAAGATACAAGGGCAATATCTATGTTTCTCTACGGTACTAGTCAAGTTATTCAGAGTGTTAAGCCTGCTGCTGCTGCTCTCTATATATAATTGATATAACTGATATCAACCATCCCGCTGTTTGAGAGAGCAAAGAAAACTCCTGGGATATCTTTTACCAAGAGTATAACTTTACTGAAAATTCCATGTGAGTACAGAAGTGGAAAAGCCAATTCTAACATTTTAGTGTGCAAACAACATAGGAAAACTTTCCCTTTTCCCCTGGTCCTCCCTTTGTCCATTGTCTAGCCAATCCATTACATTTGCATTGTTTTGGGAATGGTCTCTTCACCTCGGACTTTCCCAGCCGATGACCTTAGATGCTGGATCTGCTTCAGGCTTCAAGGCAAGCCAATGATGAGAATTGCTTTAGAAGCAATAGTCCAGATTCTTGAGAATCTGGTTCTCAAGAACTCGCACTATGTCCAATATTCTGTAGCACTGACATGCCTCTCAGAGTCACATCCTTAGGATTTTAATTCTAGATTTATTTTTATTTATTTCCAAATGAATTAAAACTTGACAGATTACTTATCAGTGGTTGACATATTTTTGCTTACAAGCCCTTTAGCCTGGGAATCATTGGTTCCACCTTTGTCAGCCTCAGCCACTACAAGATGAACTTATTTAATTTTATTTCTCTTTTGTCACTTCCCCACCCCCCTGGAAAAGCTCGGAATATGTACTTTCTCATGTGAGTATTCAGAATGCTCATTGATGCATGAATGCAATTGATACCGAATTTGAAATTTCATCATCATGTAATTTAGACTCTGTATCTGGATTAGTGTTTGGTGATGTGAGTATTTGTTTTAATGAAAATTTCACCTTTGCACCACTTCTCTGTTAGTTCATTTTGAATATAATTAGGTCTGCCATAGTCATCTCCCTGTCAATCTGTAGATAAGGCAGAAAGTGTTTCTTTCACTATAACCCTTCTGGTTAAATATGATAGGAAAGCACAAATGAATTTAATACCATTAATGGAATGCTACTGTCAATGCCAAACTGAACCTGGCAGAAGCCATTTTTCTGGTTCAACCAGGAATGGGAGGGGGGAGGAGGTTGGAATGTATTACTAGACACAACACCGAGCTTTCTCACCAGAGCCAAGGTCATCTCCTGGGCGATGGTGGAAGTAGGAGACAAGGCAGGAGAAGCCCGCCAATTAACCTAATTGGCCAATGTGATTAATGACACTGGGGGGAAGGGGTTATTACTGGTTTTAACTATACTGCAGCCATGGGAGAAAGTCAGAGTTGGCTTTACTTCAAAGTGTGCCAATATGATTTACCCAATAAATAAGTTCTTAGAGGAAGTGCCTGACCTCAGAGTTCTGATTTGCTTGGGTTCATTAGTCGGAACCTTTACAGCTACTCTGAACTGGAACCTCTTAAATTATAAGCTATCATATACTATCTTTCTTACTCAAATACTGATGATGTTTCGCAATATATGGACATTTTTGAAAAGCAAAATGCTTCATAGAAGTCTTTAGGGTAAAAGTATTCAGACTGTCATATTTCTATATATGATGGCCATACACTGTTCTTTCAATAGACAGAAATGCAATTTTTAAAAACTTTGTGAGGTTTACAAAAAAAAGTATTTCAGAAGTGAAAACAGGGGCCTTGAACATGCCCATCAATAGTAAGCTCAGGATAGCAGATATAACAATTCTCTATATAATGTTAGTCTGTGATGAAATGTTTTGAATTTTCCTTTATAGTAATTATTTATTGAAATATATATACACATATGCTAACACAAACATTCTGTAAATCAGTTTTCCTTTTGTCTCATCTTTATCAGAGAGTCCATTTTTCATTTTGATGATGTATAGCTGGTGATCCCACATTTACAAAATATTAATGTTTTCGACTTGTCCTTTGTCTTTCTGCTAAAACTGACAATCAAGTGAAATGCAACCTGAGCATGTGTACTCAAAAACAAAACATAAAATAGTTAATAAAACAACTTCCATATAATACTATACAACTATATCTGCTGCCTTATATTTATTAGTGTTCAAAGATTAATTTGAAATCTCATTTTCCAGTTTCCAAAATATGATTATATTGTAGATTAATATATTTCTACTTTTCAAATTTCCTGTTTCATCTACTGGGCACTTGTATTCTAAAACTGCCTAATTAGTGATAATAAGTAGAATTATAAGACTCATCTGAACAATGCAATGTGAAGACTGTAATAGCTAATGTATAGGGCAGACAGAAGCCTAGCATCTATGAACATTAACTAGTAGTCAGAATGCATGATGAAAATGTCTTAATTTCACAATACTTGGACTACCACAGTTTCTGGGAAACCATGAACATCCTAGAGAAAGTCAAATCCAGAAACACCAAAGAATTCCTGGAAACATGGCATTAAGACAAATCAGTTATCAATAAACATATAGAAATAAATAATATTTACAGACCATTCAAAAGAGATAACAAAAACCTAACATTAAAAAAAAACCAGAACACTCCCAAATAAGTAGGGATTAATACCAGAAATCAAGCAGAAAACAGACTGGAAAGCTCACTATCCCTCACACTGAAGATGTTACCTAGTTGGATAATGAAATGTCTGCAAGCAAACAACCAAGCTAAGAGAACACCAAGGACTCCACAGTCAACTCTGAGCTACATATATTCTCTTCTATTAGAATTAGAATTTTATTTTTTAAGATTTAAGGTCAATATGGATTTGCACATTAAAACAATGTTACTCAGTACTACAATGCAATAACTTGAATTAACTATAAAAATACAAATATTGACTTATCTTTTTTGATATCTTTTGAAATTGTATAATTACCAACACAGGAACATGTAGCATACATCAAAATGAAGCTGGTCCTCTGTGGATCACATCCCTACTTCTCAACATAGCCACCATTTCTCTCAATAGCAATGTTCCAACTTCGAATGAGAGCATCTATCCCTGCCTCATAAAATTTTGTTCACTGTTCTTTGAGCCACTTCTGCACTGCAGTTTTCACTTTCTCATCACTGGAATAATGTTTGCCTCTCAAACCCTCTTTCATGGGGCCAAAGAGATGATAGTATGAACTTTTTTATTTAGAACATAAGGCCATCTTATTAAGATAGAAAAGAGATGAATAATGAGGCTACAGCTACTCTCCAACTCCAATATAAAATGGCAATTTTCTTTCCAATAAAATTAAAGATTTTTCATTTGATTGTCATTGGTTTTGAGAAAAGCAAAAAGAAAGCAATATATCTTGTTGTCTATACTTTTTTCCATAAGATTGCTCCAGGCAGTATTAAAAGTACATAGACATTCAACCATGCATTCAATAAAAATAAAAGGGGGAGTATGGGTTTGTACTGAATACCTCTTGTACAAAAACCCAGATGCTGTGGCCTAAAGGTGGAGCTCTTGCCTCTCAATCAGGAGGTTGTGAGTTCGATCCTAGGTAGAGGCAGATGTAGGGTCTCCTGCTTGGGCAGGGGGTTGGACTAGATGACCTGCAAGGTATCTTCTGTTAGATTGTGGGCAAGGATCACATGAGACAGATTTCAGAACAGCTCTTTTACTCAGCTCACTCAAGCACCCAGCAAAACATGGTCTGACAGCTAGCTTTTTTATAGAGAGCTGTCAGACACAACAACCGATAGTGTTTGAGCATTCAAACACTGGACCTGGGTGAAAACATACAGTTCAGCTAGAATTAGGAGCTGAAGTGGTGCAGTGGTTAAATGCAGCCACTGCAGGCTGACTGCTAGTTCAACAGTTCAGCTGTTCAAATCCCACTAGGCTCAAGGTTGACTCAGCCTTCCATCCTTCTGAGGTCGGTAAAATGAGGACCCAGATTGTTGGGGGCAATATGCTGAACTCTGTAAACCGCTTAGAGAGGGCTGTAAAGCACTATGAAGCGGTATATAAGAAAAGTGCTATTGCTATTGCTAATTCAGCTAGAACATAACAAATCAGGGTTCAGTCAGAGTTCAGCTAGAGATAACAAGTTAGAGTTCAGTTAGAGGTCAGTCAGAACACAACACCCCTCCCCTTCTAGATGGAACAGTCCGACAAACGTAGTCGCGCAAGTAGGCAGGGCATTTGTGAACCCTCCCTGACCTGCGCAGCTCAGTCGTAAGCGAGGCAGCAGCCTGTTTGGACAGGTCTGCTGTCGCTCTTGGGTTTGAGCATGGAAGCTCCTGGAATGTATTGGGCATGGCCTCTTCGACTGGTGGAACCAGTTCTAATTGAGAACGCCACTGGACTTCAGCTTCCTCAGGTAGGCCTTCCGAGACACTCGGGCTTGAGTTAGCTAGGGGAAGAACACAGGATGTTACCTTTTGTGGTTCGTTAAATTCCCCTTTTACTCGGTTGCGTAGCTGATCTATGTGCCTCTTCCAGAGACATCCGTCCTGGAGGCGGACTTCGTATGTTAGTGGACCTAAGATTGTTTCTATGACCCCAGGTAGCCACAGGGAGCCCTTGGCATAATTTTGGGTGAATATCGAATCTTCCAGGGAGAAGGCCTGGTTTTTTGTGTGACCTCTGGTTTTGCCTTAGTGGCATAGTTTGGGTGTAAATGGTCCAGGATGGATCTAAGCCTGTGACCCATGAGGAGTTCGGCCGGGCTGCGGCCAGTGGCAGCACTTGGAGTTATGTGCTGTGTACTCAGAAATTTATCTATGCGGGCCTGCCAGTCCCCTGGGCCTAGTCTGCCTAATACTTCCTTTGCTGACCTTACGAATCATTCATCCAGTCCATTGGTCAGTGGATGGAATGGCGAGGACAGGGCATGGCGAATTCCCAGGTCAGCAAGGTACCCCTCGAAATTGGTGGACATAAATTGGGGACCATTGTCCGTTACAAGGACGTCTGGGAGGCCGTGTGTGGCAAAAAGGTGTCTGAGCACCTTAATAACCGCCTCAGCGGTGATAGAACCCATTGGAAATATTTTGAGTCACTTTGAGTAGGCATCGACAATTATTAAAAATATTTGGCCGTGGCAGGGGCCTGCGAAATCGTCATGTAGCCGTGACCAGTGGCCTTTTGGTTGTTCCCAGTCATGGACTGGTGCTTTGGGCAGAGCAGGCCGCGACTCTTGACAGGGTTTGCATAACCCAACCCAATTTTGGATTTCTGCATCCATATTTGGCCACCAAACGTACCCCGTAGCCAAGGCTTTCATCTTGAATGCATTTGGGTCAATATTAAAGGGGGGCGAAATGACATTGCCATAGGTCTATACTATAGGTCTATACTATAGCTCTATACTATAGGTCTATACTATAGGCCACCCAACCAAACAGAGGAAGTAGATGAACTTTTTGCTAGTCAGATAACTTAGGTTTGTAGGAAGCACATCACAATAATAATGGGGGATTTTAACTACCCTGACATCAACTGGGAGACAAACTCTGCACCCAGTGGAAGATCCAACAGGTTCCTAACAAACCTAGCTGACAACTTTGTTACCCAAAAAGTAGAGAAGGGAACAAGGGGATCAGCCATATTGGACTTAATTCTCACTAACAGAGATGAAATGATAGAAGGTGTTGAAGCTACAGGAACCTTGGGGGCAAGTGATCATGCAATATTGGAATTCAACATTATGCAAACACAAACAGTAGAACAAAGTCAAACTAGAGTCTTGGACTTTAAGAGAGCTAATTTCAATAAACTTAGAGAGAACTTGGGAAAGATTTCATGGATGAGAATCCTCAAGGGGAAAACAACTCAAGAAGCTTGGGAAATTTTGAAAAGTGAGATTATAAAAGCCCAGACTAGCACAATACCAATGAAGAAGAAAAATAATAGGTCTCAAAAGAAACCAGCATGGCTGCATAAAGAACTCTCTGACAAATTGAAAGACAAAAAGGACAAGTATAAAAAGTTGAAAGAAGGGGAAATAACTAAGGCAGAATACCAGCAAATAGCCTGAGCCTGTAAAGATGAAGTGAGGAAAGCTAAGGCTCACAATGAACAAAGGCTTGCGATAAAAGTAAAAAGTAACAAAAAAAACCTTCTTCCAACATATTAAAAACAAGAAAAAAGTCAAGGAAACAATTGGTCCATTGCAGGGAGAAAGTGGCCAAGAAGGTGGCAAGCAACAGAGAGAAAGCAGAGCTACTTAACACGTTTTTTGCATCTGTCTTGCATCGTCTACCCTAGACGAATTCAAATCACCAGGACCAGATGGATTATAACCCAAGGTTCTGAAGGAACTGGCAGACAAGATCTCAGAACCACTGAACTATATCTTTCAAAGATCCTGGAGCACCGGGGAACTGCCAGAGGACTGGAAAAGAGCTGATGTAGTTCCTATCTTCAAAAAAGGGAAAAAAACAGATCCAGGAAACTACAGACCTATTAGCCTGACCTCAATACCAGGGAAGATTTTGGAAAAGATAATCACGCAATGAATCAATGAACACCTAGAAGCAAACAAAGTAATAACCAAAAGCCAACATGGGTTTGTCAAAAACAGATCATGCCAGACTAATCTTATTGCATTCTTTGATAAAGTGAGAAAATTAGTGGACCAGAGGAATGCTGTCGATGTGGTTTACTTGGACTTCAGTAAGGCATTTGACAAAGTAGACTATAACCTACTACTAGATAAAGTAGAAAAATGTGGGATGGACAGCAACACCACCAGATGGATTCAAAACTGGCTAACCAACTGCACTCAACATGTAGTGCTCAATGGAACTGCATCTACATGGAGGGAAGTATGCAGTGGAATACCCCAAGGCTCTGTTTTAGGCCCAGTACTCTTCAACATCTTCATCAATGACTTGGACGAGGGGATAGATGGGGAACTCATCAAATTTGCAGATGACACCAAACTGGCAGGAATAGCCAACTCTCCAGAAGATATGTTCAAGATACAGAAGGATCTTGACAGACTTGAACATTGGGCGCTATCAAACAAAATGAAATTCAATGGTGAAAAAAGTAAGGTTCTACATTTAGGCAAGAAAAACAAAATGCACAGGTACAGTATATGTGGTAACTTGCTCAACAGTAGTAACTGTGAGAGGGATCTTGGAGTCCTAGTGGACAACCATTTAAATATGAGCCAGAAGTGTGCAGCAGCTGCCAAAAAAGCTAACACAGTTCTAGGCTGCATTAACAGAGGGATAGAATCAAGATCACACAAAGTGTTAATACCACTTTATAATGCTTTGGTAAGGCCACACTTGGAATACTGCATTCAGTTTTGGTTGCCATGATGTAAAAAGGATGTTGAGATTCTAGAAAGAGTGCAGAGAAGAGCAACAAAAATGATTAGCAGACTGGAGGCTAAAACATATGAAGAACGGTTGCAGGAACTGGGTATGTCTAGTTTAATGAAAAGAAGGACCAGGGGAGACATGATAGCAGTGTTCCAATATCTCAAGGGTTGCCACAAAGAAGAGGGAGTCAAGCTATTCTCCAAGGCACCTGGGGGTAGAACAAGAGGCAATGGGTGGAAACTAAACAAGGAGAGAAGTAACTTAGAACTAAGGGGAAATTTCCTGACAGAACAATTAATCAGTGGAACAGCTTGCCTCCAGAAGTTGTGAATGCTCCAACACTGGACGTTTTTAAGAAGATGTTGGATAACCATCTGTCTGGAGTAGTGTAGGGTTTCCTGCCTAAGCAGGGGGTTGGACTAGAAGACCTCCAAGGTCTCTTCCAACTTATTATTATTATTATTATTATTATTATTATTATTATTATTATTATTATTATTATTATTATTATTATTATTATTATTATTATTATTATTATTATTATTATTATTATTATTATTATTATTATTATTATTGCAGATTCTGGCTATCTGCTGATATTCTGCCTTAGTTATGTGTCCCTCTTTCCATTTTTTGAACTTATCCTTTTTGTCTTTCAGTTTGTCAGGGAGATCTTTGTGCAGTCATGTTGGTTTCTTTTTGGATTTCTTGTTTTTCGTTTTCAGTGGTATTGTGTTGGTATGGGCTTTTATGATAATATTTTTCAGAATTTCCCAAGCTTCTTGAGTTGTTTTCCCCTTTAGGGTTTTCATCCAAAGAATCTTTCCCTGGTTCTCTCTGAGTTTGTTAAAATCAGCTCTTTTAAAATCTAAGACTCTACTATCATTGAGTTCTATTACATTATGTTTCATTATGTTGAATTCCAGTATGCATTATGTTGAATTCCAGTATGACATAGTCACTCTCACCTAAGGTTCCTGCAGTTTCAATTCCCTCTATCACTTCTTCTCCATGAGAATTAAGTCCAGTATGGTTGTCCCTCTAGTTCCCTCCTCTACCTTTTGGACAACAAAATTGTCACCTTGCTTAGTCAGGAACCTATTTGACTTGTCACTTGGTGCAGAATTAGTCTTCCAGTTAATGTCAGGGTAATTGAAGTCCCCCATTACTATTGTAGTGTGTTTCCTACATATATTTGTTAATTGGTTAGCAAAAAGTACACCTATTTTTCTGCTTGATTGGGTGGCCTGTAGTATACATCTTTGGCAATGTCATTCTTTTTTTCTTTTATATTGACCCATATACATTCTAGAAGGTTTTCATCTTGGTTTCATGCAATTCTGTAGCAATATAGTGGTCTTTTACATATAGTGCAAAGTCCATCTCCTCTTTTATGGTGACTGGTTTTTTTTAATTTAATTTAATTTAATTAAATGGATTTGTATGCCGCCCAACTCCCCAGGGACTCTGGGCGGCTCACAACATATTCGGATCCATTTCGACAATACAATGCAGTAAAATACAATAGTTAAAAAACATATAAACATATAAAAATTAAAAGAGTATCGTCACGCTTTCACCCCGCCTGCCGGAAGAGCCAAGTTTTTATTGCTTTCCGGAAGGCCAGCAGGGTGGGGATAGTCCTGATCTCCGGGGGGAGCTGGTTCCACAGGGAGGGAGCTCCCACAGAGAAGGCCCTCCCCCTCGGCCCCGCCAACCGACATTGTTTGGTCGACGGGACCTGGAGGAGGCCAACTCTGTGGGCCCTGACCGGTCGTAGGGAGGTATGCGGCAGGATGCGGTCCCGAAGGTAACCTGGCCCTGAGCCATGTAGGGCTTTAAAGGTAACGACCAACACCTTGAATTGGATCCGGAGACTAATGGGCAACCAATGCAGCTGGCGGAGAATTGGTGTTACATGGGTGCATCTAGGAGCACCCACCACAGCTCGCGCAGCTGCATTTTGCACCAGTTGCAGTCGCCGGACACTCTTCAAGGGTAGCCCCATGTAGAGCGCATTGCAGTAGTCCAGCCGTGAGGTGATGAGGGCATGAGTGACTGTGAGAAGTGCCTCCCTCTCCAAGTAGGGTCGCAATTGGTGCACGAGACGTACTTGTGCAAAGGTCCCCCTAGTAGCCACAGCTGAAAGATGTTGTTCCAATTTAAGCTGTGGATCTAGGAGGACACCCAAATTGCGGACCCGTTCTGAGGGAGCTAATTTCTCTCCCCCAAGAACCAAGGAGGGACAGTTGGTCACGTCCTTAGGAGGCAATATCCATAGCCACTCAGTCTTGTCAGGGTTAAGTTTTAAAGTGTTTGTATCCTTCTATCAGTATGTTCCAGTCATGGGTTTCATTCCACCAAGTTTCTGTAATTCCAACTACTTCATATCTACCTTCATGTATTAATAATTCAAGTTCACCCGGTTTGTTCCCCAAACTTTGTCCTTTTGTATATAGGCACTTGAGATATTTATGTCTGACTCTGGGTATGCTTCCTATGTCTCCTATTTGGTGTTTGAGTTTGTCTTCCTCCCCATCCCCTGCTTACCTCATTATTTGACTTGTTTTCTAGGTTTTTTTTTCAAATGAGGTCCTGGAGATCCTAAAGAATGGTCACCCTCCCCCTTCAATTTTAGTTTAAAGCCCTCCTGATAAGTTGAGCTACTTGTTTTCTGAAAACATTCTTCCCAGTTACTACTGGGAAGAACCTACTGGACATGTCATTTTACTTAATGCCACCAAGAAAAACTACATGTCAGCCTTAAATTTAATGAGTAACATAATCTTCCATTTGATTGCATTGACCTCTGGTTACCACAGTACTTTACTAAATGGAAACCTTGTTTGATAATTTTTGAAATCAATAAACCCTAATAACATTTCATTTTGATGAGATTTTAGAATCAACACCTTAAATGTAGGGAGAAAAAACATCCTTTTAAGCTACAGCCTGCTTTTCTGACTCTCAAAAACATATTTTTGTGTTTATCTGGAAACATATATTTCAACAAGCAAATTGTAAGGACCAGCTACTCCCCCTTAATCAAAGAAGTGAAGACTCTTGAAACTTTGCATTTCAAAAGGAAGCTTTTATTGAGAAAGATGAAAGCAAAAGCAAAGCAGGGTCTGGGGTCCTTAGGGCAATACAACAGGAATAAAAGAAGTTGGAATCCCCTCCCAACCATCCAATGTGGATTCCGCCAATCTGCAGGTGTGAAAGTGACAAACAGACTTTCTCAGGCTCTCTTCCTGAATGATGCAATCCACATGGCTTTCTCTCCCTATCCATTCCCTGAAAGGTGAAAAAGTTTCTGGCCTCTAGGTGCCAGGCTAGAAGTTATAAAGCGATTAATTACATGGTATAGGATAGATAGTAAAGAAGGGTGGAAAAATCTAAAGGAAGTATGGGGCCCCCCCTCTTCCCTCGAAGAATGGCAGATTCACAGATCTGACATATTGCCCTCCTTAGAAAAAAGGATAGTCCACCTGGAAAATAGAAAATATAATGAGTAATTAGAAGGGTTTAGATGAGTTTTTCACGTGAAATTTCCTTAACAGCCTTAACATGTCTTTTGACCACCCATTCATTTTGGGAGGTTGGGAGGTGTTTCCATGCCACTAGGTACTGGGTGGATCCATGGTGTATGCGTGAATCAAGAATTTCTTTGATTTCAAAGTGTTGTTTGCCTTCCATCATAATAGGGATTGGGGATGTGGGTACAGGTGGTCTGAGGGTGGAGGTCATCTCTGGTTTTAATGGGCTACATTGAAAAATGGGGTGAACCTGTCTAAGTGTTTTGGGTAAGAGTAGTTCCACAGTGACTGGATTTATAATCCTTGTGATGGGGAAAGGGCCTATGAACTTTGGTCCTAGTTTCTTTGAGGGTTGCAGTGACTGTAAACATTTTTTAGAGAGGTAGACTTTGTCTCCCACTTTGAACGGTTTTGGTTCAGTCCTCTTTTTGTTTGCTTGGGCCTTGAAAGCTGCCCTAGCCTCTTGTAGGGCCACTCTGACAACTGGCCATGTCTTTTGTAAGTTGTCAATCCACTCCTTAAGGGAGGGGATTTTGGGGTCCTCTGAGTTCAGGCATGGGGTTGAATTGCTGGCCCATGGCCACTTGAAAAGGGGTAAACTGTGCTGGTGTGTCCTGAGTTGTTGTATACTACTTCAGCAAATGGCAGGAGGTCTGTCCAGTTGTCCTGTTGATAATTAATAAAGCATCTTAAATATTGTTCTAATACGCTGTTGGCTCTCTCTGTAGATGCATTTGTCTGGGGGGGAGCGCTAAGGCCCTGGGAGGAGCCTAATAAGTCCAAAAACACCCGCCAGAAGTGAACTGGACTCCCTTGTCTGAAATTATTCTTTTTGGGGCTCCGTGGAGGCAGTAGATGTGTACCAGGAACATTTTTGCCAGGGCTCTGGAAATTGGAATTTTCTGGCACGGGATAAAATGCACCTGTTTGGAAAATAAATCCATTACAACCCAGATTACAGTATTTCCCCCATTTTCGGGGAGTTCCACAATAAAGTCCATAGAGATCTCTGTCCAGGGTGCTGAAGGCTCTGCTATGGTTTGTAGTAGACCGGGGCATTTTCTCTGTCGTTTTTTGGCTGCAGCGTAAACAGGGCAGCTGGCCACGTAGCTTTCAATGTCCTTTTTGAGTGGCTCTTGATAAGGTGCAGGGTTTTTACAAAACCAAAATGGCCTGCAATTTTGGAATCATGGCATTTTTTCATAAGATCCAGTCATTTGGATGCAGGTACATATAGTTTTCCTCCCACCCAAGCCAGAAGTGTTGTGGCCTGGCTAGCAGCCTGTGCAGTCAGAGCTTTTGGAGCCTTCAGTGCCTCATGGCAGTGATAGGAAAGGAGTAGCCCCTCCTTTCCTGAATGCCAGAGCAATGCTGAGCTGCCGAGAGGCAGAAAGGTCTAGCTGCCGAGATGCAGAAAGGTCTACTCCAGATGAGGTCTGCTCGGGGCTAATTGGCCACCTGGGGCTAATTGGCCACCACACCCTTAGGTCTTAAGAAGAGTTGCTGCAACTGGAAAGTTGCACAGAACAATGCTTGAAAAAGAGACCTGTCTGATCACAGTCAAGTTCCAGTTTGTATCCTGAATCATAGTTTGCATCTTGAACCTTGCATCTTGACTCCAGTTTCCAGTTTGTATCCTGAATCATAGTTTGTATCTTGAACCTTGCATCCTGACTCCAGCTTCCAGTTTGTATCCTGAATCTTGCATCTTGACTCCAGTTTCTTTCTGGCCTCCTGTAATAGTGTTACATCACCAGCGGGTTGCTACCGGTTCAGGCAAACTGGTCTGAACCGGAAGGAACCCACCTCTGCCCTGCACCCACGTCCATCACATGGTCCAATCAATGCACCGTCCCAACTGGAGGTGCCTCCCAGTCATGCCACTCCAGGTGCAGGCCAAATGTCCTTGACTCTCTGAGGAATGTTATTATGGCTAGATATCTCTGCAACTCCATGCAACCCCCCCTCCCAGTTTCCCATCCCTCCTTCAATGAATCCATCCATTCAGCCAGAGTCATGGAGGAGAGGGGTTGTCTAGGTAACTCAGGCATGGGGACAAATTCCATGCTGCTTTTGACTTGGGAGGGGGTCATGCCGGTGCTGCTATGCACAGCATTGTTGTAAGCAACCTCCGCAAAAGGTAGCAGGTCTGCCCAATTCTCTTGTTGATAATCCACATAACAATGTATATATTGTTCCACCACTGCATTCGTCTGTCCCGCAGCTCTGTTTATGCTTGGATGGAAAGCTGAGCTTAGTCCTTTGTGGACCCGGTCGACTTCAGGAACTCCCTCCAAAACTTAGTGGTGAACTGGACGCCTCTATCTGAGATTACCCAGCGGGGCATTCCATGCAGCTGGTAAATATGCTTGATGAACAACTTTGCCAGTTTCTTCGCTGAGGGTAATCAGAGGGCCTGCTTGGAAAACAAGTTGATCACTGTCCAAATCACTGTATTTCCTCCACTTTCTGGAAGTTCAACTATAAAGTCCATTGCGATCTCCTCCCAGGGTTGACTGGGGCTAGCCACTTGTTGGAGGAGTCCAGGGGGTTTCCCTGCCTCATTTTCATGGCTGTGCAGCTGGCACAGCTTTTTACGTAGTCTTCCACATCGGATTTCATCTTTGGCCACTAAAACTATCTCCTGGCTAGGGGTAGTGTTTTTAGGAACCCAAAATGGCCTGCCAGTCATGAGTCATGGCTGTGCTGCAAGATTTCCAGTCTTAAACTGAGGGGGACATACAGCTTGGATCCTTTCCAAGCCAGTCCATCTCTCATGGTCAAGATATCTTTGTTATCTGTGAGCCATTGGTCAGCTGGGAGTGCTGCTTTTAATGCGGCTGTCAGTTTGTCCCATACGGGATCAGGCTGGCATCTGGCTTGGCCCCTAGTGGTGACTTGTGCCACTTGTTGTGAGGCAGGGATGATGGCATAAACAACTTCTTCCCTCTGACTATCAAACTCTGGTTTTTGCAATAATGCATCAGCTAGTAGGTTCTTCCCCCTTGGGATGTATTTTAGTTCAAAGTTAAAACATCTCAAGTATTGGGCCCAATGAATTTGTTTGGGAGAGAGTTTTCTGGGTTTTTTTAAAGCTTCAAGGTTTTTATGATCAGTCCAAACCTCGAAAGGCACTTTACCCACTTCAAGAAAATGTCTCCAAGAGAGGAGGGCCCAGTGGACTGTGTAGGCTTCCTTCACCCAAATTGCCCACCTTTTCTTGGTGTCAGTGAGTTTTTTGGACACATATGCGCAGGGCAGGAGTTGGCCTTGTGGGTTCTTTTGTAGGAGTACGGCTGCCACTGCCACGTTGCTAGCATCAGCCTGGACTATGAATTGTCTTTCTGGGTCAGGGTGTTGAAGGATCGGCTCCTCTGCAAGGAGCCGCTTTAATTTTTCTTTTATATATATATATATATATACATTTTTATTGAGTTTTTAAAACATTAAATACAAAACATACATATACCTTTACGTTTTTCATTCCTGTGACATTGGTTTAAAGTTAGTCTACATACATATTATTCTATATAATTCTATATATAATATTTACATTTACATTCATTCAGAGATTTTCTTATTCTTTCTTATTTCTAACCAGTTGTAAAATTTATCCCACACTGCGTAAAATTCTTTCTCTTCTCGATTTTGCAATTCTAACGTTAATTTTGACATTTCTGCACAATCCATTATTTTTTTTAGTATCATATTCTCCGTTGGGGTTTTTTCATCTTTCCATGTTTGGGCGTAAGTTATTCTGGCAGCAGTTAGGACATGTATTATCAAATACTAGCTTTCTTTCGTCTGTTGCCCTCTAATAATACCCAATAAGAATGTTTCAGGTTTAAATTCCATTTTGGCATCTATCATTTCTTGTAACCATGTCGTAATCATGCTCCAGTATCCTCTTGCTGTCGGGCAAGACCAC
Organism: Diadophis punctatus similis; assembly: GCA_023053685.1. Classification (NCBI taxonomy): domain Eukaryota; kingdom Metazoa; phylum Chordata; class Lepidosauria; order Squamata; family Dipsadidae; genus Diadophis; species Diadophis punctatus. Next base: position 9,205,494 of record JALIGW010000010.1, on the reverse strand, counting down.
CACACGTGGTAATATGTGCCATATACTTGTTTACATTTCCAGCATCTTGGGTTCATATTAGCATATATTTTGGCAATTCTAGCCGGAGCTAGATGCCAGCAATAGAACATTTTATGTAGATTTTCTTTGTATGATGTTGATAGAGTTAGTTTATAATTAATCTTCCATAATTTTTCCCAATCGTCTAATTGGATAGTATAGCCGAAGTTTTTCATCCATGCAATCATATTTTCTTTAACTGTTTCTTCAAATTTATCGAATTGTAGTAGGTAATTGTACATTTTAGTTATAAATTTATTTTCAGATCCCAGTAATATTTTATCTATTGTATTTTGTTGTTTATTTATCCAAAATTCCTCCATGTCCTTTTTATATCTATTTTGTATTTGAAGATATGGCCACCAATCTGTGGCCATTCCTTCCTCCTTTAATTTTTCCCTAGACTTTAAGTTACCATTGTTGTCCAATAGTTCATCGTAGTTTCTCATTTTCGATCTTTCCAATGTATTGGGGTGGATCATGGCTTCCATTATGGATAACCAACGGGGTATCTCAATGTAGTATTTATTTTTAATTTTCCTCCAGGTATTTAATAATACGGCTCTTATCGCATGTGTTTGGAAGTATGAATGCTTGGTATTCTTTTCCCCCCCCCATAAATGGGCGTGCCAATCTTCCTGAATGTTGTGACCCTCTAATGTTAATATTCTATGGTTTTTTAAGACAATCCAATCCTTTATCCAGAGTAAAATTGCTGATTGGTGGTACATCTCCAGGTCAGGAAGTCCAAAACCTCCTCTGAGTCTACTATCTTGTAACACTTTGAATTTTATTCTCAGTTTTTCCCCAGACCATATAAATTTAGATATTGTTTTTTTTATTTATCCGAAAAAATTTTGTCTAATTTTATGGGTGCTGTTTATTATTTATTTATTTATTTATTTATTATTTGTTCTTCTATGCCGCCCTACTCCCGAGGGACTCAGGGCAGCATACAACAATTTTATAAGAACATCAATAATAAACAGCAATTTAAAAACAACAATTAAGAAAATATACAAAAGTTAAAAAATGTTCACAATCAGCCATACCAAGGGGGGAATTCAGATGGATTTAGTCTTTCCCCCCCTGCCTGCAGGAAGAGCCATGTCTTGACGGCTTTCCGGAAGGCCAGCAGGGTGGGGATGGTCCGGGTCTCTGGGGGAAGTTGGTTCCAGAGCGCGGGGCCCCCCACAGAGAAGGCCCTCCCCTAGGGCCCGCCAACCGGCATTGTTTGGCTGACGGGACCTGGAGGAGGCCCACTCTGTGGGCCCTAACCGGTCGAAGGGAAGTGTGAGGCAGAATGCGGTCCCGAAGGTAACCTGGTCCTAGGCCATGTAGGGCTTTAAAGATGATGATCAACACCTTGAATTGTACCCGGAGACCGATGGACAGCCAATGCAGCTGGCGGAGTATAGGTGTAATGTGGGTGTACCTTGGCACACCCACCACAGCACGCACAGCCGCATTTTGCACTAACTGAAGTCTCCGAATACTCTTCAAGGGTAGCCCCATGTAGAGCGCATTGCAGAAGTCCAAACGAGAGGTGACAAGGGCATGAGTGAACGTGAGTAGAGCCTCCTTCTCCAAGTATGGGCGCAATTGGTGCACCAGGCGTACCTGTGCATAGGCCCCCCTAGCCACAGCTGTAAGGTGTTGCTCTAATTTTAGCTGTGGATCTAGGAGGACCCCCAAATTGCGGACCTGTTCCGAGGGAGTTAATTTCACTCCCTCCAGAACCAAGGAGGGACCGTTGTCTTGGTCCTTAGGAGGCAGTATCCAAAGGCACTCAGTCTTGTCGGGGTTGAGTCTGAGTCTGTTTCTCCCCATCCAGGTCCTAACGTCATCCAGGCATCGGCACATTACACCAGCTGCCTCACTGAATTGAGACGGGGTGGTGATGTACAGCTGGGTGTTGTCAGCGTACTGATGGAAACTCACCCCATGTCTCCGGATGATCTCCCCCAGCGGTTTCATGTAGATGTTGAACAAGATGGGTGAGAGGACCGAATTCTGAGGCACCCCGCATAACAGGGGCCTGGGGGACGATCTCTGCCCTCCTGTTAACACCGACTGCGTCCTATTGGTGAGATAAGAGGAGAACCACTGCAAAACGGTGCCTCCCACTCCCAACTCACCGAGATGACGCAGAAGGATACCATGGTCGATGGTATCAAAAGCCGCTGAGAGGTCAAGTAGCACCAGGATGGAGGAATTTCCACCATCCCGGGCTCACCAGAGGTCATCCATCAGGGCGACCAAGGCAGTTTCTGTACTGAAGCCGTGCCTGAAACCCGACTGATAGGAGTCTAGATGGTCCAGATGTTTGGAATATATATAGCCATCTAGGTAAGATATTCATTTTTATAACGGCAATTTTCCCTGTAAATGATAGCTGCATCTTTCCCCATCTATCCAAATCCTGTTTCATTTTATGTAGTAGTTTGGTGTAATTATCTTCTTTAAGAGATGAATATCTAGCTGTGATCCAGATTCCTAAATATTTAATTTTTGTTGTTGTCTGCAGGCCTGTTTTTTCTGTTAATTCTTTTATCTGATTTTGGGTGCAGTTCTTGGTCAAATTTTTCGTTTTGTCTTTGTTTATTTTAAGTCCTGCCACTTTTCCAAATGCTTCTATATCCTTTAGATGTTATATCCTATATCCACTTTAATTTTTCAAATGTCCTTTGGCAGTCCATTGACCAGGCAAGCAGTTGGGACGGTCGAGGCATCGTGGGAGGGCCCCCTGTTTTTAATAGTTCTGTTAGGGGCAGAGCGACTTCTGCGAATGCTGGGATGAATTGTCTATAGAAATTTGCAAAACCCAGGAAGCTTTGAAGCTGTTTGTGGGTGCATGGGGGCTGCCAGTCTAGCACTGCTCTCACTTTTCCTGTGTCCATCTCCACTCCTCCGCTTGATACTTGGTAGCCTAGGTAATCTAGGGAGGTTTTATGGAATTCACATTTTGACAGCTTTGCGTAAAGTTTTGCTGCTACGAGTTTCTTCAGTACCTGCTGCACTAGTTTTACGTGCTCTTCTCACTGAATATGAGAATGTCGTCTAGGTAAACTAGGACCCCTTTGTATAGGTGCTCATGTAGCACTTCATTTATCAGCTGCATGAAGACTGCGGGGGGCCCTTGCAGGCCAAATGGCATTACTTTAAATTGGAAGCTGCCAAGCAGGCAGTTAAAAGTGGTCTTCCATTCATCCCTCTCTTTAATCCATATGTGGTAATAGGTCTCTCTCAAGTGGTGAACACCTTGCCCTTGGCTAAGTGGCTTAGCATGTCCTTCATTAGGGGTAGGGGGTAGGTGTTCATGCACACGTCATTAATTCCGCAAAAATCCACGCAAAGCCTCATACCCCCATCTTTTTCTCTTTAAATAGGATGGGGGCTGCCACCTGGGACAACGGGCTGGATAAAGCCCCACACTAAGTTGGCATCAATGTATTTTCTTAACTTGGCCATCTCTTTTGGAGTCATGGAATACATCTTTGGTCTAGGCAGCTTTGCTCCCAGCACAAACTCAATAACACAATCCGTTGGCCTGTGAGGGGGGAGGAAGTTGCAATCTTGCTCGCTACAGGCCTCTGACAGGTCTCGGTATTCCCTTGGCACATGTGGGCTGCCTGGAGGTTTGTCTATGGCAGGAGCTGCAGTCTCTCGCTTACTGGGGCCTGCAGCTTTTTTGCAGCTATCTGGTTGGATCGGTGGCAGCGGGCCAATGCCTATTCTTAGCTTTTGGTAGCTGTCTTCCCACGTGATGGTCGGTCCCCATTTGTCTAATCAAGTGAGGCCCAATATGATTGACTCTGTCATTTTTGGAACTATGATGAACCAGATGAGCTCACGGTGGCAGCCCATCTCTAGTCTGACTAGTTTTGTGACTGTTGTGGTCTGCCAGAGGCCTGCGCAGCTGGCGGCACAGTTGGACAGCGAGGAGGCTGGGGAGGAACATGGGCCAGACCTGGAGTCTGGAGAAGGCTCAGTGCGAGAGGCAGGGATCCAGCCCGGGCCATTTGGGAGGTCTGTCCCGACTCCAGAGCCTCCAGAGGCTGACATGAGCGAGGCAGAGGAACAGGAGAGCCTGTTCTCAATGCAAGCATTCGCAGAGCTGCCAGAAGGCAAGAACAGAGAAGGACTACTTGGGAGTAAGGCTTGGAGATAATTGGCCCCTCCCATAGGCTATTTAAGTGGAGCACAAGGGAGGGCTCCTCACAGGAAGCAACTTCATTCAACTCGTGTCATTCTAGCTCAGACTCTGTGTTTTCTGTTTGGCCTTGCCAAGTTTCTTGCTAATTGGTCTTTGGCAGCTTATCAAGGAAGATCAAGGTTCATGTGCTTATCTGCCTTTACCCGAAAGACTGTTGTCGGACTTGTTATCATTGTTTGGGACTTATTATGGCTGGGAATGAAAATAATTACCAGCCGATAAAATAAAAGTGGTTTTTGGGATGCCGTTTGTGCTGTATTATTGACCAGGAAGCCTAGGTCAGAACAGTGACCAGGGTGGCAGGGCCCCTGCCTATCAGCATCCCATCGACTTGCTCAAAACAGATGGGGCACCTAGGGATTTCGTGCCTATCCCTAGCTGTTGGACAATGGGGAGGCGGATCAAACATCTGATGCAGCCAGTGTCTATGATGACCTCGACCTCCCCTTGGGCTCCCGTTTCTGGAACTACAATCCAGGTTTTGATAGTGAAGGGGTGGATGGATTTACTTACCATCGGGTCATCATCACCGCTGCTCCCTTTGGCGGAGCCCAGAGAGGTTTCTTTGGCTGGAGTTTCCTCCTTCCCAGCTGGAAGGAGTGGAACCTCAACAGCCTGTTTGGCAGTCCTCCCCTTGTCCGGCAGCTTTCTTGGGGTTCTTCTTCCCCGGGATGCAGAGGGGGTCCGGACTTGAGGGACTGGGACAGGGGCCAAGCACTCTGGCACCCTGTGCCCATGCTGGCCACCTTGATAGCATTTGATCATCTTGGACGGAATGGGTTGCAGCGCATCAGCTGGCTTGACCAGAGTTCGGTGACCCAAAGTTCTTTTTGCCGGCTTTTCTGCAGTCAGTTTTCGATGGGGGTGGATCTCCAAGTCCATGGCCACGGCTGTATTGTACCAGGCTTGTATGCGCTCTGGGACTCCCCTGATGCCACACTCTTGTCTGAGGTCCAGGTCCAGGTCCTCCTTGAAGTGGTAGACAAGGAGGCATTCAGGCCAGTCTCTCAATTTTCCAGCCAGCCTCTGTAATTACCACACCAATTCTGTGATGACCCGGGGCATGGTACAAAGGCAACACAGCCAGAGAATAAGTAGTAGTCCCTTTATTAGCTCCAAACTTGCCCCCAATGTCCCTTTTACTCTTCAGTCTGGAGAAAAACTCTCCCACAAACCTGTAAGCCGAAAAACTTCCAACGATAAATCCAACAAGGCAAGATAAAATAATTAATCCGGCAGGGCAAGCAAGATAAGGAGTTCAAGTGGTGGGCATGAGGAAAGAAGAGTTGGTGTGGCAAATTGATAAGATATATCGAGTGAACTCCCGTGTGGCTAGAATGAGAAATCTTCCAAGAGATATTGTAATATATTTTAACAACAGAACATTGCGAAATGACATCCTACAAGCAACTTATCAAAATAAGCTACAGGTGGGAGGACAAGAAGTGATGACAATGAAAGAAATCCCTCCAAAAATGTTGAGAGCTAGAAAGGAATTTTCCTTCCTAGTGGAAGAACTTAAAAGACAGCAATTGCCATTTAGGTGGGAGGTCCCAGCTGGAATATCTTTGATTTATGATGGAGAAAGACATTGATTGAATACGGTACAGAAAGCAAAAGATTTTTTTACATATGTCTTAAAGGCTGGGACACCAAGATCCCCAGAAGGGAGGAGAAAGGAAGAAAGAGCAAGACAAAGAGAGGAATTACAGCAAGAAGGAGCTACAGCTGGTCAAAGTGAATTAGCTATAACTCAGGCTGATCAAAGTGTGGATATATTTGGAGAGGAACGGATAAAAGAACAAAGACAGACCGGAGCTACAACTAAGCGCATACAGGAAATGTCTCAGCAACAATCTCAGCTGATAGCCAAAGAAGTTACCAATCAAGCAGTGGGAGGAACAAGACCAAAAGAAATAAAGAAGCTGGATGTCCAGGCAATGTTCCAGATGCTTGAGAAGTTCCCAGATGGGAAGTAGATTTTTAATGTGGAATGTCAATGGATTAAATTCACCACAGAAAAGAAGGAAAATATTTCATTATCTTAAACAATTTAACAATGATGTGACCTGCCTACAAGAAACACATATTAGAACACAAGATCAAAAACACCTAATAAATTCAAGATTAGGAATACATTTTGTTTCAGCAGCACCTGACAAAAAAAATGGAATTGTTATATATGTGAAGAGACATTTGATTGCTAAGTTAATTGAAGCAGATGATCAAGGAAGATATTTAGCGGTTGAACTTTTAATTAAAGGAGAGAGACTATTGGTAATTGGTGTATATGCCCCGAATCAACAACAGGAAAAATTTTATGATCTTTTACATACAAAGTTGGTACAATGGGACTACAGCACCTGCATCCTTCTCGGTGATTGGAATGGTGTACCAGATGTTGTAAAAGACAAGAAGGGCCCTAAGCAAAATATTTTTTCAAGAGCAAAATTGCCAAAACCGTTTTTTGAGATGATGGAGGATTGGGAGTTGAGAGATATTTGGCGCGAAAGAAATACAGAAGAAAAGGATTTTACTTTTTTTTCCGATAGACATCAATCCTTTTCAAGGATTGACTTTATTTTGATTACTAATAATCTCTTTTCTAGGGTAAAGAAGACAAAGATATGCTCAAGAGTATTGACAGATCATAGTCCGGTTTGGATGGATTTAGAAGATCGAAATGGACTTAGAAGATCATGGAGGTTAAATGAGAATCTATTTAGATATGAGGAAAATGTGAAGGAGTGTAAAAAATTAATGAAAGATTTTTTGTTAACAATATGCAGAAGGGCACGTCTTTAGAAATGGTTTGGGATGCAAGTAAAGCCTATATGAGGGGTATTTTGATATATTTGAATAATAAATATAGAAGGAAAAAAGGGGGGAAAAGGAAAGAATTAGAGGAGGAGATTAAGAGACAGGAAAGGGCTTTAATTTCTAATCCAACGGATAAAAAAATTAAAGAGACGATTAATTTATTAAAGGGACAATTTAATATGTTAATGGCAGATCAAATAGCAACAAATTTACAATATGCTAAATTCAATACTTTTAGCAATGCTAATAAACCAGGAAGATGGCTGGCATACATTTTAAGAAAGAAGCAAAAAATCAAGAACTATTGAAAAAATAAGATATAAGGGCAAAGAAGTTTATGAACATGAACTTATTAAAAAGTCATTTTTAGAATTTTATTCAGATTTATATAGTGGGGATAAAGTTAAAGAAGAGGATATAGATAGCTATTTGCAGAAACAGAATATTTATATAACTTCCAAGGTCCAGAGGGATATTTTAAATCAATTGATAACTTCAGAAGAGATCTTAATGGTAATTAAACAGTTAAAAGTGGGTAAAGCCCCAGGGACAGATGGTTTAACTGCTGTTTATTATAAAAAATTACAGGAAGAAATGGTGGAACCACTTAAAGAATTATTTAATAATATTCAAAAGGGAGGTAATGTACCTCCAACATGGAAGACATCTTTTATCTCTCTGATCCCAAAAGAGGGTTTAGATTACACAGATCCCAAAAATTACAGGCCGATCTCACTTTTAAATATAGACTATAAAATTTTTACTAAAATTTTAGCGAACAGATTAATGATAGTTATGTAAGAAATGATACATCATGATCAAACAGGATTTTTAACTGGTAGACAAATGAAAACTAATGTCAGACAAATTGTTAATTTATTAGAGTATTTGAGAAGCAATAACCAGGTCCCCGCAGCACTAGTATTTTTGGATGCTGAGAAAGCTTTTGATAGGTTGAATTGGCAGTTTTTATTAAAGTTATTAGAAAAGTTACAATTTGGAGATCATTTTGTACAATCCATTGGGGCAATATATAAAAAACAAACAGCGCAAATAATAATCAATGGTGGAGTGACAGATACTTTTAATATAGAAAAGGGTACTAGACAAGGATGTCCTCTGTCTCCTCTGCTGTTTATTTTGAGCCTGGAAATAGTACTTAATAAAATAAGAGATCTTGACATAATAAAAGGAATAAAAATTAGACAAGAAGAATATAAGCTTCGAGCGTTTGCGGACGACCTGGTTGTTACTTTAACTCAACCATTACAGTCTATTAGAATGTTGATGGATACAATTAATATATATGGACAAGTATCTGGTTTTAAAATAAATATAGCTAAAACAAAAATAATAGTTAAAAATGTGACAAGAAACCAAAAAGAAGAAATAGAAAAGGTAACAGGTTTTGAGATAGTCCAAAAGATTAAATATTTAGGGGTTTATATTATGTCCACAAATACAAAACTATATCAATATAATTATGAATCACTTTGGTTAAAAATACAGAAGGATATGGAAAGTTGGGAAAAATTACAATTGTCTTTGTTGGGTAGGATAGCTGCAGTTAAAATGAATGTTTTACCAAGGTTTTTATTCCTCTTTCAAATGATACCAATACTTAAAAAAGATGAAGTTTTAAAGCAATGGCAGAAGGGTATAAATAAATTTATTTGGGCGGGGAAGAAGCCAAGGGTAAACCAGAAGATTATGCAGGATACTCGTGAAAGAGGTGGTTTAAAAATGCCTAATTTAAAATTGTATTATGAAGCAGCGGTTCTCTCAGCAATTACGGATTGGATAAACTTAACTGAAGAGAGTGTATTAAATATTGAGGGATATGGTTTGGTTTTTGGGTGGCATGCTTATTTAGTATATGATAAAAAAAGTAGATAAAACTTTCAAGAGCCATATATTAAGAAATGCTTTATTGCGTGTCTGGAAAAAGTACCAATGCAAATTAAATGATAAGTTACCTTTATGGACAGTACCCAGACACACGATAGAAAATATAAATTTGGAACAAAAATTTGATAAAATTACATATAAGGAACTTCTTTTCGAAGAGGGAACTTTATTTCAATTAAAACCGTTTGAGAAATTAAGAGAAGAAGGTATAACTAGAACATGGTTTCAATATATACAATTACAGGCTAGATGGAGAGATGATAAAAAAATTGGTATTTTGAAAAAAGAGGACAATCTGATTGTACAAATAAAAGATAAGGGCCCAATGCATATTAAGAGATTATATAATATTTTACTGGAATTAGATTCAGAAACAGAACTAGTTAAGGATTGCATGATAAAATGGGCTCAGAATATTGGTGAACCTATAATGATGGATACATGGGAAAAGATATGGGTTAGAAATGTTAAATTTACACAGGCACAAAATTTGAGAGAAAATTTTTATAAAATGCTTTATAGATGGCATCTAGACCCAAAAAACCTAGCTTGTATGTACCCAAATTCAGACCCTAAATGTTGGAGATGCGAATGTGAAGATGCCACATATTTTCATATATGGTGGACTTGTAAAAAGATTAAGGCATTCTGGATAAAAATTTGGTGGATTATACAAAATATTTTAAAGAAAAAGATTAAGTTCACACCACAATTTTTCTTGTTGGGTATAATAACAGATTGTTCTGTTATAGAGACTAAGTTGGTTTTGAATTTTATATCTGCTGCCAGATTACTGGTGGCACAATATTGGAAGAAGGAAGATATACCTACAATTGAAGAATGGACAGTAAAAATGACACATTTGGCTGAAATGGCCAAGATTTCATCATACTTAAAGGACCACTCAAATGAAAGATATATATTGGAATGGAGTAGGTGGACTGTATATATTCAAAAAAAGTATCAGATTAAGATGACTCAAATAGCTTATTAATGCTAGAAATTTGTGAAATGTTAGATTATACTTTCAAGTTTCTGGACTAACAAAGAGTTAAGGATGAAAGGTATTTTTGAACTAATATTTTTTTTTCTTTGTTTTTTTTTCTTTTAGCATTTTTTTAATTTTTATGTTTACTTTTCGTTGGAGTTATACCCTGTGATTTTTCTGGGAAGTCCTGGGGGGTGGGTGGGAAGGGTGATTGGGGGGCGAGGGGGGTGAGGGGGGGAGAAAAGGGGGGGAAATGTTTGTACTTTATACTTATAAAACTTTTCAATAAAAAAAAAAGAATTAAAGTAGCATGGCAGTAAATCAAACCAGTTGGGAGGATGCCAGGAACTCAGATAAAGCAGTGAACATGAACATGAACTCAGCGTTTGTTCCTGTCAACCACCCCTCCCATTCGCTTCTCTTTTTAAACTCCATCTCCAGGTGTGCCTTGTGAAGGGAATTGGGGCCCTTTCCTCCCTCGTAAGCCACGCAACCCACGTTGCTCTCTTCTCCATTCTTCCCTGCGTACCCTAGGATGAGGAGGGGGTGGGCCTTGGTCTTCATCAAAAACCCCTCTTCCACCTCTCCCCTGCTCTGCCCAGCCTGACTTTGCCCTTCCCCAGTTTCCTCCACAACCAATGGAGCCATTCTCCCACTCTCTGTCAGCTGTTCCTCTTCCATCTCAGAGTCAGACTCCAATAGGGGCATGACAAATTCTTTTGGGGGCTGGCCCACTTGCTTCAAAGCTTTAATCTGGCCTCAATCAGGTGGGCTGTGTCCTCGAACTGGCCGTGGAGCAGTTGGACGAACTCGTCCATGTCTTCTAGCTCAGGGGCCCCTTCATTGTGCAGTTCAGCTATCCACTTTGCTGCTTCCTCCTCATTCATGCCATCCGCAATTGCTGAAATCATCTCGATCAGTTTGATATTGGTCCCCATAGTGATCAATGTGTGACCAAACTCGATTAAGGAAATAGGCCAGCTTTCCCGGAATTCCATCGAACATTGCTCTGAACTGTGGAGGAAGTGCGGCTGGCGAAGCCAGTTGTGGTACTGATTCTGGTTGCGGGACAGGCGCCGGCAGTGGAGCTGGCACTGGCTGCAGGGCTGGAGCCTGCTGCGGAGCCAGAGCTGGTGTCCACTGATACTGGACCCACCCCTGGCTAGGGTAGAAGACCCAGCCAGGGGGGATTTGGTCGGCGGGAGGTAGTCTAAGGACTGGCAACTGAGGAGGGGTGTTGGGTCTTGGCAGCCCCAATGATGGTCTTTGCCATGCTGGACTGGAGTGGCCCAACAGGCCTGCTGCTGCACTGCTCCATCTCCTGCAGGAGCTGTCATCCCGGTAGACTGGGCCCAATGGGAGAGATTATGATGTGACCTGCTACACACCGTGTGGAATGAGGCTGATGCCCTGCACAATGCCACCACGGTCCCTTGGCCCAGAAAGGTGAATGTGGGCTGAGCCAAAGCCCAGCCGGGAGGCCCAGTCGTTGGGAGATGCGATATGCTTCCCATGCTGAACTGGTCGAACGGCTCTGGTAGACCCACCAGCGATTGGCTTCACATCAGTGGCTGGAATCTCTGAGATCAGCTGGCACCAGGGCTCTCCATTTGAGGGCTTGGGTCGGCTCCACTCTGCTCACGCCCCATCTGCTGTTCCCGCAGCATCGCAGCATCTTGGGATGGCGCGGCTGCCGCAGCCTCGCTCCATAGAAAGGGATCTGGTTGAACGGCTTTCCAGGGCGCTGGCTCTCTGGGCCAGGCACCCCATTGGTGTTCCGCTTCAGTGGCCTCCACTGCCTTCACCCCAGATTCAGAAGGGGAGTAGAGGGTCTTGACATGGACCATTGAACCAGCTCTGGTGGCTCCCTCTGTGATTGCAGTTTTCTCCTCCATCTTCCCCTGAGTTTTCACACAACCTGGTGTCGGGTAGGCGTTCAGGGCTCAGGACCCCGGACAGCACCCCAGAGGTCGGGGAGCTGGTAAAAGTTTTAAAACATTCAGGTTAATGTCAGGGTTTCAAGTAACATCCCCAACAAAAGAAGACTCCGAGGCTAGACGTTCCTCAAAGTTCTATTTTATTAGAGATGTCATATTGGCACATCTGGGAAAACCCGAATCTGAAAGCTTCCAGGTTTTCCTCACCCAAAAGAAAGTCCAAGACCCTTCCCCTGCACCCACATGTCCATCACATGGTCCAATCAATGCACCGTCCCAACTGGAGGTGCCTCCCAGTCATGCCACTCCAGGTGCAGGCCGAATGTCCTTGACTCTCTGAAAAAGGAGTGTTATTATGGCTAGATATCCCTGCGACTCCATGCAATCCCCCCCTCCCAGTTTCCCACAGCACTAAAATGTGGCAGCCCTGAAGAATTCAAGAAAAAGATGACTTCCAGGGCTGACACTCATAAAACAAAGAGGAGTTCAAAGATGTTAAAAAAATATTTTACATCATTGGTAATAGTCTCCATCAATTGGTCATAGTCATTTTCATGGTCCTTTTCTCAGATATTTCCAGGGTAAAGCCTGCATAAAATGAACAACCACTAAAGATAAACTTTAATACATAAATGTTGCTGGTGCTTTATACGTCACAGGGTGACTAGGTTCTTTTAGAACTGAAAGTGTATTTTGATTTTCATGTATGGCAATTGATACATAGAAAACAAGACAGTGGAGACTTTCATGCTTTTTTGCTATCTGTACTGAAAATAATTACAACAGGTATTTACAACAGATATACAACATGATCCTCGTCTTTCTCCCAGTGTCAGGTTTACTCCTTGGTCTCTCTCCCAGAGAACAGTCTCCTGTAACTTTCCTGTGAACTGCTTCACTCCTCCCCCTTCTCTCCATCTCCCTCCCCTACTTTCTGGGCTTATCAATAGGGAGTGAAAAAAAAACATGTGCTGGATTTATAGCTAGTGTTCTCAGCACCAGTTGTCTTTTCCCCTTGGATCTGCTTCTTTTTCTCTGTTGGAAAAAAAACCCCTCTCAGGTCTTGTGCCCAGACTTGCTCCATAGAACAGGATTTTACCAATGACATCTGACTCTCATCTTCCTGTCTTGGGTCTTGAGAGAAGATGCCCTCTCTCTGGAACTTTCCATCCTTCAGGGAAGCCACTTCATTTTACACACTTTTCTCTCTCCTTTTTTTTCTATGGCTGTTTTATAATCTGGCATATTTAAACAGGGTCTGAAAAGAAATAATTTAATTTTACGTGTAAATATATGTTACTATAAATTCAGTGGGAGAAGGGGTGTTGTACTTACCTGATACGCTCCTTCTCGTAGGATGGAACTATCAGCCAGGATGGGTAATGACCTCGCCCAATCAGATAGGACTGAGTCTGCAAATTAAAATATTGGGGGGCACTTCTGCCTCTCTCCCCAGTTACAACGAAGACCGAAGGAAACAAGCAGACTTGACGTGGCAACCTGAATAAATGAAGCAAGACTGTCCATTCCTAGGCAAAAAAATTTTTTTCTTTATTTGTGAAATAGACCAGAAGTTGCAAGAAAAACAGTACGTAAAAAACTGGCTATAGGCATGAAGTGTCCCCTTACCCCCAATATGCACTCAACATCAAGTGAACCAATAACTAGGGAGGGACTGGCTGATAGTTCCACCCTACGAGAAGGAGCATATCAGGCGAGTACAATGCCCCTTCTCCATAGTGGGTGGAACTATCAGCCAGGATGGGACATACCCAAGCCGTGTGTCCTAGGGAGGGAATAACAGGAAACCCTCAGCTGTCAGCATGGGACACCGATTGCAGAACCCTGCGGCCAAAGGAAGCCTCTGCAAAGGTGAATTCATCTATTCTATAATGCTGCATGAACTGCAGGGGAGAAGCCCATGCCGCTGCACGGCACACCTCCTCCAGGGAAGCTGGGGTTTGCCAGGCAGCTGATGTGGCCGCACTCCTAGTGGAGTGGGCAGTTATTCCAGTTGGCCGGGAGGACGAGGACAAGTCATAGGCATCTGCGATGACAGCGCGGAGCCAGCGACCTACCATAGAGGCCGACACCTTCCGTCCGGCAGAACCAGGAAGGAAGGACACGAACAGCGACTCCGAGAGCCGGTGTGCTGCCCTGCGCTTAACGTAGGTGTGAATAGCCCTACGGATATCCAGCTTGTGCCACTTGCGCTCCAACTCATTGGAGGGATCAGGGAAGAAGCTAGGGAGGATTAACTTTTGAGCCCGGTGGTACCAGGAGTTGACCTTCAGGACAAAGGTAGGGTCCAGCCGAAGGACCACCCTGTCCTGATGTACCACGCACAGGTCGCTCCTCACTGACAGAGCTGACAGCTCGGAGATCCTCCTGGCTGAGGTGATGGCGACCAGGAAGACCACCTTGTACATCAGGTGATGGAAGGAAACCCTGCGGAAGGGCTCATAGGGAGCCCATGTGAGGGACTCGAGGACCTTGTCCACGTCCCAGGTGGGAAATCTATGAACCGCCAGAGGGCGTAGATTAGTGGCCCCCTCTGATGAAGTGGCCAGTGAGGATGCCTCCCTGCAGGCCAGGACCGATGACAGGGCCGCCAGCTGCCTGCGTATGGTATTGGGTGTCAGCCCTTTATCCAACCCATCTTGGAGGAATTCCAGAATCTTGGGGACCGGAACCCAGGTGGGGGAACACCCTGCACGGTGGCACCACGAGCAGAATGCCCACCAGGTGGCGGAGTAGATTCGTTCCATCGAGGGCCTCCTAGAGGCCAACATGGTTGAAATGACCCACTGGCAATATTGTTGGCAAGCTAGGGAGCTCCGCTCAACCACCAGGCGGTCAATTTTAACCGGTCCGGGTCCGGGTGGTGGATCTGGCCCTGCGAGAGGGAATCCTGCCGGACCGGGATGGTCCAGGGAGGGGCCACCAAAAGCTGTTTGAGATCAGCGAACCAGGGCTGCCTGGGCCAGTAGGGAGCCACCAAGATCACCTCTGCCCCCTCCCGAAGGATTTTCTGCAGCACCCTGCTGATGATGGAAAAGGGAGGGAAGTCATAGAGGAGGAGTCTGGGCCACCTGACCCTCAGTGCATTGACTGCCTCCGCCCCTGCTGTCTGGTACCGAGAGTAGAACCTGTCCAGCTGGGCATTGCCCGGGGAGGCAAAGAGGTCGACAGCCAGCAGTCTGAACCGAGAGGTCAGGGCTTGGAACAAGTCCGGGTGCAGCTGCCACTCTGCCGGGTTGATAGTAGTCCGGCTGAGCCAGTCTGCCTGGGAATTGTCCACTCCGGCAACGTGGTCGGCCGTCAGGGAGAACAGGTAATGCTCTGCTCAACGACACAGTCTGTTGGCCTCCTCCATCAGCATCCTCGAACGGGTGCCCCCCTGCCTGTTGACATGCGCTTTGGCCACCATATTGTCCGTGAGGACGAGTACATGGTGGCTCGACAGGTGTTGCGCAAAGGCCTTGAGGGCTAGGAAGATGGCCCGGAGCTCAAGCCAGTTGATGGCACACGTGGCCTCCTGCTGGCTCCACGTTCCCTGTGCCACCAGACCCTTGGAGTGGGCCCCCCAACCCCTGAGACTGGCATCCATTGTTACAAGGATGCGGTGAGGCTCGTGAAAAAGAGAGCCCAGCAATGATGCGGAAGACCTCCACCAGGTGAGGGACCTGCTTACCTTCGACGTCACCAGGATCTTGGCGGTTGAGTTGCTGTGGTTTGCCTTCTGGAAGGGCAAGAGAAGCCATTGAAGCTCCCTAGAATGTAGGCGTGCCCAAGGGGTGATGGAGATAGTGGAAATCATTTCCCCCAACAGAGTGGAGAGGAGGGAGATGGGCGCCCTCTGCGCACCCTGGACCTGGGCTGCTATCTCCCAGAGGCTGTTCTGTCAGTCTTGGGACAGGGAGATCCTACATTCTAGGGAATCAATGACTGCTCCCAGGTGAAGGATGGAAATGGAAGGGACCAGATGGCTTTTGGCTAGGTTAATTGAAAAGCCATGGTAGGTAAGGGTGGACATTGTGAGATGGAGGTGATCCAGAGCCAATTGGTGGGATGGGGCCATGACCAAGATGTCATCCAAATAGCAATGGACCCTGACAGCGAGTGTTCTTAGATGTGCTGCCAGCGCCGCCAGGACCTTCATGAAAACACGAGGGGCGGAGGAGAGCCCAAAAAGGAGAGCCCTGTACTGAAAGTGCCTACCTGCATAGCAGAACTGGAGGTACTGCCTATGATTCCAATGGATGGGGATATGCAGGTAGGCCTCAGTAAGGTCGATGGAGGCCATATGGTCTCCCTGGCGTATGCACTGCAGGATGGTGGAGAGCGAGTGCATTTTGAGCTTCCTGAACTTGAGGTAGCAGTTAAGCTGCTTCAAGTCCAGTATTGCTCTCCATCCCCCCGAGGTTTTGGGTACCACGAAGAGGATGGAATAGTACCCAAGGCTGAGATGATCTTCAGGCACCAGTTGAATGACCTCGATGTTGAGTAGGTGCTGAACGGCCTCACCCATGAGGGCCCGCTTGGCTGGGTTTTTTGAAACCGAGCAGGCCAGGAAAAACCTCGGGGGAAGGGAGAGGAATTCCAGGGACAGTCCCTGTGAAACGGTGTCTAGCACCCACCTGTCCCCTGTGACTGAATCCCAGCGGGAAGTGTATAAGGACAGGCGGCCCCCGATGAGGGGATCAGAGGAGGATTCAGCGGGGGTGCCGCTGGAAATGGTCCCTCCCCCTCGAAAGGGCTTCTTGGACTGGCGGCCCCTGGGAGCCCTGTCCTGGTACTGGCGTGGGTGAGGGGTGTACTGACCTGAGCCCCGTTGAGCTGTGAGAGGGGGGTCGGGTGCCCGGGAGGCCCTGGGTGAACTTGGGCCTGCCTGGGGTTCCTATGGTTGGGCCTGCCTGGGGCTCCTATGGTTAAAAGGAGGAAGGACTTTCTTGTGGTCCTTGTTCTCGACCAGGAGAGGGTTGAGTGCTGCCCCGAAGAGGGAGTGGCCCTTGAACGCGGAGGATGACAAGCGCCATTTTTAGTGGGTGTCTGCCTGCCACTGTTGGAGCCACAGCATCCGGCGGGAGGCCACGGAATTGGCGATGGCCTTGGCTGCAAATTTGGAAGCCTGCAGGGTGGTATCGGCTGAGATCTGCGTGGCCGCAATCAGCTTGGTGATATCCTGCTGTGCCCGTAGGTCGTCGGAGGGCGTGTGCTCCTGGAGCTGCTTTAGCCACTTTAGCGACGTCTGGTTGATGAAGGAGGCCGCGGAAGCTGCCCTCACTGCCCAGGCTGCGGCTTAGTGCGTTTTCCGGAGAGACTGGTCCGAGCGACGCTCCTCCGGCCGAAGAAGCTCCTCCGTTTCCCCCGGAATGGTATTGGGGGAATAGAGGGCGGCCACCAGAGGGTCTACTGGGGGAACCGCTAGGAGCTGCTGGAAGGAACTGTCCAGATTAAAGAAGTGCCGGTCATTGTTGCTGGTGGAAACGTTGGTAGCAGGGGACTCCCATTGTTGTAGGATAGAGTCCATGAAAATTTGAGGAGCAGGAACAGATTCCAGCGGTGGAGCCTGGTTGGAAAACAGCGGGGCACTCGCTGTGGGTGCTGGGGTTGATGTGGAGGGGAGCCCCGCCACTAATTTGGCCTTATGAAGAAGGGAACTGAATAGGGCCGGATCAAAGAGGGATGAGGGGGGAGCCGAAGCCACAGTTACAAGCCCCTCATCATCCAACATGATGGTCTTAGGGAGCTCATCCTCTTCTTCGGACTCGGAAGACGAGTCCTCCTCTGAGGTGACCAGTTGTTCTTGGGCTGGTATTGACCTCACTAACCCTTGTCCTTGTCCCCCCCAATGGAGGAGGGGGAACTTGTTGGACCTGCACCCGGACTGGCAACTGCTGAGGAGGCTGAGATAGACCTGTGGCCAGTCCCTGCTGCACTGCTGCGGTCAGCATGGCCTGGAGCTTGGCATGAAACATCTGCACCATAGGGATGGCTGGAGTCCCCACCACCATGGGGGAGCAGTGAATCTGGGCCTGCGTAGTAGGGGCCACTTGGGTGGCCAGGGCAGGTGGGCACTGGTCTTGGCTGACTGGCTGGGGTGCTGGTGCTGGGTGCTGGACTGCAACTTTTGGTGCTGGGGTCAGCTGCTGAACTGGTTGCCCCCAGAGATTATCATCCGCTAAGCGGATTTGCATGCTGTTCAGAGATAGGATGTCACCTGGTCTTGCTTGGGCTCCCTCAGTGACAGGGCTGGCTACAGACTGAGACTTACTGCCCTGGTGCTGTTTATGCCTCCCCCTTTCCTCCCTCTGGGGGACATTAGAGGGAGAAGCCTGAGAGTCCCCTGTAGGGTGGACCCTAATCTTGGATTTCTTCTTAGCTGGAGCCTCAGCCATGGATTCAAGGGCTATGTGCAATGGCACAGGCTCTATAAGCAAGGCTAGCTAAGGAGGGAGGAGTTTGAGGCTTAGGATGGACGATGACCACGTCTGTCCAGACTGAGACTGAGTCAGTAACTGGGGAGAGAGGCCCCCCCAATATTTTAATTTGCAGACTCAGTCCTATCTGATTGGGTGAGGTCATTACCCATCCTGGCTGATAATTCCACCCACTATGGAGAATATTAACAATTTCTTGTAGTTGACAGGAGTAACAGTTTGACATTGAGCTTTTTCAGACTAGCAGGTAACATAGCAGAAATATTTTAACATCACTAAAGGTGGATTAGTCACCTCCTCAGTGTAACTTATGACGGTTATTGCTTCAGCTCTAAAATGTCTATAGCAAAAGCTTGTTGGAAGGAAAATTCATCTGGTCCAGTTCCAAGCTGGGAGAAAGGCACTGGAAATAAAATGGAGGCTGGAGGCCATTTATTGATGAAGCAGAACCACCAGGGTTTGTGGTTCTGGGCAACTGACAAAAGGGAGTTGAGAGTGGGTGGTTTTTATACCTTCTTTGGGCTTTGTATTTGAGCTTCCCATTCCTGTGCAAGAACATGTCCTCTAATATTCTATTGGCTGTTGTCAGATTCCTATGGGGGTCATGTAGGGGTTATGTAGGGGTCATAGCTGACTCTATAGGCAAAAGAGGAAATGCAAATCCTAGGTGTTTGTCTGAGCTAATTTGATTGAAGTTGGGACTGCTCTGGGGTTCTGCAATGAAGTTCTTGTGTTATGAAAGGGAGTTGGGAAATTCCTATTGTGTCTTTCGTTCTGTGCTGGATCTTGGGTGGGGAGATGCTTCTAATCCTACCATTCTGCCTTTGTTTCAAAATATCCTATCTTGAATGGATTACCAAATCTGCATTTCTAAAGGCTGCCTCCTCAGTTTCTGCTTGGGAGCAAGGAGACTGTGGCTGCTTTCTGTGTCTAAAAACATGTCTCTCCATTTCTCATTTAGGGAAATATAATATTCTGCCTTTTTAATATTCCTCAAAATATTTCATTCTTCTAGGAGGGGGTGGGGCTTCCTACAAGCTTTTTAACAAACTATGTTTCAATTCACACATAAAATTGTTCTTGGTCACATAGGTAATCCATTCGATAATAATGGAAAATTTTTATGATAAAGGCTAGCTGAATCTGTTTCATGCTTACAGCTTGAGACTGCCAATTTCTAAAAATAACAACAGAATTGAGATGCTGGGTTTAGAATTAACCTAAAGTACTATTTTTCTTAATCTTTATATTTTTCATGCCTTGTACTGTATAACTGTCAGGTTGTTGGGGGTAATGTGATGACATTGTAAACTGCTGAGTACTGTAAAGCACTGAGGAATATATATAAGTCTAAGTGCTATTGTAATAGTATGTGGGAATAACCATGGGAGACTGGACAAAGAGACGTTGTCAAGGGAATGGTCAGGTAAGGGACAGCATAACTCATAGTTAGACAGTGGAGTGGACAGGAGAAGAGTCCGTCCCTAGATTCTCAGGCTGTAAAGAAGATGGTAGTGGTGGGCAAAAATCTTGCAATCATTGGCAAGATTCTATCAATGTAGCTTTACAATAAAGTAGAATTAGCTCATCCTATATTGCCCTCAAGACTAATATTCTACAAAAACCTACCATAACAAAACAACCTAATTCCATCCTTTGCATTCTCCTCAAAGAAACAATGGAAATTGTTTTTCTAATCCTTTGCTTTGGAGGCTCAGGGATCAATTTTATATCACACAAATCAACTTCCACCTCATATGAAGAAGAACTCTGTTTCTACCCAGGTATAACCAAACATGTAGCTAATGTACACTTTATTAAGTGACAATTGTTTACCCTTGCACAGTAGGCCCTAGAGTAGTAATTCTGACCATTCCTGGATAGGTAATTAAATTTCCCTTGCAGGACATCCTTGAATATATCTGCAGTCATTGTGAAGCCATGGAGACAATGTCTCTGTTCATCTGCAGAGCTGTATTTAAATCTTTGTGCAGAGGAGCTTAAAGTGTCCCCCCCAACTATTATTTTCTTCATAAAAGCTCAAATTAGGGTTTGCTATATTCATTTTTTTCATTGGTTGCTGGATGGTTGGAGTAGAGTGTATGATCCCTTATAACATTGCAAATATGTTCGTATGAATTTAACTTTCATTAAAGGCAGAAAAGCCTTTTCTGTGTGTGTGTGTATGTTTGTGTGTATGTCTTTGTGTGTATTTCCAGTTAACACATATTTTTATTTTCCAAAGAGATAGGAAAATAGAATGTAGTTTAGAAAACATTATGGTTCCTGCATTTAAGGTTCTGATTTTAAAAACTAATAAAATTATTAGGGCTTTATTTATTCATTTCAAAAATGGTTAAAATAGAATTTGCTTCAAAATATAAACTTTCTATATAGTCAAGCCCTAAGATTACCAGGGGTCAATGCAATCAAGTGGATAATGTTAACCTCTACCAATTAGCTTTAATGCTGATAAGCAGCCTTTCCTGATTGGGTTAGATAACAGGAGGTTCATGACCTAGCGATATCTGCATTGCTTGCATTTTGATTACTTACTTTCATGATGACCATGATTGAAACTACTGATAAGGTCCCTTTGTATCTATGCAGTACAAAATATCCAGAAGACAAGACTTGACAGAAAAATAGGACATTTTCTTGCTGATCATTAGCAAACTTGAAATTGCTGGTAATAAGAAAGAGAAGAGATTTCAGGCTTGAATATTCTTTCATCGACTTCCGGTGGCGCTGCGAGCCTCGCTGGACGCTCTTTATGGGCGCCCGATCCCAGGCTCCATAAAAGCCGCCAGATAAGCCACATCAGCTGTCTGGTGGCTTGGAAACTCCCGTCCCGGGCAAAGGGAGGGGAGAAGAGCAGATGGACAGAGGTAGAGCCCCCCTAACACCCCAGAAGAAGTTCTGGGGTACGAAGGGTGAGGGCTCCCTTGAAGCCTATCATTAGCTCCGGACCTGGAATGCCTCCGCTTATTTTTAGCGGAGCAAGAAGCCGCGACCATCTCTGCTGGTAACAAATGGATTTTATTATTCTAAACAATGTAGCAGACGGAACATACCAGGAGAATCTAACAGCAAGTATCTTTACTTAACTCTGGTGTTGTCTTTTGGATTTTTTGGAAGCAACAAAGTAGCTAAAGATGGCGCTTGGAATTTCAAAGGGCGTGGAGAAAGTGAAAGCTACTGAAAACTAGTGAGAGTTCTGTTTCCTAATAGACGCCTGTAAGAAATCTCTCTTATTTCCTACTCTTTACTTTGATGGACTTTGCTTTTGGTTTTTTAATAAATATATAAGAATTAATACAAGTGAAGATGTTTTTAAAACTGGCAAAGACTGTTCCTTTTAAAAGAATAGAAAAAGTTGAAAATCTCTCTCTGCAAGATTTTGCCCCCCCAATACAGACTTTTACGTTTGAAAAGTGGCAGCAAGCCACGAAAGAAATGCAGAAGGAAATTGCTTTAGCAGTTAATAAAAAATTAAAGAAATCAATGGAAAAATTACTGAAATTAATGGAAAAATACAAACTGTCTCAGAGAAGTTTTCATCTCAGACTCAACAAACCAGGGATAATGTGGAAACTGCACTTAAAACTGTAGTATCTAACATGGAATTATTGAAACAGGATGTGGTTGAAATTAAACAGACCACGATGACTTTGGGTGAAAAAGTAACTGAGATGCAGAAAAAAATTGAAGGAACTGAGGCAGAACTAACGATGGTTCAATATAAAGATATGGAATTTGCTTTACGTTTAAGAGGTGTAAAAGAAAACGCACAAGAGGTTTTAAAGGACAAGATTGTGGACGTACTGGGGCAGATTTTGGGGAAAACAAAAGTGGAATTGGGAGGGCAGATTGAAAAAATATACTGTGTTAATTCTTGGTTTGCAAGACAAAATCACTTGCCAAGAGACATTGTAATATATTTTACCACAAAAGCATTGCGAAATCGAATCTTACAGGCGACTTATAAAAATAAGCTGAAGGTGGAAGAACATGAGGTTTTGGTATTTAAGGAAATTCCTTCCAAAATACTGAAAGCACGTAAAGATTATACTTTTCTGGTGGCAGAGTTGAAAAAGCAACAGATAAAATACACATGGGGTATCCCGACTGGACTATCGGGTTATTACAGGGCAGAAAGATATAGACTTAATACGATTGCCAAAGCAAAGGATTTTCTTGCCAACGTATTAAAGGTGGGGATACCAAAACCACCAGAAGACAAAGGAAATGAGAATGTTAAAGGAGAGGGAAAGGAAGATTTGCAAATTCCACAACAGAAAGGAATTCTGAATAGACAAGAACAAACAAATGATTCAGGACAGATTAGAGAAGTATTTGTTGAAAGTGAAAGTGTTGCAAGTGAAGAAGAATCAAATTATTCATTCCAGTCCTCAACTCCTCGAAGTGAAGCAAGATTAAATCGACATATTTTCAGATGTCAACTTAAAGAAATATTTAACTCCTCTCGCAGATTTGAAAGTGAGGGGAATTAAAAATTGATGTTTTAGTGTTAGTAGGATAAAGTAAGGATAAAGCAAAATAAGTAAGAATAAAGTGTAAATGTATATATGAGGATGTATAAGGTTAGAGGAATTAAATTACAAGAGGTTTAATTATAGAAGGCAAAGTGATGTAATAGAGATTAAATTGGTTTTAAATAACAAGATGGAATCAACAATATAGTTTGGGGAATAAGTATAGAAGGTAATGTAACATAATAGAGACTAAACTGGTAGAGAATAGAATTAAATTGTATTATAGGGTGGGAATAAGTATAGAATGTAATTTAATGTAATTAAATGAATGTGAAGTTGCTAAGTATTTTTTAGATATGGTTTAATCTGCTTTTGAACTTAATAACTGCGGTTAGGTCGCTGGTGGTACAAAATTGGAAGTGGAAATTTTAGAATATTGTAAAGGCTATTTAAATGATATATTTGATAATGGAGAAGAAGGACGGATTATATTTGAATTAAGTATTAGATTAAGAAGATTAAAAGAGACTGTGAAGGATATATTTCAATTTAAAATTTTTTGTTTAATTAATAGTATAAGGAGTTAAGATTTTATGATATTTGGAAGTTAATAATTTGTTAGTATATAGTAGTTTTATCTTTGTGTAAACTACATTATACCCTGTGTATGTTCTGGGAAGTCTAGGGAGGGGGGGAGGGATGGGGGGAGGGGGGAGAAAACAATAAAAATGCTATATGTACTTTGTACGTATAAAACTTTTTCAATAAAAAAATATTCTTTCATCTAGTCCACTTATCCTGAACAGAAGATAGTAAGCCTTGATATTTTGTATTTATTTGAGTGACAGTATTCTTTGTGAGCCACTTATTCCCATGCCAGCATAGAAGGAAGAACATGAAAGGATGAAAGAATCAATGTGAAAGTTCAGTACGATCTTCAGTATTGCCTGACATTAAATCTATGACAAAATCAATCATTTTAAGGTATACATTATTAATCGTGCTAATGTATTCATGGAACATAAAATCTACTGAATTTTCTAGTATTCAACTCAGCAACAGTGTAGGATGTAGTAGAATGTGGACCACTGTAGACATTTTTGTTGCTTTTTATGTTATTGCTACTGCTGACTGTAATCATTGCTGACATGGTCAAGAAGGGAAATCTTGCAGAACAGAGCATGCACATCTCCATGACATGTAAAGGGTACTAGGCTCTTTTGGTGGTTGGCCAGCACTCAGCACCATCCAGTGCTATTGGACAGACTATAATTTTATATAAATTTTAAGTGAATTGTCATATGCCTATTACAGAGCTCTCCAATGATCTCTTTCCACTTTAGCTATGTTGCATTCACTCTTGCATATATTTCTTCATTAAGGCCATAATCACTTTGAAGACTAAGAAATGGAAGGAGTTTGTGTTTTCTACATTTTCACAACCAACCTAGATGGCGGAGGTACCTGGACTTATCTCTAGATACTCAGTTTTCTTGATATTGAGGCACAAACCAAATTGGCTAAGATGATCATTCCTTTTCTGGACATACAGTAGTTTTGAAGCTCTTTCCCTGATGATATCTGTGAGTACATTGGTGATATAGAGTAAGGCCCAGGAGACACTGTGGTGCTGATTTTGCATGATGGTGTCCATGTTGAGAATGAACAGCAATAATTATAATGTTGAGTTTTAATCCACAGGAAAGCTGTTGGAAAGACCAACGCTGTATAATACTCAGCTGCTACTAACACAAAGTATCTGGACCCATTTTATGAATAACTCAGGCAAACCATTGTCACATAGGTTGTACTATATCAGCTAATGAGAAATATGGTCAAAAACCTTTTCTAAGTTGAGGAAAGATGGGTATAATTATTATTCCCCCCCCTCTATGAGCAGCATGCAAGCCACAAAATAAACATGCAAGCCACAAAAATACCATTGGTAGTAGTCAAGATTTTGACAAAACTGCACTGGTTAATACTGATTTCAATAATGCTATGGAGACATTGTTGAGGATCTGCTCAAATTTTTTTATTGTGGGCAAGAGGAGACAGATGGGTTGGTATTGGAGCAATCTGCTGAGTCACCTTTGTTCTTGAAGAGGGAAACTTTAATACTCATGCTTCAGTCAGCAGGCCTGTGGCCAGAATACACAATGGCATTGAAGAGTCAGCCAGCCAAAGTTCTTTCAATTTCCAGATTTCTGTTGATAGATTGTCTAGGCCAGGTACTTTTGAATTTTTCATGCTGCTGATAGCTTTGGTAACTCTTCAGATGTAATGTGCAAGACTGGACTTAGCTGAGCCATCAGGAATTGGCAAGTCTGAAAATTCAACATTAGAGATTTGGTTAAAGTGCTGTTACCAGTATTTCATAATTTTGAGCTTATCCTACAGTTGTCCATATTTGTTTTTAACACACATATAGTGTCTCATGTCTTTTGCCACCTTGGTGCACATTTTCACAAGCCAATAGTTGTTTTTGTCTCCTTTCTTGGGATGCAGTTAACAAGGTCCCTTCCATTCACTTCCGGTTTGGCTCCGACGGCGTCGCTGGCGCTCCTCGCTGGGCACCTTTCCGTTTTCCCGTAAAAGCCGCCAGAACAGCTGTCTGGCGGCTTGAAAATCTCTTCCACGGGCAAAGGGGAGAGATGAGAGCAGGACAGGTGGGGTAGAGCCCCCCTAGTGCCCTAGGAGCCAACTTAGGGCACGAAGGGTGAGGGCTCCCCAGGCAGCCTGTCTGTTGCTCCGGGAAGCCGGAAACCTCCACTTTAAAAGCGGAGCAAGATGCCGCGACCACCGCTGCTTCTACAATGGGAGGTATAATTATTTCAACTTTAAAGAAAGCAGCCAGAGAAAGGCAGGAGTCCTGAAGGGCAAGTATCAAATTTTTACTTTAATTCCACCGCTGGCTTTCACTTCAGAAAGTAACAAAGTAGCTCAACAAGCAATCAGCAACAATATGGCGATCGGAGATTTGGGTGTGGAAGTGAAAGTGACTTTCATTTTGTTACCAGCTTTTTTTTCCTATGGAAACTTCTGATCCTGAGAATTGGCTTTTTATTTTTTGTTCTCTGATTCTGAATTAAAATAACAACTTATATTTTTATAAAAAATAAAAGACTAACTGGTTTTGCAAAGAACCTTGTTAATTAGAGATTTGGCTTTCTCTTTGTACTCCTTTAGAAATATTGAAATGGCTTCTAAACCTGGAAAGACTGTCTTGAATAAAAGAACTGAGAATTCTTCTGGTCATACTTTAAAAATGCAACTTACGTCTGATTTAACACCCTCACAGCCTTTAACACCTGAAAATTTACTGAACACTTTAAAAGTTATGAAAAAAGAATTGGTTATGGAGTTTAACTTAAAAATCAATGAAATAGATTAAAAAATGCAGGCTGCTTTAAAGAAGATGGAGCAACAAATGAGGGAGGACGTACTTGAGGTGTGTAATGTACTAGCAGTAAATACGGAAGTTTTGGAGAATGACTTGGAAAAAAATAATCAAGTTTTGATAACCTCGAAGGAATATATAGACAAAATTAAAAATGATATGGCAAATTTTGAAACAGAGGTGTTAACAGCCCAATTCAGAAGCATGGAATTTGCAATAAAGGTGAGGGGGCTGAAAGAAGGAAAGTATGATGATTTCAAAGGAAGGATGGTGGAGGCCCTGGAGCAGGTGTCTGGAATGTCTAAAGAGGAACTGGTTATGCAAATTGATAAGATATATAGAGTTAATTCCTGGTTTGCAAAGCAAAAACATCTGCCAAGGGACATTGTAATATATTTTACTACAAGGGCTTTACGAAATAAAATTATACAGGTGACTTTCAAGAATAATCTCCAGGTAAACGGCCAGGAAATAATGATATGGAAAGAAATTCCTCCTAAAATGCTTAAAGTCAGAAAAGACTATACCTTCTTGGTTGATGAATTTAAAAGAAGAAACCTACAATACAAATGGGATGTACCAACAGGAGTAGTGGTGAAATTTTTGGGAAGGAGATACCGGCTTAATGCGATAAAGAAAGCTATTGAATTTTATGTCAACGTTTTAAAGACTGATGCATCCAAAATTCCAGAGGAAAGAAGCATGAAAGAAGCAGAGGAGGAGAAGGAAAAGCCATTTATTTTTGCTCAAACCGAAACAGCTTCAGAGATCCAAAGTGATTGGCAGAGCCAGATAGATGTTTACAACGTGGAAAAGGAGACGGAGGATCGGGGTCAGATGGGAGGCGAACCGACAAATCCAAAATTGTCAAGTTACAGAAGGATGCAGTGCTGAAATTTACAGGATGGATGGAGAGACTAACAGGATTGTACTTTTTTCTCTTTATTTTCTCTTTTTATTACTATTACTATTACTATTACTATTACTATTACTATTACTATTACTATTACTATTACTATTACTATTACTATTATTATTATTTGATTGTAGTTCTCTTTTTATTTTATTATTTTATATATATATTATTTTTATTATTAATATATATATTATATATTCTGAAGCCAATAATTTGATATATTATAATATTACATTATTAATATTGTGATTGACTTCAGGATCAAGTTTAAGGTTTTTGAGGTATAAGGGGTTAGTT
Source organism: Diadophis punctatus similis (assembly GCA_023053685.1). NCBI lineage: Eukaryota > Metazoa > Chordata > Lepidosauria > Squamata > Dipsadidae > Diadophis > Diadophis punctatus. The sequence continues at coordinate 9,178,034 of JALIGW010000010.1, read as the reverse complement.
TTTATTCTCTTTTTTAAATTATTATTAATATATATATTATATATTCTGAAGCTAACACTTTGATATATTGTAATATTATGTTATTAATATTGTGTTTGATTTTATGATTAAGTTTAAGGTCTTTGAGGTATAAGGGGTTAGTTTTTAAAATACGGGAATTAACAATCTGATAGAATATCTTAAATATTTAGGTATTTTGATTAGGTATAAATATTTAATGTTTAGTTATTGTTTATGTAATATTTACTTAAGTTTTATTTTGTTTTGAAGAAATGCTGTGCGTTGTAACTGATTGAAAGGGGGAGGAAAGGTCTACTTTTGCTTCTCTTATTTTTTTTATTTTTTCTATTATTATTAGTATTATATAGATTATATAAAAGATAGAGGTTTAGAGATGCAAATTATAGTATGAGATATTGTATGATGTTTGATTAATATAATGTTTTCTCTTTCTTTTTACTTGTTTATTTTTCTTTTTAATTTCTTAATTTTCTTTATTTTTCATTATTTTTATCCTTCTTTTGATTACGTTTTGAACAGTTTTGAATAATTCGGAGTTAAAGATTTCAAAAAAATGTGGAAATTAAGAATTTGTTTTAATTTAATTTAAATTTATTTTATTGAATATTATGCCCTGTACTTTCTCTGGGAAGTCCGGGGGGGGAGGGAAGGGGGTGGGTTGGGGTTAAGGGGGAAGGGGGGGAGAAAAAAGAAAATTTTTTGTACTTTGTACTTTAAAACTTTTTGAATAAATAAAAAAAAAACAAGGTCCCTTCCAACTCTGTTGATCTATTATCTATATAAGTCCTGGCAGTGAGTGATTAAAAGATGAAATGAAACAACTAAAAACTGATCTTAGCAATCAAGAAAATGAGATGAATTGAGATGGGACACTTTCAGTTGAAAGATCACACTGCTTAATACTCAGGGCATGAAAAATGAAGAATAAACAGTGTTGCTTTAATAGTTATTGCAAGAACAATACTTGGCTACAATGCAATAAATAGTGAATAATATCAATTAGAGTTCATGGATAACTTTTAATATAATAATTTGGTTGGGCTGCAACCACTAATGCAGAAGAGGGGGAGGTTGATAGTGCCTGTGATCAAGTTCAATTTGAAATAGATGGAATGTGCAAGCAGGATGTTGGAGATTTGAATGCCAAGGTTGGAGACATTAAAGAGGAAAACGTAATTGGAGATTAACTTTTCAATTTTTTGCTATCCAGTGATTTCTTCATAGAAACCTCTTCTTCAAACAACCAAAGTAATATCTCATACATGGACATCACCAGATAGTGTATACATTTATCGCACATGACTATATTATTGCTAAAAGGAGGGGGAAGAGCTCAATAATAGCATATCACAAAATGCTCATGTACAAGTTCCAAGCTAAGCTAAAAAGGAGGAAGACAGTTTTCACAATATGAACCATGAACATATATCAATGATTTTCAAGAAGAACATCAGGAATCACTTTGAAGTCCTGAATTTCATTGATAGAGAACCCCGGGGAATTATGGAAATTAACTTAATGAAGTCATTGCAGATGAATGTGAAAAGAGACAGCCAAAAATGAAGAATGAGAAGAAAGCAAAGTAAATGTCAGAACAAACCATGAAAATTGCGAAAAAAAGAAGAGAAGGCAAAGCCAAGAAAGAAAATCTCATAAAGGAACTTAAGAAAGTGTTTCAAAGTGCTATTTAAAGAGACAAGAATCAGTACTATAACAACATCCTGATATTGATGATGGAAACAAACATGGAAAAACAAGGAAGGCTTTCAAATGATCAGAACTGTGCAAGCCATGATATTCCTATGACACACTGTAGAAGTCTAACTTGGACTTTGAAGAAGCAGGATAGGAAGAGTGTTGAAACTTTTCAAAATTTGGTGGTGGAGAAGACTCCTGAGAATACCATAGAGTCATAGACAGTCAAGAAAACAAACTGATGGATCATTGAACAAATCAATCCAGATATTTCACTGAAGACATAAATTTCAGGCTGAACTTATTCTACTTTGGACACATAATGCAAAGACACATCTCTCTAGAAAAGGCTTTAATGCTGGGGAAAATGTAAAGAAGAGAAGACAACTACCAGCAGCAAGGTGGATCGACTCAGAGATAATGAATTACCATCAGGAGACTTGAAAGAACAGGTTAGGGATATGTTTAAAGACTTGCATCATATACCTTGAACTATACTGTTGTGTTCTGAGTGACCTCTAACTGAACCCTAAACTTGTTATGTCTAGATGAACTCTGACTGAACTGTAAGTTGTTATGTTCTAGTTGAACTATAACTGAACTGTATGTTGCCACCCAGGTCCAGTGTTGGAATGCTCAAATGCTATTGGTTGTTGTGTCTGACAGCCCACTATAAAAGGGCTAGCTGTCAGACCATGTTTTGCTGGTTGCTTGAGTGAGCTGATAAAGAGCTGTTCTGAAGTCTGTCTCCTCTGATCCTTGCCCACAATCTAACAGTGCCGACAAGGGTTTGGGACCAGGAGAACGAAGACTAGCCCTCAAGTGCTGCAACCAGCCAGGCAGCACTAGCCACGTCTGCCTTCTCTCATCGGGATGTCTACCTTCCACCTGCTGGCACCTTTCCACCCTGCCCGGGAAAAATGGGACTCCTACATGCGGCGTTTCGAGTGCTTCCTCGAAGCCAATGATCTGCTGGGGCTGGCTGACAATAGAAAAAGAGCATTATTTCTGAGTCACTGCGGGCCAGAGGTGTTCGACACTGCATAATTGTTGTCTGACCCAACCCCAGTCTACACCATGTCCTGGCAGGTACTCCAGGCAACGCTGAAGACACACTACGCACCCACCCCATCCAAGGTTGTCCGACGCTATGAGTTCTGCCAGCGGATGCAGCAGGAGGGCGAGACAATCAACCATTACATCACTGCCCTCCATAAAGCCTCTGGCCATTGCAAGTTCTGTGACCTGGATGACATCCTGCTTGACCAGCTCATCTGTGGTGTGCAGGACATTCGCCTGCAATGCTGGCTCCTGGCTCGGCCCAACCTCACGCTGGCCACAGCCCTGGATGAAGCCAGAGCCGCTGAGTCCTCAACCAAAGTGGCCGAATCTCTGCACCGCTTCGCCTCCTCTAAAAAGGAAACTAAGCCTCTTTCTGCGGTCCACAAGGGCTCTGTTGAGGAGCCTGTAAGCAGCGATGACGAGATCTGCCGCACCAACCAGAAGTGCCCTCTGCCTCCCAAAGAATTCCTGATTGCTTGTGCCAGCTGTGGGGGGTGACACCCGAGGATATCATGCAGATTTAGGCACGTTATCTGCCAACGGTGTGAAAGGAGAGGACATTTGGTGCGAGTTTGCCATGCCATTCTGCCTCCGAAAGACACGCATGCGCAGGACAACCCTAGAGGCAAATTGTCAAATAGATTCTGGCGCAAAAACCAAAGACCGCGCCAGAGAGCTTTCGCCAGACAGCTGGAAACCAACCAAATGTGGGTTGCCAGGGCCAGCTGCCCCTTCAAAAGGAAGATCATGGTCACCATCTCCATCGACGGAGCACCGGTTCAAATGGAGGTCGACACCGGATCTGCAGTGTCTATTGTCGCCGGGGAGATGCTCAAGCTCGCCCTTCCGAGTCTCCGGTCTACCCACCTGCAGGAAACCTCAATCTGCCTCTCTGACTACCAGGGAAACTGGATCCATGTCCTTGGAAAAGCCTGGGTCCACGTCAAATTCAACAATTTCGACGGACCTCTCCAGCTCACCATAGTCAATGGCAGCCTTCCGAGCCTCCTAGGACTCGATTGGTTAGAATCGCTCGGCCTAGGGGTGACAGGCATCAATGCCATTGGAGCCGCGAACCTGGACAACCTTTTTGATGAATTCCAGGATGTTTTCAGTGACGGTTTGGGCAAGTATGTGGGGACTCCTATTTCATTTAGCCTTGATCCTAATGTCACCCCCATTCGCCTTAAGCCTCGACGGGTCCCTCTCCCACTACGGGACAAAATTGACAAAGAGCTGGATAAGCTCATCAGACAAGGCATTTTGGAGTCGGTTGACCATGCTAAATGGGAGACCCCCATAGTGACCCCAGTTAAAGGGGACGACAGTATTAGAATTTGTGCCGACTACAAATGCACTATCAATAAGGCTTTGCAGCAGAGCACCTATCCGGTGCCAATTGTGCATCATCTACTTCACTCCCTAGGTCCTGGATGCCTGTTTGCTAAACTAGACCTTGCGCAGGTGTACAGTAGCTGCCAGTAGATGGCGCTACTGCGGAAGCACAGACCATTGTAACTCACAGGGGAGCTTTTAAATGTCACAGGCTGCAGTTTGGAGTCAGAGTAGCCCCAGGGTTGTTCCAGAGTGTAATGGAAAATCTGTTGCAGAACATCCCGGGGTCGTACCATATTTTGATGATGTCCTAATCTCTGCCTGTGACCAGGACCAGCTCTGCTGTCGAGTTAGAATGGTCCTGTCAAAAATGCGTGCTGCTGGGCTTAAAGCCAAATGCAGCAAATGTGTGTTGGGGGTGCCTGAGGTCGAATTTTTAGGGTACCAAGTTGACGGCCAAGGCATCCACCCCACAGAAAATAAGCTAAGGGCAATCCATGAGGCTCCTGCCCCAAAAAAACAAACAGTGCTCCAAGCTTTCCTTGGGCTCCTAAATTTTTACAGCCTTTTCATAAAAGACAAAGCCACCGTAACCAAGCCTCTCCACAGGCTGCTGGCCAAAAACATTCCTTGGACATGGGGGTCCAGGGAGGCATCAGCTTTCGCAGCTGTCAAACAACTACTAACCAATGACAGCTTCTTAATTCAATACAACAACATTGGTCCTAGCGTGCAACACTTTCCCTTTGGGAGTCGGCGCTGTGCTCAGCCACAAGCTTCCAAATGGGTCTGAGGCCCCTGTGGCCTATTACTCAAGGACTCTGTCCAGTGCAGAGTGGAGCTACAGCCAGCTGGACAGGGAGGCTTTGGCTTTAGTTGCTGGTGTCAAAAAATTCCACGAATACTTGTTTGGGAGGGATTTTGTTTTGGTTACGGACCACAAGCCACTTCTGGGGCTTCTTGCTGGGGACCACCCCACTCCGGCTGCCCTATCCCCCCATTTCGGCCGGTGGACTATCTTTCTCTCAGCCTACTCCTATCGCCTGGTACATCGGCCAGGAAAAGACATGGGCAATGCGGACACTTTGAGCAGGTGCCCATTGCCCGACCTCCTTACGGACATTGTCCCGGAAGCTCCAGTCCTTTTGATTGACTTGGCTGATTCCGGACTGGTCACTTCTGCTGAGGTGGCTAAACACACGGCCAAGGACCCCTCACTCAGAACTGTGTTGAACTGGGTGTGGAGGGGATGGCCGAAGGACTTGGTCAAGCCTGACCTTAAACCATATGAATAGAGACAGCATGAACTGTCAGAGTAAGGGGGTTGCCTCCTTTGGGGCGACCGAGTGGTCATACCAACCAGCCTGCGAGCTGGAATACTCAGGACTTTACATGAAGGCCATCTGGGGATTGTCCAGATGAAAGCCTTGGCTAGGGGGTACGTTTGGTGGCCAAATATGGATGCAGAAATCCAAAATTGGGTTGGGTTATGCAAACCCTGTCAAGAGTCATGGCCTGCTCCGCCCAAAGCACCAGTCCATGACTGGGAACAACCAAAAAGCCCCTGGTCGTGGCTACATGCTAATTTCACAGGCCCCTGCCACGGCCAAATGTTTTTAATAATTGTTGATGCCTATTCAAAGTGGCTCAAAATATTTCCAATGGGTTCTACCACCGCTGAGGCGGTTATTAAGGTGCTCAGACACCTTTTTGCCACACACGGCCTCCTGGACGTCCTTGTAATGGACAATGGTCCCCAATGTATGGCCACCAATATCGAGGGGTACCTTGCTGACCTGGGAATTCGCCATGCCCTGTCCTCCCCATTCCATCCGGCGACCAATGGGCTGACTGAACGATTCGTAAGGTCAGCAAAGGAAGCATTAGGTAGACTAGGCCCAGGGGATTGGCAGGCCCGCATAGATAAATTTCTGAGTACACAGCACATAACCCCAAGTGCTACCATTGGCCGCAGCCCGGCTGAACTCCTCAGGGGGCGCAGGCTTAGATCCGTACTGGACCATTTACACCCAAACTACGCCATTAAGGCAAAAATCAGAGGTCACACAAAAAACCAGGGCCTTCTCCCTGGAAGATTCGGTATTCACCCAAAATTATGCCAAGGGCCCCCTGTGGCTACCTGGGGTCATAGAAACAATCTTGGGTCCACTAACATATGAAGTCCGCCTCCAGGACGGACACCTCTGGAAGAGGCACATAGATCAGCTACGCAACCGAGTAAAAGGGGAATTTAACAAACCACAAAAAGGTAACACCTGTGTTCTTCCCCTAGCTAACTCAAGCCCGAGTGTCTCAGAAGGCCTACCTGAGGAAGTTGAAGTCCTGCGGCATTCTCAATTAGAACCGGTTCCACCAGTCGCAGAGGCCACGCCCAATACATTCCAGGAGCTACCATGCTCCAACCCAAGAGCGACAGCAGACCTGTCCGAACAGGCTGCTGCCTCACCTAAGACTGAGCTGCACAGGTCAGGGAAGGTTCCCAAATGCCCCACCTACCTGCACGACTACGTCTGTCAGACTGTTCCATCTAGAAGGGGAGGGATGTTGTGTTCTGAGTGACCTCTAACTGAACCCTAACTTTGTTATGTCTAGATGAACTCTGACTGAAATGTAAGTTGTTATGTTCTAGTTGAACTATAACTGAACTGTATGTTGCCACCCAGGTCCAGTGTTGGAATGCTCAAACGCTATTGGTTGTTGTGTCTGACAGCCCTCTATAAAAGGGCTAGCTGTCAGACCATGTTTTGCTGGTTGCTTGATTGAGCTGATAAAGAGCTGTTCTGAAGTCTGTCTCCTGTGATCCTTGCCCACAATCTAACATATACCTTCCTGTATTTCCATGCTTATTATTAAAGGACTCCATATTCTAAATTCACTCCAGTTGCTGTTCTCAGTATTTTATATCACACTAGTGTTGAGAATGTTTTATTCTTTCCCCATAGTACTCATTTTAAAGTAGTTTGGATCAGATCACATTACTTTTTATTTTTCTCTCAGGAAGTGCAGATCACCTCTTGCTAGGAATCTTTTACCACAAAAAGGCACTCCATGACAGAATTCAAATTGTTCTCATTGGTGCTATCAGTTCATTTATATTGTGATTCTCTCTTTTTCTTGGACAACATCCTTTTGAGTAGAAGATATGAAGAGAACATCAGCTGTGTCTTCAGAAGGTAGATCTAACCCAGGGATGATTTTTTTTTTACTGTACATGGATTCCATGAAAGGATCTCAATCTGTGTTAGAGAATTTAGCAAAGAAGCAGTTCTAGTGGATCTTCCTATTGTAACTTACAAGTTTGACCCTTTGAAAATTATATTAAGGCTTCTTTGGCTGTTAGGCTTTCTAGATACTTAATTCTTTCTTCTTCCTTCCCATGGATGGCTTGTCTAAAACTGCTTATTTGAGATAAATAGCATATTAGTAATCAAAACATAATATCAATCGATGCTGGTGACCTCTTAAGCACACATAAAAAGCATTGGTATCCTAAAATAATAATAATGCTTTCACTAAAAACCAGAGTCCAGGATGGAGCAAGAGCTAAATTCAGTACAAAAAGTATGTTGGGTGGAGGAGGAAAAAGCAACTAAGAGAAAAAATAGAAATAATTGTCAGTGAGTTCAAAAAGATTTGTGGGTCTTTCTGTAACATCTTCAGTGTGATGTTCAGATAGTTAAGAGAAGCAGATTGATTATCAGGCAGACAGATTGCTAATTTTAAGAAACCTGAAAAAATGTTTTTTACATGCTTTATACTAGAAACATATTTGTTTTAAATATAAAGTTGTCTTGGGGTCTTGCAAATGCTGCTTCAGTCATAAACTAAATGCTCATTAATATGCTACATGGTGAGGTAAGAAAGTAAGATGTAATTTACAGGGTTTCAAACTAAAGATACTTTAGTACTTTCCGTTTTAAAAAATGGAAGGCTTTGAAGCTGTATTGAGATGAAGCATGACAGCAAGATCTATTATTTGATTCAAGGAATGAAAATAAATTTCAGGGCCTTTATTTAGTAACAATCCCATGCTAAGAGAGAAAAGCAGGTTAAAAAACATATGTCAAGGGGTCTGCTAGCAAATCTGATCTGACTTGCTTCAGAATTGGACTGTCTTCCAACAAAGCAAGCAGATTAGCCAATTTATCAAAAGTCAAATGGAAACTTGGGAGTCAGATAGACATCTGCACATGTTGGCGGTTTTTTAAGAACAAACTCTTAATGAGAAGACATGAAAACAACGTTAAGCAAAAAAACAAACCCTCCCTATCCTATTTAATGCACTTACCTAAGGCATGAATTTTCTTTCTAATAATCTCCCAAGCCTCTACTTAAACTGCTTCTTCTCAGACAAAATAGATTCTTCTAAAATATCAGAGTAATGTCCATAGAACAAATGAAAGTGCAACTGTGCATAAACATAACAACAATATGGCTTCATACTTTTGGCAAAATGGTTGTTCTGGGTTTTTTTTAAGTGGGGGAGCAGCGTTATGCAAAAAAGATAGTATTGAATTGAGCCTCTGGATGGCATTAGTTGCTTTGTAACAATCCCTTTTTCAGAGTAATAAAGATGAATTTTAAAAGCTAGGCAAGACTTTTTATGAACACAAGAAAATTGTATTAATTCACTGTTCTACACATTTTCAATTTTTTTTAGTTTCAGAAATGAAATGTGCCATTTCTTAATGAATTTCACATGCTGAATTCAAATATAATAATGAAATTTGTTAGTTGGCTCTAGTTTTCATGCAACCGACATTTTATATTTTCGAACTACAGGTAATAGGCAAATAATGCGCCAAAACTTAATATGTATATATAAACCTGTATATTTTTTATTAAAATTAAGTGAATTATATTCACAATAGTGAATACATGAAATAATCTATTGTATATGTTTATCAAGAAAAACTAAATTAGTAAACAAGTGTAAAATGTTCAAAAGTTTAAATTTCTCATTACTCTTGCCTTCAGTTTGTGTCCCTTTTGCTTCTCTTGACTTTTTTTTTTAATTCAAGGAAAGGATTGTCTCTTACAATTGTCCAACAGTAGTCTGCAAGCATTGTTGGGCTCCATTTACCTTGATATCTTTTTCCCATAGCTGCAATGTCTTGATGGAAGTGCTCCTCATGCTCGTCACTCACTGCTCCACAATTTGATGGAAAGAAATTCAGATGAGATTGTAGAAAATGAATTTTTAAGGACATGTTACAACCAAGATTTTTGTAGGCCTGGATGAGTTTTTCAACCACTTCCTTGTAGTTTGCTGCTTTATTGTTTCCAAGAAAATTTGATGTCACTGACATGAATGCTATCCACGCAGTCTTTTCCTTGCCATGCAACAGAGAAAGAAACTCATCATCGTTAATAAGTTCACGGATCTGTGGGCCAACAAAAATTCCTTCATTTATTTTTGCAGCACTAAGCAATGGAAATTTACTTATCAGGTACATGAAAACAAACATCACTTGCCAGGAGATTCCACTGCTTTAGTCTTGAACCTAAAACCTCTGCCTTGTTCTTCAGAAGATCCAGATCTCTTATTAGGTCATTCAATTCCATTTGTGTTATGAGGTGCGGTTCAGTGGATGTGGATGGCAGATAATCCAGGTCATGTAAGGCTGTTGGTTCATCACTACAAGCTTCTTGAGGTTCTTCCTCACTGGACTCAACTACGAAAGATTCAAGTGCTTTTGGAATTGGTAGTCCTTCTCCATGAGGTACTGGACGTATTGCTGATGGAATGTTTGGATACTGCACAAACAACTTTTTTTTCTTAGTAAGACCTTTCTCAATTGGAGGCACCATACAAAAATAACAATTACTGACATGATCTGTTGGTTCTCTCCAAATCATTGGCACTGCGAAAGGCATAGAAGGCTTATTCCCATTCAACCATTGGACAAGTCTCGATCCACATGAATTACAGCATATGTGTGGCACCCAGTTTTTGTCCTAGTCTCCTATTTTGCAACCGAAATACAAGTTGTAGGCTTTCTTAATCATAGTTGTGATCCTTCGTTTTTGGGATGCAAAAGTAACTTCACCGCAAATATAGCAGAAACTATCTGCTTTATTTAAACAGGTTCGAGGCATAACTTGGCTGTCTAACTCGCCAAGCAACAGATACTGTGACTACTGTGACGGTCTTGCTGCTCCTGCTGCGGGGGGCTGTGTTGTGGGTGGGGAATGCCCCCCCTGCTTCTCCGGCTGCTGCCAAGCTCCCGAGGCCCACGCCCACCCGGTCACATGGCTGGCAAGCCACACCCACAAAATAAGCCACGCCCACAGAATGGTAGTAAAAAAATTAGGGACCCGCCCCTGATATAGATATAGATTTGTAGGTCTTTGGTTATTCGGGTTTTCTCCCGGGTGAAATTGGAAGTGTCTTGGCGATGTTTCGACGAAGTCTCATTCGTCATCATCAGGCTGGTGTCTTCAGCTTAGTGCTTCTAGAAGCAATGTGTGATTGCAGCTGTTTCTTCCTTTTAACTGCCAGTGGGGGTGTGAACTGATAGGGTGGGGGGTGTATATATATATATATATATATATATATATATATATATATATATATATATATATATATATATGTATGTATGTATGTATGTATGTATGTATGTATGTATGTATGTATGTATGTATGTATGTATGTATGTATGTATGTATATGTACATGTACATGTACATGTACATGTATATATGTATATATGTATATGTATATATATATATATATATATATATATATGTATATATATATATATATATATATATATATGTATGTATATATATATATATATATCAGTGGTGGGTTCCTACCGGTGCGGTCCATTCTATAGCACCAGTAGCGACCGGCTGGTGACATCACGGATGTTGTAACTGGTCATAAATGTGTATGTGTGCGTGCGTGCGTACATGTGTGCATGCATAAGGCTGTCAAAACTCAAAAAACAGGTCAAGTAGCTCTGAGGAGGTCAGTCATAAATTTGAACATTTGCTAAGCAACCGGCCATTAAGCGAGGACCACTTGTATTTGGTTTGCCTTAAGGGTTCAGAGCTGTATGGAATCTGGTTTCTTTTAATCCTTTGGGGGATTGTAAAAGGTCCAGATGCATGAATCCTCGTAGGGGGAACTAGGATCGTGACCACTTAGCCACACCCGCCCAGTCACATGACTATGAAGCCCTGCCTGCCCAGTCACATGACCGTCAAGCCGCTCCCACCCAGTCACATGACTGCCAAACCACGCCCACAAAATTAAGCCATGCCCACAAAATTAAGCCACGCCCACAGAGTGGTAGTAAAAAATTTAGGAACCCACCCCTGATATATATATATATATATATATATATATATATATATATATATATATATATATGTATGTATGTATGTATGTATGTATGTATGTATGTATGTATGTATGTATGTATGTATGTATGTATATGTATGTATATGTATGTATATATATGTGTATTTATATGTGTATTTATATATATATATATATGTATATATGTATATATGTATGTATGTATGTACAGTATGTATGTATGCATATATATATATATATATATATATGATATATGTATATATGTATATATATATATATATGTGTATGTATGTATGTATGTATGTATGTATGTATGTATGTAGGTATGTATGTATGTATGTATGTATGTATGTATGTATGTACAGTATGTATGTACAGTATACACACACACACACACACACACACACACACACACACACACACATATATATATATATATATACACAGTATATATATATATATATATATATATATATATATATATACAGTATATATATATAAAGCTCTGAAATCTCCATTCACTTTCACCTCCATTTACTGAAGATCATTCAAATGCAGACAGATACTATTTTTTGTGCTGGTTGCTTTATGGAAATATCAAATCTGTTGAGTCCCCATAAAAGAGGCTAGAGGCGAGGCGGTGACTTCAGCTCTTTATTCCGTTCAGTACATACTTCAGCGAAGCAAGGTCTGTGGCAGGGATTTAAATAGGGAGTCGGCAAAACCGGCAGTCAATCGGAGCCTGGCGAGCAGGCAGCCAATCAGGCTACGCCTATGCAAATCCCTGGTCGGACTGGAGTGAGAACTTCTCCAGTCTTTCAATACATTACATCCCTCCCCCTTCAACTTGATGTTAATTTGCATACGTAGTCTTCGAGATACGTAGGACGTCTAGTAAGCCTACTTGACCTGCGCAGTTCAGTCGGGGCGTTGGCCGGAGCCAGGGAGGACGTGTTATTGCTCTCTGGCTCCATCTGTGGATTGTTCTGGAATCCCTCATTACCGATGTTGGATTTATCGGGTGTGGACTCTGTGTCATCACTGGAGGGCACCTCCGGACTGCCAGCTAAGTACTCCGGCTCCGGGAAATTAGTTGTAGCTGTTGGAAGCGAGATGTTAGAACTTGGGCCCTCCCAGTCAGTATTCAATGGCCGGCGCCCTCATAATTGATCTATATGGTGTCGCTATTTCTGGCCATCCTCCAACTCTATTATATAGGATTTTGGGCCTCTTATTTCCAGGACCCTCCCAGGAACCCATAATGGCCCTTCTGCATGGTTCCTTGCATATATTAGGTCATCTATTTTGAAACCCCTAATCTGTGCTGTTTTGGACGTTTCTCTATTACTACAGTAACTTGGGTGTAGCCTATCTAAGGTGGACTGGAGTTTCCGTCCCATCAAGAGCTCTGCAGGGCTTTTCCCTGTAACCGTGCTTGGTGTTATGTGTTGTGTGGCTAGCAGCTTATCTATGCGTGCCTGCCAGTCTCCCGGCTCCACCCGGCCCAGGGCTTCCTTCATTGCCCTTACTGCTCTCTCCGCAAAGCCATTGGAGCTCGGCTGAAAAGGAGAAATCAATGTGTGTTTAATGCCTAGACTTACTAGGTACCCCTCAAAACCTGTTGATGTTAACTGTGGCCCATTATCTGATACCAGTGTGTCTGGCAACCCATGTGTTGCAAATAACTTCCTCAGTGCTCGGATAACCGCTTCTGTTGTTGTGTTGTGCATCAAAACTACCTCCAGCCATTTCGAGTAAGCATCTATTACTATTAAGAATGTTTGCCCGTGAAACGGGCCTGCGAACTCCAAATGTATGTGTGACTAAGGGGCCCTGGGCTGTTCCCATTCAAGGGTTGGGGATTTGGGGGGGTAGGGCTCTGGACTCTTGGCACGGAGTATACCCCGCGACCCAGTCCTCTATGTTTGTCCATGTTGGGCCACCACACATAACTTCGTGCCAGTGCCTTCATTCTAACCATCCCTGGGTGCCCTTCATGTAGCCCCCTTAGAATATCCTCTCGTAGCGACAGAGGAGCGAGGACCCTCTCACCCCACAGTAAGCACCCCCCTTGCACCCCCAGTTCATGTTGTCGCTTTGCGTATGGTTGGAAACTGGCTCCAAATGGCCCCTTTGGCCACCCCCTCTTAACCCAGTTCATAACCGTTTTGAGCTCGGCGTCTCTGGCTGTTCCAGCTGCAATGTCTTTTGCTATAATCAGCCCCGGCTTGTCAATGTCTATCATGAGGATTGGAAGGCCCGGAGTGGGGTCATCCACTAAATCTGGCAAGGGGCAGCAACTCAGCGCGTCTGCATTGCCCATGTGCTTCCCGGGTCTATGAGTCAGCGAGTAGGAGTAAGCAGCCAGAAAAAGGGCCCTTCTGAGCATTTTCGGGGGCATAGCATCTGGCATGGGCTTGTTAGCCACTAATAGCCCTAATAAGGGCTGGTGATCAGTGACCAGCTCAAAATGCTGCCCATATAAATATTCATGGAACCGCCTTACTCCTGCGACCAATGATAGTGCTTCCCGATCAATTTGGCCGTACTTCCTCTCTGCTGCTGAGAGGGTTCTTGAGAAATAGGCAATGGGGCTTCGTGGCCATCCGGAAGTCTGTGGCTAAGCACTGCCCCCACCCAACAGGCGATGCATCGCATACTAGTACCACCGGCAAGGTTTCATTGAATTGGATTAAAACACTGTCTTGCAATAATAAGTTTTTCACTGCCTCGAAAGCTTGTGCTTGCGTGTGTCCCCAAACCCACAATGCATTATTTGCAAGCAGCCTGTGCAGCGGTTCCACGACGGTCGCTTTATTTTTTAGGAACGTGCTGTAGAAATTAAGAAGTCTTTTTTTTTGATTGTTTGTTTCCTGATTGCTTACTTGAACCCTATGACAACCATTCTTGACAAATGTATCTTTTCTTTTATGTACACTGAGAGCATATGCACCAAAGACAAATTCCTTGTGTGTCCAATCACACTTGGCCAATAAAGAATTCTATTCTATATCAAAAAATTAAGAAGTCCTAAGAAAGCCTTTAGCTCTGTCTTGTTGGTGGGCACCGGAGCCTCTCTGATGGCCCTAAACTTGCTTTTGGTGGGGTGTAATCCGGATCCATCTATTCTGTACCCCAAAAACTCTACCTCACAGACCCCTATCTGGCACTTACTGAGCTTCGCTCTGAGCCCTGCGGATTTGAATCTCGAGAGTACTTCTCTCAGCCATTTCTTTCAATTGGGTTTTGTCCCTTGCAGTTATTAGTACATCATCAAAATAGGGAACGACCCCTGGGATTTTATTCAATACCCGTTCCATTATTCTTTGGAAAATCCCTGGCGCTATGCTAATGCCGAATTGCAACCTATTACATTTGAAAGTGGGTCACGATGGTTTGCGCTAGAGCAGTCTCGCTGTCGACCAGAAGTTGCTGATACGCTTGCGCGAGATCAAGCTTAGCGAAAATGGTGCCTGGCCCAAGCGTGTGTAACAAATGCTGTACCACTGGCACCGGGTATGCACTTGGTTGCAATACTTTGTTTAAAGTGCATTTATAGTCAGCGCATAAGCGCACAGACCCATCACTTTTTAAGACTGGTACTATGGGGATTTCCCATCTAGCGTGGTCTACCGGCTCTAAGATTCCTTGAGCTATTAACCTATCTAATTCTTTATCTATGAGGGGTTTTAATGCGAAGGAGACCTTCCTGGGGCGTAACCTCACTGGCTGAACTCTGGGGTCTAAGCTAAAAGATATAGGGGTGCCCACATACTTGCCCAGAGATGGGTCAAACGCCTCCTGGAACTCCTGTAGCAGGTCGTCGCAGCCATCCACAATTGTCGCGTTGATCTCCTTGTCATCTCTGGTCAGCTTGATTCTCAGTGTTTTGCTCCAGTCGCACCCTAGTAGGCTTGGAATGTGGTCTCTGGCGATTGTTAGCGGGAGGCTTACTTCCTGGTCTTCGTATTGCACTCTCACTCATTTGATTCCCATCACGGGAATCTGGTTCCCTTGGCAGTCTGTGATTTTTATTCTTTGTGTTGTCAGTTGCTCCGGAGTGAGGTTAGGCATGGCTCTCTTTGCTGTAGCCCAGGAAACAATTGTGATAGATGAGCCCATATCTATCTGCATTCGGCAAGGGGATTTCTCTACCAGCAGGGTGATGAATGTCGGGGTTTTTTTGTCACCATCGAGTTGATTTATTCGGATGCAATTCATTCCCGCAGATGGGGTGAAATTGCTGGGTCACCTGTACTGACCTCTGTCCTCCTGCCTGGCATCGTTTGTGTAGAAACTTCTGCTTTGCCCTCTTGGAGGGGGACGCGGCGCCTTGCAAACCTTTGTTATGTGGCCGAACTTCCCACATCTGTGGCACACCGCGTCCCGGAACTGGCATGATGCTCGGGGATGCGGTCCCCCACAGCTGGGACAAGGTGTTAATCTCCGGCCTGGACGGTGTTCCATTCGGAAGACTTCCTCCTCGCCTTCCTCGGCTTCTTCTATGGGACTCTGAGCATGGGTTTCATTTACTTTGGAACTTGCCTTTACTTGAGCGTGCGGAATTTTTCTTCTGAGTACATCGGCAGCCTTGGCAGACGTCTCAGCTGCGGTGGCCTCCTTTAAAGCCACCTGTAGTGTAAGGCCATCATCTTTTGCTAGCAACCTTTTTTGTAGTGCTTCATCTCGAACTCCTCGCACTAGCTGATCCAACAGCACTTCATCTAGGTTTGTGAATTTGCAGTAGACTGCTATTTTCCGCAAAGGCGGTCATGTAGCTGTTAATACTCTCGTGCTCTTGCTGCAGACGTTCATAGAATTGGTATCGGCTCACAACTTTGGAAGGTGTGGGGTTGTAGTGTTTCTTCAGCACCTCCTGTAATCTCGACCATGTGGTCCCTTCTATTGTAGCTGGCTCCAGTAGTGCTACAGCCGTATCAAAAATGTCTGGTCCGCAGTGAGTCAGGAACATGTCCCTTTTCCTGTCGTCCGAGATTGCGCTCATGTTGTTTGCTCTCAGGAAACACCGAAATCTTTTTAGGTAATTTTCCCAGGTCTCTCTTCCTTGGTTGAATGGTGTCGGCGGGTGGTAAGATAATGCCATCTTGGCCTCTTAAAGTCTGACCCTTTGTCCAGGATTCAATTTTGGCACCTTGTGGTTCACTTCCTTCCGGTCGGCTGGAATGTCTTTGTCTAAGGATATCCCATCCTCGTCGCCAGATGTTGAGTCCCCATAAAAGAGGCTAGAGGCGAGGCAGTGACTTCAGCTCTTTATTCCGTTCAGTACATACTTCAGCGAAGCAAGGTCAGGGATTTAAATAGGGAGCCGGCAAAACCGGCAGCCAATCGGAGTCTGGCGAGCAGGCAGCCAATCAGGCTACGCCTATGCAAATCCCTGGTCGGACTGGAGTGAGAACTTCTCCAGTCTTTCAATACATTACAAAATCCTTTCAAGATTTTCAATGAATGTCAAAAAGACGTTTACTATTTTATGGGGCTCTCTATTCCACAGCTCTACTCCCATTTTGGAGCCAATAGAAACTACACTGGCATAGATTTTACTCTTCCATTTGCTAATCCCTCTTGCCTCTAGTTTTGCTTGCAGCTGGGCAACAGTGTTCTCTACTCAATTCCTCTGTAGAATACATTGCTCTTTCTTCTACTCCCAACAGCATCAACTGGCAGCAAAACCATATATCAGTTATACTGCTCTGATAGGCAATGGTTTTGAAAGAGGAATAGGCCTGCTGTTTAACCATGTGTCAAAACCCAGCCAACCTTTCACCTGGCAGTTCTCCCTTTCTAAGAGATCAGAATAACCTGCAGCAAACTGAATACAGCTTTACTGAATTAAGTGTGTTTCTGTATTTGTGCATAAATTTGTTTAATTAAAAACTACATTTTAAAAAATCAATTGGTTTTTTCTACCAATTTAATTGAAGGAAAATACCAAGATAAATCAACTACAAATCAAGTATTTTATTATTTTAAAAAATAATAAAAATATATTTGTTGTGATTCTAATATCCAGAACAAGCAGATTAAAAGCAGATCAGCCACTATAACAGTATTAAGTCTTAGTCACAGGAATAACTGTTGTCCTCTCACAGCTCTATAGGCCCATGGAGCATTGTTAAAACAAGCAAATGTTATATGTTAATCTTTATTAGGCTGTGAATTTAATCATGCATAACCACGGAGAGTTTTTTTTAATTAAATAGCTCTCCATCCATTACTTATAATTTTCTCAAAGGAACAGTAGTAAAGAGGTCAAAGACTGCTCTACGTCTTGCTGTTCATTTAAATTAACACATTTACTGAACTTAGCTGGATTTGCACTAAATGTGCATAGTTCTGTGGGTTTGAGAATGTAGCCAAAAATATAAAAAAGTATTTCATGAAAACTACTGAAATTCTTGCCCAGGTCTTTCCCAGCCAACTCTAATGCATGGGTATCAAACTTGCCATGTCACGTTGCCATCACGTGATGTTTCATGATATTTTTCCCATTTGCAGAGCTGAGGTGGGCGTGGCCTGTGCATGACGTATCAGGCCCAAAGGCCGCCAGTTTGACACCCCTGCTCTAATCTAACATGAATAGAATTTTAAGCATTTAATTATAAGTTCTTTTAGCACACACATTACATTTATTTGATATTTATTGGTGATTTGAAAGGTGCATATTATTTTACTTACTGCAGATAATTTAAATTATGAGGTGTTGTAGAAAGTTTTATTAATTTACTATTCCTTCACTACAAAATGAAGAAGCAATGGTAGCTTTTTCACTTCTTAAACAAATATTAGATACTTTTTAAAGAAACCTTAGAAAAATGCAATTTTTTACATTCTTTAGTAAATATACCATATTGGAAAACAAACTCTACAGATACTGTCTTTAAAGACTGCTAGTATAGCATTATAAATACAGAGCTACTTTGAGGATTCCTGAAAGATGGGTTTACAGTTTGATTACTTTCAGCTATTAGAGAGAAGCAGCTGTAGAGCTGAATAGCAGTGTACTAATGAAGCTTTCAAAGTGGTGATCAAAAGTAGATTCTGTTTCCGTCTCTAAAAATAACTAACTGTGCTGGTTCAACAAAACGTGCATATTACAGCCAAATAATTAAATTTTCCAGTAGTCTTCTTAGGTCCTTCTCAAAACAATACACTGGCTAATCATTATCACACATGGCTTCTCAAAGGCAAAAAATATTGTAAATAATTACACTATATTTTTGACTGATTTATACAATTTAGCCAGGCTTTCTATAGTCTATAGAATTGTGAGCAAGTTGTACGTATACTGTATGGGGATGCACAGATAATAAATCAGACAAAGATGGTAATAAGAAAATAAGAATCTAGTGAATTTGCAGATAAAATGTAGCACACAATCATCCATGGCATTGTTACTTTAAAGGTAAATGCAAGATTTTCTGATAAGCACTTTATTTCATTACATTACATTGTTATACTCTGTATGAGAGGGATCTTTGTTTCATTGACATTAGAAAATGTTAGAAAATTCTGTTTTATTCTATATAAATGGTAGTGGAGAATTATTATGTAACCATACAAATTGATAGCAGAGGATGATTACATAGCCATACAAATCAAATAAAGTGTACAGTGTACATTCACAATGAGCCTTGCTGTTTAATGGTTTCAACTGTCACAGGAAACTCTCATCAGAACATAAAGGAACCATAAATTATAACAGAGGTCTTCAAACTTGGCAACTTTAAGACTTGTGGACTGAATTCAGGTTTGGCTCCGCAGCTCCGAAGATGCTCTTTTTAGAGCGCTCGTTCCCGAACACTGTTCGCCGCCAGAATGGCAGCCAAACAGCTGTCTGGTGGCTCGATCATCTCCTCCCCGGGCGAAGGGGAGTGAGGAGAGCCGGCGGGGTAAGGTAGAGCCCCCCTAGTGCCCCAGGTGAAGTTCTGGGGCGTGAAGGGTGAGGGCTCCCTAGGAACCCGTCACAGCTCCGGACTCGGGAAGTCTCCGCTTCAGCGGAGCAAGAAGCTGTGCCCAATCCCTGCAATCAACAAACTTGTAATAAAGAAACTGTAGCAGGCGGAAAGAGCCAGGAGGCTTAAATGGCAAACGGCAAGTAGCGAAAGTTTTTTTAATGTCGATTTGCATTGTGGAAGTAACTAATTACCAAAGTGACAAAAAAATGGCACTGGAGGCTTTTGGGCATGAAAGCGAAAGTTAAGAGCTGAGTTTTGTTTTCACTATCAGTTCTCTCTCTGAAAACCTTGGACTTTGAATCTGTCTCTGTTTTTTCTCTGATAAAAATTCTTTTTGGCTGCCTGGCTTCTGGCTTTTTTTTTTCTCTTATTTTTAAACATAAAGACTGAAGTAAATAGTATTTAGTTTGGCAAAATTCCTAATGGCTTCAAAAAAAATCACCTCTTCGAAAGGAGCAGCGAGCGCGGATAGCTCTCCTAGCCATGCTTCTAAAATGCCAGCCCCCTCCACTCAGACATTAATGCTTCCAATGTTGCAGTAAACACTCAAATTAAGGCAAGCTGAATTAGCAGCCAGATTTAACCTTAAAATCAATGAAACCAATGAGAAAATTACTGAAATCAATGAGAAAATTACTGAAATCAATGAGAAAATTAATGAGACTAATGAGAGAATACAGGATGTCTCTGATGATATTGCAATTCGCAACAAAGAGATTAGAGAAGATATAATTGATGCTTTTTCTGGACTGGCCACTAATTATGAGATTATGGAAGAGGAATTACAAGAAATTAAACAAACTACTGCAGTGTTGGGAGCCAAAGTAGGAGAAGTGGTAAATAAAGTTGAGAGGGAGGAGGCAGAAATAGTAATTATGCAATATAGAAACATGGAGTTTGCAATAAGGGTAAGAGGTGTCAAAGAGAACAAACAGGAGAACCTGAAGGAAATTATGCTGGAGGCACTTGAGCAAGCACTTGGAGTGAAGAAGGAAGATTTGGCATGGCAGATTGATAAAATTTACCGAGTTAATTCATGGGTGGCTAGAAACAAAAATCTACCAAGAGATATTGTGATCTATTTTACTACAAGAACATTACGTAATGATATTCTACAAGCAACATTTGTAAACAAGCTCCAAGTGGAGGGACAAGAAGTGATGACAATGAAGGAAATTCCCCCCAAAATGCTGAAAGCCAGGAAGGATTATACCTTCCTGGTGGAAGAGTTGAGAAGACAACAAGTACAATACGGGTGGGAAATTCCAAATGGATTGGTGGTTACACACATGGGAGCGAGATATCGACTTAATACGGTTCAGAAAGCCAGAGATTTTTATGAAGATGTTCTAATGGCTGGCACATCAAGACCTCCAGAAGGAAAATGAAAGGGGGATGGTACACAACAAGAAAGAGAAGAATTGTTGAAAGTGGTACAAGAGGGAGCTGTTTCGCTGGCCATTGAAATGGAACAAAGTCCAGAGGTACTTAATAGACAGGAAATGATTATAGAACAAAGACAGACCAGAGCTGCCAAATGGAGACAAGAATTGAGACAACAAAGACAACAGATGGCACTTCAAGATACTCCTAAATCAGAAGCGGTGGGAGGAGCGAGACCAAAAGAAAAATCTAAGGTAGATCTTCAGGATATGCTCCAGACGCTTCAGAAGCCCAGAGATGGGAACTAAATTTCTTACCTGGAATGTTAATGGCTTGAACTCTCCACAGAAAAGGAGGAAAATATTTCATTACTTAAAGCAATTTACGAATGACCTGATATGTCTACAAGAGACTCATATAAGGACACAAGATCAAAAATATTTGATGAATACAAGATTAGGCACACACTTTGTTGCAACAGCTTCAGAAAAGAAAAATGGTATTGTTATATATGTGAAAAAAGACTTGATTGAAAAGTTAATAGAAGCAGATGACCAAGGAAGATTTTTAGCAATTGAACTTTTAATAAAAGGACAGAAAATACTTGTGATTGGCATATATGCTCCGAATCAACAACAAGAAAGATTTTATGACCTTCTGCACTCAAAGCTGATACAATGGGAATACAAAACCTGCATTTTTTTAGGGGATTGGAATGGTGTTCTGGATGTTAAGAAAGAGAAGGGTCCTAAGCAAAATATTTTTTCAAGAGCAAGATTGTACAAATCCTTCTTCGAGATGATGGAAGACTGGGATCTGAGAGATATATGGCGTGAAAGAAACCCTGCAGAAAAGGATTTTACTTTTTATTCAGATAGACACCAATCATTTTCAAAGATTGATTTTATTTCAATTACTAATGATCTTTTTTCTAGGGTGAAGAGAACGAAAATTTGCACGAGGGTATTGTCAGACCATAGCCCCGTTTGGTTGGAAATGGAACTTAGTCACGGACCCAGAAGGTCTTGGAGGTGAAATGATAACCTGTTTAGATATGAGGATAATGTAAAAGAATGTAAAAGATTTATGAATGAATTTTTTGTTATGAATATGCAGAAGGGTACATCAATACAGATGGTCTGGGATGCAAGTAAAGCTTATATGAGAGGTGTTTTAATATATCTGAATAATAAATATAGAAGGAAGAAGGAATTTAAAAGAAAAGAACTGGAGGAAGAAATTAAAAAACAAGAGAGGGCTCTAATTTCCAAACCATAAGATAAGAAAATTAAAGAAACAATTAATTTATTAAAAGCTCAATTTAATATGTTAATGGCAGACCAAGTAGCAACTAATTTACAGTACGCTAAACACAATACTTTTTGCAACGCAAATAAACCAGGCAGGTGGTTGGCTTATATGTTAAGAAAAAAGCAAAAATCAAGAATAGTAGAAAAAATTAAGTATAAGGGGAAAGAAGTTTTTGAATATGAAGTGATTAAAAAATCTTTTTTAGAGTTTTATTCAGGGTTGTATAAGGGGGACAAGGTCAAAGAGGAAGATATAGATAGATATTTGCAAAATGGGCATATACATATAGCCTCTAAGGAGCAGACTGAACCTTTAAACCAATTGATAACTTCAGAGGAAATCTTGGCGGTTATTAAACAGCTAAAAATGGGTAAGGCTCCATGTACAGATGGTTTAACAGCTGTTTACTACAAAAACCTACAGGATGAAATGGTGGAACCTCTGAAGGCGTTATTTAATAATATACACCCCCAATTCTCCGCAACGTTTCCTCCCCCCTCCCCTCTCTTAGCTCTCTCTCTCTATATATATAGCTAAGAGAGATTGTGCTCTGAGCTTTCTGATGTTTCTCTAGCCACTCATCTGAAGGGTATTCTGGCCTAACTTCATTTATACATTTCCACATATCTTCTCTTATTAGCAGCATTTTCATCTTGAATTTCCGACTGGTAGTTCTGGTTTGTCAGATTCGCAAATGAAATCTTTGTTTCAGGTTTGTTACTGGGCATTTTTGTTTGTTTGTTTGTTTGTTTATGTATTTATTCTGTTACAGTCTTGTTTCTGTTGCTGTATCTTGTACTTATAGCTGGCTATGACTGGTTTACTCTGTTCTGTGTGAACTGTATATTTCTCCTCTAATCTGGGTTTATACTGGGTTCACCTCTGGGTTTGTCTCTGGTTTATCTGGGTTGAAACTGGTTTACCTGGTTTATCTAGGCATATATCTCTGGGTACTAGGCCCATAACTTATTAGAAAATTCTGTTTTATTCTTTATAAATGGTAGCAGAGGATTATTATATAGCTATAAGGATTGGTAGCAGAGGATGGCCATACAAATCAAATAAAGTGTACAGTGTACATTCACCATGAATCTTACTGCTGAACAGTTTCAACTGTCACAGGAAACTTTCCTCAGAACATAAAGGAACCATAGATTATAACCATAGATGCAAACTAAACATTGCCATCTATTGGCTGAATAATTCTGTAGTTGTTGCAATATAGAATACATTCTAACATGTATTCCAACAAAAAATTTTATAGAATCTATGGCAGCAGAAAAGTTGTAAGGACAGTACAGATGCTTACTCTTTTCATTCTTCTCTTACTATATATATGCTATATATCTGTTTAATCAAGGTAGTTCCAGTTCACTGTAGTCCTAATGATTAAATGACTTGTTGTATAGCAATTATCTTCTTTCCTGAGTTGAAACTGGTTTTTACACATAAATGGTGATATATGAAGCCAAGAGAAGCAGAGAACTGGGACAGAATGTTAAATTAAAATAAAAGCTCCAACCCTTAGAAATGGTTCTAATTTTGTGTCATTATTTCTTTGTTCTCTAGTACAGCTGACATTAAGTGAAAAATCTATCAGTCATTCCATTAATTCTTTCTGATTCCCCTCTGGGTTTAGGTGTTGCAGCTCAAGCTTCTATTTGTGCCACAAAAACATTTAAAATTCTGTGTCCCTTACAATTACAATGGCAATGTTTATTAGCAGCTATGAATGCTCAAGTTTTCTACCCCATAGAGTCTCTAGTCTAGTCTTGTTCTCACTGCAACAAATACACTTTCCGTGGTTACACAGATCCAACTCTAGATTTCTCAAGGGAGCATATTTTGAAAAAATGAAAAGTCAATCAGAAATTAGTCTACATTTGCTTTATTTACTGCTTCAGAGCCCAACTATATGTAACATTAAATGTGCCATTTATGATGTTCCATAAGATTATCCATTCTTATGAGCATAGAGAGATGGAGAGAGGGAGGGAGGGAAGGAAGGAAGATAGATCTGTTCTTAATTAGAATGAATATGCAGATTATGGCAGAGGAAGACTGATGGTTGTAATGTTCTCAGAACTTACTACTATTTTAAAAAAACTCATACAATTTATTTATTTATTTATTTATTTATTTATTTATTTATTTATTTATTTATTTATTTATTTATTTATTTATTTATTTATTTATTTGTGAGATTTATATACCGCCTCGTTGTGCAAGCACTCTCTAAGCGGTTTACACCATTAAGCAATGTATATTTATATTGCCCCCAACAATCTGGGTCCTCATTTTACCTACCTCGGAAGGATGGAAGGCTGAAATGCTTGTTGTCAGCAATACATGTAATCTTATTCACAATTGAATATTATTCAATATTCATATAATATTATTCACAATTGGACTCCCCAATCTTTGCCAAATAAGTTGACCTTCTATTCATGCAACAAAGAACAGAAGAATGTTAAAAATATTCCTCAGTCTGATGTAATAGCTGTCAGGGTTCCAACCGATCCCCTAATTAAATCATGAGCCTCAAGCCAAGCTTCAAAAGAAATCCAGTTATTTATTAGGAGCTTCATGTCGGCATGATCCAAGTGAAGCCAACTCTGACCTCACTTAATTCGCACCTTGGCTCTGACCCTGTTTCTCCCCCCCCCAAGGTGTGTCATCAGTCACATTCCCCAACAAAGCAATTTCATGGGTTGTAGAAGTTACTCCCTCCAGCCACTGGGTACCCCTGGAGATGACCTTGACGTTGCTGCTGGAATGTGCTTCATTTTGACTGAAATGCAAGTTTCTTGATGCAGCTGCAAGGCTTGGTTTTCCTATCCCCCTGCCTATGGCAATTCGAGAGCAGGTTAGGAATGCTTCGCGAGTTGACAGTAGCAATGTTAAAAATATTCCTTAGATTGACTGACAAGTCTCTAAATCAGCAAACACAGTAATCATGCTGCTGAGAATGATTGCTTATTCTGCCTAAGCATTGTTCTATGGGTAATATATTGAAATAAATTATTAATGTTGCCAACAGTGCCTCAAAATATCCAGTTTTATATATAATCATTTCAAACTCTATATTTTAAGCGAATATTTGAATGCCATCAAGCTTTTCCTTAGTCAGAATGTGGAACAACAGCAAGAGGAGGTTTTGAAGAAAGTTTTTCCATTCCTTATTCCACATTCTTCAAAACAAGGAAAAGACTAAGATATTGACAAAGAAACTCACAAATAAACAGAAAAATGAACTGATGGAAAAGATGGACATGCAGATAACCAGATTCCCAAATATTTAACATTTTTAGTTAACAGCAAGATGTACAACCATTAAAGAAGACAGCTACATTAAAATAATAAAACAAAGACAGACTTGGAAAAATGGAGAAATCTACAGTTGTCGTTGGTCAGAAGGACACAACAAGAATGAAATCCTACCAAAATTGCTATTTTTATTTCAAGCAATTGCGATAAAACTAGGAAAAAGGTTTTTTGAGTATTTAAACAAATTGATTTTAAAGTTTGTCTGGCAAGGCAAAAAAGCAAAAATTAAACCGAAAATGTTACAAGACACCAAAAATAAGTGTGGGGGGGGGTTTGGACTACCGGACTGGGAGCTGTATTATCAGGCCTCAGCACTCACATGAGTGAAAGAGTGGATAAATTTGAAGAACAAATGAATATTGACTTTAGAAGGACACGACTTAAATTGGGGTGGCATACATTTATGTGGTATGGGAAAAGTAAAATACATGGATATTTCCAAAGGCACTATATCAGGAATGCTCTGCTTTCAGTATGTGAAAGAATCAAACAGAAATATTAAATGAAAATACCGGTCTGGCTATCCACAATGGAAGCGCTAATACATCCAAATGCTCTTGAACTGGAAAAAATCGTAAGGTATAAAGATATCCTATACCTGTGATGGCGAACCTATGGTATGCGTGCCACAGGTGGCACGCAGAGCTCTCTCTGTGGGCACACGAGCTGTCTCTCATCTCAGATCCACCATGCATGTGCGCATGCCTCCCGCCGGCCAGCTGATTTTTGGGTATCTGCCGCGCATGTATGGAGGGTAGAGCGCATGCAGAGATGTGCATGCATGTGCTGGGGGAGGGGGGGTTGCGCACGCATGCACAGGGGCAGGGGGCGCAGGGGGTAGCTGCCCACCCGGGGCCCATTTTGTGTCCCAGGAGGCTGCAGGGAGGCCTGCTAGGCCCAAAACAGGGTGGGGGGGTCACACATGCATGCGCAGGGGGTGGGGGGAGTGCGGGGGGTCACATGCACATGCGCAGGGGGCAAGGGGAGCGTGGGGCACACAGGTATGTGTGTGTTGCATGCGCATTGCTTTATGGATGCCGGCATGCGATGAGAAAAAGGTTAGCCATCACTGTCCTAAACGAACAAAGGGACTTAAATTCAAAACAGGAACTAAAAAAATCAAGAAATTGATTTGGACTGGTGGCCATATATCCAAATACAAACGAGATACAAGAAAGATGCAGAAATATATGAATTCTATAAAGAAATCCTAAAATTAAATCAGATAAATTAATAAAAAATATAGTTACTTATTGAACTTTAAAATGGAAGAAGAACATGTAAAAGAAAATGTCAGACTCCAGACTCTGCCATTCAAAAGGAGAAGGGGGGGAGGTCTTGGTTCTGCTTGATCAAACAGTTATAACAGATATCCGGATCCTAGACACCTGGGAACCTTCTCATCTTAAGATAGAGTTTATGAGGGGCAATGCAAGTCAGTTGAACGGAAGGGTCTGGGAACGTATAGCCATCTGTACTCCCAGGAAAGAAGTTTCACACTTGTGGATTGTTTTACTCTTGCATCCTGCTTAATGGGGAGGGGCATGAGGGTTAAATACGCTTGCCTTGCCTGGGGGCATTTAGATCTTGCTTTGAATGAATGGATTGTCATACAATTGCTAATAAAAGGAATCCTTTTGAAACACTGACTCAGAAGTTCGTACTTTGAACGTGGTTGGAAAGGCAAGCCTTACAGAAAGCAAGATCTGCAAAATTGGAAGCAAAAGCAACTTCACTCTACTGAGGGGACTGTGAAAACCATGTCTGAACAAAACCGGGAACAGGAGGAAACTGAATGCTGGGGGGAGACACAAATCACCACCCAGACGGATGCCTGTTCTGCACTCCCCATCAAAGAGGCTGAGGGAGGTTTTGAGACCTCTGAGAAACCCCACTGGTCTATCGGCATTGGAAAATAGGACAGCTGGGATGGGAGAACCAGAGGAGTCACCCTTAACTGAAGGAATCGGAAACCTCATTGGGAATTGGAGCTAGAAGCTCTCGCTGACCATGAGGACCTCACCGAAGCACCACTGAGGGAGGGGCGTCTGAAGAGATACCTAGCCAAGCTGGTGATGGAAACGTTGGAAAATCTCAACATCTGAGGGACCCCAGAACGGCGACTAAGGAGCGCTGGAAGCACAGCAACCGCTGAAGTGGCCGGGGGAGCCAACAACCTCCGGGAAACCGGCATGCAAATGGAGGACGCTGTAGGGGACCCAACAAATCCTCCCAGGGCAGCACACACAGCGGCACCCCTTCCTAGCCAACTCCAAGCCCCACAACTAGAAAGGAAAACTCCCCCCTGGGAGTGAAATTTGATGGGGACCCGCAACAATTGGGATTCTTCGGAGCACACGTACTCACCTATATGCAAGAATATGGACGTGAGTTCCAAACACAGGGATCACGAGTGCGAGCAGTTACCTTAGCCCTGGAAGGAGCCGCTGCCAGATGGATGGTGACCCTACATAACGACGACGCACCCGAACTGCGCAACTTTAACCAATTCATGACGGCCCTACGACGACGGTTCGAGGACCTGCTGGCAGACTACAAAGCACGCGACCGTATTAAGGTGGTGAAGCAGGGACAACGGCCAGTGGCGGAGTACACTGAAGAATTCTGGGACCTCGCATGTCGGCTAAACTGGCCAGAAGACATCCTGGTAAGCTGTTTTAAGGATGGACTGAGTGACAATCTGTATAATGCTTGCGTGGCTAGGGGTGCACCGAATCATCTGCATGAGTGGTACCTCACCGCTGAAGAAGCGGAGATTGATATGGCCAGGAACCAGTACCGTACGGGGCGAGCATGGAAGAAATCCCCACCCCTATGGAAGAAAGAGCCCTTCAGAAGGCAACAGGGGTTTTCCCCTAAACCTCCAATCTGTTTCAAGTGCGGGAAGGAGGGGCACCGAGCACCCAAATGCTGGCCCCAAACACCCACCTGGAAACCTGAACGCCAAACGAGGGAGAGACCAGCGAGACCCACCCAGCGTGGGAGGGAAACAGCCCTGAGGAGCAACGAGATGGTAGGACCACCATCCCCCCTCCCACTGGAAACAATATCCCGGCATTCCGAAGGGAAGATCCAGCATCGTTCGAAAGCGACCCGGAGGATGAACCACTGGTAAGCAAACCAATTGAACTGCTTACCCTCCCTCTCAGACTATTTATCCCTAACCAAGATGAGGGAAAAAATATCTCCGCATTGATAGACTCAGGGTGTAGCCATTGCTTAATCAGCCCAACCCTAATCAGGGAGCTGGGAATCACAGTGAGAAAGCTGAGAAACCCCATCGCGTTTTGCCAGCTGGATGGGTCAATAGCAGGGGGGGAGCCAGCTGCTTTTGCCACGGAACCCCTGAAAATAGGCATTGAGAGCCACAAAGAAAGACTTACCTTTATAGTAGCACCTGGCATGGAATGGCCACTAGTCTTGGGACTCGCATGGCTGAAAAAGTGGAATCCCAGAATAAATTGGGAGCAAGGCACCATAAAATTCCAGATGCACGTGACTGTTGCGGAGGACCCACAGATAGGAACTGAGGGGGCTGAACGCAGGGAAACAGCCATGCCTGGTTATAGCATGCCAACAGAAGGCATACCCAAGGAATACAAAGACTTGGCAGAAGTTTTTAGCGAAGCAGCTTCGGATGAACTTCCCCTGCATCGCACATCTGACTGTGCAATAGAAATCTTACCTGGGGCTAAACTGCCTAAACCAAAAATGTATAGCATGTCACCGGGGGAGTTAGAAGAGCTGAGAGCTTTCATTGAGAAAAACCTAGCAAGGGGTTTCATTGAACCAGCCAGACCAAAGATAGCAGCCCCAGTGTTATTTAGGGAGAAAAAAGATGGCACAAAACGCTTATGTGTTGATTTCAGAAACCTAAACACGATTAGTGTTGAAAACATGTATCCCCTCCCCCTGATGAAAGATATGCTGGCACACCTCACAAAAGGCAAACGTTTTTCCAAACTAGACATCAGGGAGGCATACTACCAAATCAGGATTAAGGAGGGGGATGAATGGAAAATGGCATTCAACACCCCCCTGGGATGCTACCAATTCAAGGTGCTCCCTTTTGGGCTACAAGGAGCACCTGCAGTGTTCATGCAATTAATCAACGATGTTTTGCGTGAACATTTATACAAAGGGGTTCTTGTTTATTTAGATGATATTCTCTTATACTCAGAGACCAAAGCTGAGCACGTTAAATTGGTGAGGGCAGTGCTAAGCAAACTCCGCGAGGCAAAACTTTATGCCAAACTCTCAAAATGTGAATTCCACCGAGAAAAAATTGATTACTTGGGGTATTGTATTTCACACCAGGGCATAGAAATGGATCCTCAAAAAGTGCAGGCGGTACTCGATTGGGAAACGCCTCGCACACGCAAACAGCTGCAAAGCTTCCTGGGGTTTGCAAACTTCTATCGCTAATTTATCCCCGTGTTCGCTCAAATTGCCCTGCCCATCACAAAACTGCTAAGAACAAAGGGGGAGGGAGATCCTAAACCGAGACAACCCGTGAATTGGACAATGGAATGCCAGGCAGCGTTTGAGAAGCTAAAACGGCTGTTCTCAACAGAACCAATTTTGAAGCACCCAGACCCAGAAAAACCCTTCATAATACAAGCTGACTCTAGCGATGTGGCAATAGGGGCAATCCTACTCCAGAGTAATGAGCAAGGACAGCTACAGCCATGTGCATATACATCCAGGAAACTAAGTGAAACTGAAGAAAGGTGGGCGATCTGGGAAAAAGAGGCTTACGCGGTGCGATGGGCACTTTTAACTTGGAGACAATTCTTAGAAGGAAGTAAGATCCCTTTTGAGGTCTGGACTGACCACAAAAACTTAGAAGCCTTAAAGACACCAAGGAAACTGTCTCCTAAACAGGTTCGTTGGGCGCAATACTTCAAACGGTTCGAGTTTACTCTTAAATTTATCCCTGGGGGGAAAAACTTTCTGGCAGATGTACTGTCCAGAAAGCCACAATATAACTGTGTGAAATCAGAGGTATTTAAACCTATAGTACAAACAAATCAATTGGCAGCCAAAGTAATCACCAGGTCCGAAGGAGGAAAAGACACATTGAGGGATGCAGACATCACTCACGCATTTAAACAAGCATTAGTCAATGATGAATGGGTTTTGAACCACAAATCCAGCTGCGTGATGAAAGATGAGCTAGCATGGATAGGTGACAAACTTTATGTACCCGCTAGCCAAAGATTACGTTTAATGGGAAGGTGCCACGACTCTCGGTTGGCTGGACATTTTGGCTTTGTAAAAACTTTACACTTAATAAAGAGACAGTTTTGGTGGCCTTCATTGAAAAAGGACATAGAAAGCTATGTAGCAAGTTGCCCCATCTGTGCTGCAGCAAAAAGACGCCAGGGGAAAACTCCAGGACTTCTACAAAAAGTAGCTGAACCGTCAGCCCCATGGGAAGAAATTGCTATGGATTTTATTGTGGAACTACCGGATAGTGGGGGAAACACAGTCATTTGGGTTGTGACAGACTTGTTTTCAAAACAAGCACATTTTATTCCTTGCCAAAAGATTCCAACAGCCAAAGGATTGGCTAGACTGTTTCTAATACACATTCATCGTCTTCATGGAGCTCCTAAAAGGATAATCTCGGATAGGGGAGTCCAGTTTACCTCCAATTTTTGGAAGGCGTTTTTGGACCTACTTGGCACCGCCCAAGGGTTGAGCTCTTCGCATCATCCTCAGACAAATGGCAATTGCGAGGTTCTGAAATGCGTTCTTGAACAGTACCTAAGATGTTTTATTAATTTTCAACAGGACAATTGGACTGAACTTTTACCATTTGCAGAGGTTGCATTTAATAACTCTGTACATTCAAGTACAGGTTTTACACCTTTTAGAGTAGCCACGGGGCAAGATTTCAGCCCAATACCGGAACTACCCACAGAAAAACCAACTATCCCCTCACTTAAGGAGTGGATAGAAAAGTTGCAAAACACATGGCCAGTAGTCAGGTTGGCTTTACAGGAGGCTAGAGAGGCTTTCAAAATTCAAGCTGACAAGAAAAGAGTAGAGGTTAAACCTTTCCAGGTGGGGGATAGAGTATATTTATCTACAAAATTCTTGAGATCGTTACAACCATCAAAAAAATTAGGACCTAACTTTATTGGGCCTTTCACTATTAGCAGGATCATTAACCCAGTAGTAGTTGAATTGATTCTTCCAAAAACACTTAGACAAGTCCACCCAGTATTTCACATTAGTCTACTCAAGAGAGAGGTAACCTCGCCACTTAGACCGGTGGCAGATACACCACCTGCCCCAATCATGATAGAAGGGGAACAACATTTTGAAATCAAGGAAATTCTTGACTCCAGAATCCACAGAGGGAAGACCCAGTATCTGGTAGCCTGGAAACATTTGCCTTCATCACAGAATGAGTGGGTCGCTAAACAACATGTGAAAGCCCCCACCTTATTGAGAAAATTCCACTCCAAATACCCTAGCAAACCTTGCTAACATATCATAATTGACTCTGCTTATGTCTTACAGGTGGACCTTCTTTTCTTTTGAGAGGCAGGATGTCAGAGTTCAAACTCTGTCATTCAGAAGGAAAAGGGGGGAGTCTGGCTCTGTTTGATCAAAAGGTTATACATATCCGGATCCCAGGCATCTGAGAGCTTTTTCATCTTAAGATAAGGGTTTATGGGGGGTTATCCGGATCCCAGACACATGGGAGCTTCTTCGTCTCAAGAGAATGTTTTATGGGAGGGGTAATTGAAAGGAAGAACGGATTTGAGAAGCAGATCCATTTGTCAAACATTTGTGTATTCATTATGTGGAATGGGGGTGGGGTGTTAAGCTTAAAAGACTTGTCTTGCCTGAGGACATGTTAGACCTTGCTTTGATTTGAAATGGTTGTATACAGATGCAAATAAAGGAAATCCTTTTGAAAACCTTTGACTGGACTCAGGAGTTCGTACCTTATTTTGTGGCTGGAAGACAACCCTTACACAAAAGCTTTTTTATAGTCAATCCATGTTGCATGAAGATTAGTTTTTCGGCTTTTGCAATTCTCCAGAATCATTTTATCAATCAAAAGTTGATCTTTTGTGCCCCTGCTTTTTCGTTTGTTGCCTTTCTGTTCATCTGGTAAGATGTCATTCTCTTCAAGATAATCTTGAATTCTGTCAGCCATAATGCCAGTCAATAGTTTAAACATAGTGGGTAGACACATTGTTGGCCTATAATTTCCTGGTGCTGCTCCTTTTGCTGGGTCTTTTTGTATCAGATATGTTCTCCCAGTTGTCAACCATTCACTGATACTTCCTTTTTGCAGCATCTCATTGAATTTTTGGGCCATTTTTTCATGCAGACTGGTCAGATATTTGAGCCAAAATCCATGCAGTTGATCACTGCCGGGTGATGTCCAGTTCTTTACTTTCCTCACACGTTTGCTGATCATTTCAGTTGTTATTTGCATCTGTTCCATTTTCTTGTGTGAGAATTTTTCCTCAAACTCTTTTATCCACCCAGCATTTTTGTTATAGTCCTTCTCATTTTCTCAGAGATTTTTCCAAAATGCTTCAGTTTCCAAACATTTCCAAAATGTTTCAGTTTTCTCAGGCTTTTCAACTACTATGTCTGTTGATTGATTCAAGGTCTGGTAGAACCGCCTTTGGTCTAATTGAAACAGTTGGTTTTGTTTGTACTGGGTGATTCTGGCTTCATATCTTTCAATTTTTCTGGCTGTTGCTGTAATTTGTTCTTTCACAATTTCCAGAACTTCTTCAATTTTTCTGGTATTCAGCCAGTACCTTCTGATCAGGTATTTTTTGATCTTCTCATTCTTCAGTTTTTTCTCTTTCATACTCTTCAAGTTGCTTGCATCTGATCGTAAACTTTTTATTTTCAACTCCAACCTGATCTTCCATTTTGGTTTTCCAGTTGATTTTCTAGGAGGCTGCAGGAGCCCAAGCTCTTCTGTTACTATTACTGCTGTACTATAAGCAAGCTGATTTATTTGTTCAATGGATGTTATTTGGACCATAGCAAGTACAGTGTTCACATCCTTCATCAGCGGTGCAAGTTGGTTTTTGGGCACAGTTTTCAAAGTTGGAAGCCGTCTTCTTACTGCATTTAATACAGTATGGGCTGTGAGTTTATCCTTCAGTTCTTGTTGCCTTGTTGTCAATGTTCCTGGTGTTGCAACAAAGACATCAAGTTATGGCTCCTCTTCATTTTCTTGAAAAATTTCCATATTTTCTTCTGGTTCAGTTTGTTCAATGACTCCTAATGTTACTGAAACATCAGCCATTGTCTGTACAGTAGCCTGATGTTTATTTGCTTCGCAACTTTTTCGAATTTCTTCAAGTTCAACCTCACTGTATACTTTATTTCTGATTATGAATCTTCTTTGATCAGC
The DNA here is from genome assembly GCA_023053685.1 of Diadophis punctatus similis. NCBI lineage: Eukaryota > Metazoa > Chordata > Lepidosauria > Squamata > Dipsadidae > Diadophis > Diadophis punctatus. Next base: position 9,144,152 of record JALIGW010000010.1, on the reverse strand, counting down.
CAGTCAAAGTTCAGTTATCTTTGAGTCAGGGTATACTTGTTTCCACAGTTGGTACATTCTTTTTTGGTAGCCACGCTTTTGAGGTTCTGATTTGTAGTAGCATTTCATTACTGTACGATTCTCTGACATGGTGTATTTCTGCCGCTTCTGTAATTGTTCATTTGAGTTTTGATTCCGTAACCCACTTTCCGGCGAATGCCCGGAATCAGCAGCATCCGCTGCGGACCTTTTTATCCTGGGCGACGGCCGAGCCAGTATAGACTTCGATTTTGTTTGTTTCTCCATAATACTAATGGGTTAGGTGCTCTTAGTTCCATTCCTCAGCTGAGACCACTCTGACTTGGTTGAACCTTCTGGTAGTAACACTACCATCAGTACAGCTCTCAGCATCATTGGAGCAGTTAAGCCCCCCCACCACAACAAGGTGGCACCCATCGGGGGGGATGATGATGATGATGATGATGATGATGATGATGATGATGATGATGATGATGATGATGATGATTATTATTATTATTATTATTATTATTATTATTATTATTATTATTATTATTATTATTATTATTATTATTATTATTATTATTATTATTATTATTATTAAAATTTCTATGCCGCCCAACTCCCAGAGGTAAGCTGCAGTGAGCTTTTAGTAAGCTGCAATGAAATACTGGGTGGATTTTCCCTAATATTCTTGGCAATGCAAGCTGCACAGTTAATAATTTTGACTATTGGGAAAGGCCCTAAGAATTTTGGCCCTAGCTTTTTGCTGGGCATTCTCAATTGGATGTATTTAGTGGATAAGAAAACTTTATCCCCAACTCAGAAAGGAGGTTGGAGCGATCGGTGCTTGTCTGCTTGCTTCTTATAGTCTTCTGCAGCTTCAGCTAGTCCTTTCTTGGTGTTTTCCCATCCTTTTCTCAGCGTTTCCATCCATTCAGCCAGGGACATTGAAGTGGGAGCTTCTGTAGGTAATTCCGGCATGGGAACGAACTCCTGGCCGCTGGTGATCTGGAAAGGGGTTAATCCGGTGCTGCTGTGGACAGCATTGTTATACGCTACTTCTGCAAATGGCAGCAGCTCCGCCCAATTGTCTTGTTGGTAATCTACATAACAACTGATGTATTGTTCCACCATTGCATTCGTATGTTCCGCTGCCCCATTTGTACTCGGATGAAAAGCTGAGCTGAGTCCCTGTGAGGATCCAATTGAGCGTAGGAATTCTCTCCAGAACTTGGCGGTGAACTGTACACCTTGATTGGAGATTACATTTTTTGGGACTCCATGTAAGCGGTAGATGTGCTTGAGGAACAATTTTGCTAGGTGTCTGGCTGACGGTAATCCGGACCAAGCAACGAAGTGGGCTTGCTTGGAAAACAAATCAATGACAGTCCAGATCACGGTATTCCCTTTGCTATCTGGGAGTTCAACTATGAAGTCCATGGCTATTTCTTCCCAGGGTTTGCTGGGATTGGCCACTTGCTGCAACAGTCCAGGTGGTTTCCCTGGCCGGTATTTTCTGGTGGCGCAGGTGGCGCAGCTTTTCATGTAGTCCTCCACCTCGGTGTTCACCTTTGGCCACCAAAATTGCCTTCGTGTTAGGTGGAGGGTTTTTAGGAACCCAAAGTGTCCTCCCAGTTTTGAGTCGTGACTTTGATGGAGCACTTCCAATCTGAGGCTGGCAGGCACGTATAGTTTGGACCCCATCCAAGCCAAGCCTTCTCTCATGGTCAGGATTTCCTTGTTGTCGTTGAGCCAGGGGTCACTAGGCAGGGCTGCCTTTAATTTGGCGGTCCACTCCTCCTGGTTCCATGTGCTCGGCCATCTGGTTTGGCCTCTAGTGAGGACAGGGGCTGCTAGTTCCCCCTCTGAAGGGGGAGTGCCTGTTGCTTCTTTTGGTGGGGAGGGGATCACCGAGTGCAACTCCTCTTCTCTTTGGCTGTCATATTGGGGCTTCCTGGATAAAGCATCAGCCAGTAGGTTTTTCCCCACTGGAATGTGTTTCAGTTCGAATTTGAATCGCCTAAAGTATTGTGCCCAGCGTACTTGTTTGGGTGAGAGTTTCCTGGGGGTTTTCAGGGCCTCTAGGTTTTTATGGTCTGTCCATACCTCGAACAGTACCTTGCCCCCTTCTAGGAATTGCCTCCAGGTAAGCAGCACCCAACGAACGGCATAGGCTTCTTTTTCCCAGATGGCACATCTCTCGGTTGCTGTGAGTTTTTTCGAAACGTAAGCACATGGCAGGAGTTGGTATTTCTCATCTTTCTGTAACAGCACCGCTGCCACTGCTACATCGCTGCTGTCCGACTGGATTATGAACTGTCGTTCTGGGTCAGGGTGCTGTAAGATTGGTTCTTGGGCAAATAGCCGCTTCAGCCTTTCAAATGCTTTTTGGCATTCCATCGTCCAGCCAATCGGCTGGTTGGGCTTTGGCTTGGTGGGGGATGGGCCAGTTTTTAGCAGTTCTGTCAGTGGCAGCGCCACCTCAGCGAATGATGGGATGAATTGCCGGTAGAAGTTGGGGAAGCCCAAAAAACTTTGAAGTTGTTTGCGAGTGCGTGGGGGCTGCCAATCAAGCACTGCTTTCACTTTTCCTGGGTCCATCTCTATTCCCTCCTTGAAGATGCGGTACCCTAAATAGTCTAGTGAGGTTTTGCGGTATTCGCATTTGGAAAGTTTTGCGTATATATTGGCAGCTAGACGTTTTTCCAAGACTTGTCGCACTAACTTTATTTATTTATTTATTTATTTATTTATTTATTTATTTATTTATTTATTTATTTATTTATTTATTTATTTATTTATTTATTTATTTATTTATTTATTTATTTATTTATTTATTTAAATGGATTTATATGCCGCCCAACTCCCAGGGGACTCTGGGTGGCTCACAACATGTAAATCCATTTTCCAATATAAAAAGTCACAACAATTTAAAAGCTACAAAAATTAAAAAGAGCATCTAACATTCATAACCAAGGGGGGAGACCCATATCTGGTCTAGTTGGTCTCACTTTCAGCCCGCCTGCCGGAAGAGCCAAGTTTTTATTGCTTTACAGAAGGCCAGCAGGGTGGGATGGTCCTGATCTCTGGAGGAAGCTGGTTCCAAAGGGAGGGAGCTCCCACAGAGAAGGCTCTCCCCCTCGGCCCTCCCAACCAGCATTGCTTGGTCGATGGGACCTGGAGGAGACCAACTCTGTGGGCCCTAACCGGTCGTAGGGAGGTATGCGGCAGGATGCGTTCCCGAAGGTAACCTGGCCCTGAGCCATGTAGGGCTTTAAAGGTTAAAACCAACACCTTAAATTGGATCCGGAGACTAATGGGCAGCCAATGCAGCTGGCGGAGGATAGGTGTTATGTGGGTGTATCTAGGTACACCCACCACAGCTCGCGCAGCTGCATTTTGCACCAATTGCAGTCGCTGGGGACTCTTCAAGGGTAGCCCCATGTAGAGCACGTTGGAGTAATCCAGCCAGGAGGTGATAAGGGCGTGAGTGACTGCGAGAAGTCACTGTTCCCCCATTCTCCCGGCAGGCCATGCATTCCATTCATACTGAGCCTGGGGATGGGCCGAAACCCCCCTCCGCTTCTGTTTCCACACTCAGCAGAGGAGGGCAGAGTCCAAACACCCGGCTCCTTCATTTACTCACACAGTCAATCCATCCATCCACAGGCATACTCACAAACACTCCCCCCCAAGGTAGAGGTACATAAAATGCAGTAAAAAGAAAGCAATAGGGGTCAAGGAAGATGAACATATATAGCAAGCTCAATCTCAGAACCACTAGAGTAATCTCTTTTTTGTATCAGTTCTTGTTTCAGTTCTCGGTCGCATCCCCCTCTCCAAGTACATATTCTCAGGGGGTAACGTCCATTGATCTTATACTGGATTTCACAGTCAGTTGGCTCATAGCCTTGTTTCAATATCAGATCTTCCAGAGCCAGAGAAGAGCCTCGAGGGCACCAATAAAGTAGAAACTCCCACACCTTATCCTGCCAAGATAGTCTTGAAATAGCAGAGGACCCCCCCCCTGAGGATATATGCACTTTCCCTTGATACACAATCAGCCAGATGAAAAAATGGCAGTCCCAGGTTTTCTCACCTGTGTCTTGGTAATGCCTGCTGCTAATAATTGTCCTTTTAACATTAAAAAAGGTGGTAAAAATAGTAAGGACACTAGGGGTCGCCAAAATAATTAATATCACAATAAAAGGTAAGACCAAGTCCAACCAAGTGGGTCTCCCTATGGTGTCTAGTTCTTCCTCCAGCAGTACAAAACCTCAGGGGAAACAATGTTCGAGAGGCCGAGGCTGCATTCCCTCTCCAAGGCCCCCCTCCCCGAGTAAAAACCGCAATTCTGCCTGTAAGGGTTCAACCACGTAAAACGAAGCCAATAAGACAACCTCCGTCTCCGTGTCTTCTCCCCTTCTGCCGGCCCCGGTAAATGAGACTGTCTTAAGAGGGCGTGGCCACATCCACACTTGTAGGCCTCGTAGCGGCATCGATGGAACCCACCGCAGCTGTAATGCCGTTTGCCGTAGCGCTTCCCGCTATGATGATAATGGCAGCAATGGTGGCCCTCGGCACCGAGTTTGAAATGGTGCTCCAAGACAAGGTTGGGTTCAAGGCAATGTGTCCCGTTTAGATGTCAAATTGGGCAAAGAGGATAGCAGGCTGTTAAAAGAGCTGCGTAGGGTAATGGGGGGAGTGACGATAGATCTATCCCGCACGTTGTCTGGCAGGAAACATACCGGTAGATGTAAATGTTACCCGGAGTCCACCTTGCCACGCAGCCCTTCCGTTCCCACCAGGCACAGTCCAAACAGTGTCTGTCCTGAGCGTGCTGTCCCAAATATCCCACTGTCCAGCTCTTCTGCTCCTCTGTTAACAGATATTCTCCAGCGAAGCTGCTATCACTAGTTCCTTTAACAGAGATCGTAAATTGCTTCCTCACAGCAGAGTTGTTGCGCAAATGAAAATGGTGCTTCCTATTTTGGCGTTCAGCGTTCGGAGCTTTCGAGTTCAGAAGTCCCCCAACTTCAAAACCGGGCAGGTCTTAAGTTGCCTCAATTGTTCCCTGGGGTCTTCCTATCTCCTAAGCTCCCTTCTAGATGGAATGTTTTTGGGCTGAACCACTAGGAATTTGATCAAAATTTGAGGTTCGGGAGAGCGGAGCTCTGCTTACCCGACCGTCCGCTGTGGCTCCACCCCGGAAGCCTTGACTTCCAGATATATGTAATTATTCTTTCCTTAATTCAGAAGGAGAACATGGAAACTTGAAGACAGAACCTTAGTGGTGCTTGAATAGTTCCTGCAGTAATCTCTTTTCTTCTCTTTTCTCGTACAAGAAGGTGAAACAGTTTGTTGATTGAATTCACAGATTGAATTCCTGCATGTGCTATTTTTAGGTGTGTGGGGGGGAAGAAAACATTAAAAAATTAGAACATAGAAAATGAATAGTTAAAAATACCTGTCCGGAAAAGCTCTTGTCAATCAGGGTATACAAAACTGGGTTAGAAGCATAAAATGAATTGACCTGGCTGAGGAAAGTTTCTTGTTTTCTAGGCACAGCTACCAGTGCCATCCTATTCTCATATCTACATACACATCAGTGGCAAGTACATGGTGTTCCTCCTGATGAGAAGGTTGCTGTTTGTCTCCTAGTCAGATTTTGTCCTTCTCTCCATATGATTGTAAAAAAAAATCCACATGAATCTATTGGTGCATGAAAAAATTTATAGCGATTTATATATGCAGCAACTCTTTGCCGCAAAAGAGCTGCTGCCCATGCTGACATTTTTGTAATTTTATATCTGGTTCTTTTGTCCCTTTTTGCCACACAAATTCTGATTGATTTTTGCACACCTGCTACCATAGTGACACTTCTTGTCTACTTGTCTGTCACTGCTGATGGCTCCCTGCCTTTGCCAGCTAATTACCTATAAAATGACATGATGGGAGCACCTTAGCTAAAAGAGCAAATGTGCCTTATTTAATAATAGCTTGAGTAATAAAATTGTCTAATATCAACTATGAAAGCATTCTTGTACAGTATTAGATAGCAAAGGCTGTAAGATTTTTTTTCTAAAGTTTCAAGTATTTAAATATTTAACAACAAAATCATAAAACTGTAAGAAAACATAATTTTGACATAATTGTCCTTACCAATTGCTTGTGCATTGTTATACAGTATAATAATAAATTATTATACAGTATACAGTATTATACAGTATACAGTACACAGTATTATACAGTATAATAATAATACATCTTTGCTCACAGCTAAGCTCAAGCAGCTATGTCAGGGGTGTCAAACTGGTGGCCCATGGGCCAGATGCATCATGCATCACGCCCACCCCGGCTCCGCAAATGCAAAAAACATCACATGATTAAGTTTTTAAAAAAATTACCAAACCACAAGTGGGTGCAAGAGTCAGATCTAAAGTTTGAATGAGAAGAAGGAATGATTAGAACTTGGTTTCAGTATGGGTTGTCATAGGCCAGATGGAGAGAAGAATAAAAATTGGTATTTTGCAGTAAGAAGATCCATTTACTATCGAGGAAATGACACTGAGGGCTGTGTATCTGGCCGAGATGGTGAAAGAAAGATTTCTTTCTTTTTTCCTCTTTTTTCCTTTTTTCTTTTCTTTTTTCTTTTCTTCTTTTTATTACTATATTTTAAAGATTATATAAATGAAAGACACATAGAGGATTGGACTAAAAATTTTTCTTTTTGACTACTTTTAAAAGGTTTTGAGTTATATGGAATTAAAGATTTAGAATAATTGTGAAATTAATAATTTGATATATTGGAATGTTAGGTTATTAACAATGTGTTTGATTTTTAGATTATGCTTAAAAGGTTCTGAGTAATAAGGGGTTAAAGAACTAGAGAAATATTGGAATTAATAACTTGTTAGTATATTTTAATTTTATGTTTATCAAGGAGGTATAGCGTCGGAAGAAGGAAGATCTATTTATCATCAAGGAAATGACGTTGATGGTTGTGTAGCTGGTTGAAATGGTGAAAGATTTCTTCTTTTTCTTCTTTTTATTATTATATCTTAAAGACTATATAAATGAAAGATACATAGTGGAATAAATTAACAGTCTGATATATTGAAATGTTAGCTGATTTTTAGACTATGCTTAAAAGGTTTTGAGTAACAAGGAGTTAAAGATCTAGAGAAATTTTGAAATTAATAATTTGTTAGTATATTTTAATCTCATCTTTATTGAATATTATACCCTGTGCTTTTTCTGGGAAGTCAGGGGTGGGTGGGTGAGAGGGGGAGAGGATGGGGGGAAGGGGAGGGGGTTGGGGGGAGGGGGGGAGAAAAAGAGAAAAATGTTTGTACTTTGTACTAATAAAACTTTTTGAAATTAAAAAAACAGTAGCCAAATCTCCTATACCTATCTCCATCCCTCTGCCCCCCCCTCTGGTGATCTTAGAAAAAATGTGCAAGATCTATTTCATAGACAAAAGATTGGAAAAGCACCAGGCCCAGATGGAATAACTCCTTCCTGCTTGAAAGCTTGTGCTGAACAATGAGCCACCATCTTCACCCACATCTTTAATAAATCACTGGAGATGTATCATGTCCCTTCTTGCTTCAAACACTGTACTATCTTCTCAGTTCCCAAGAAACCTTCCATCAAGGAGCTGGTTGCTCTGTCATCTGTAGTTCTGAAGACCTTTGAGAGGTTACTGCTGGTTAAAAAGAAGAAAATTTGTAATATAATTCTGTGTAAATGTAAGTCCCACCACAAACCTCTTTACAGCTAAAAACATAGTTTAGAATTTAATAGTAAATAGTGAAAGAATAGGAAAAAAAAGTTGTAAAAATTCAGCAAAAAAGTTGTAAAAATTCAGCAAATTGGTCAGAAATCAACTAGTCATAAATCAAGATATTGTAAAGCTTCAACAAGTGCAGTTAAAAGCCAAGCATACTTAAGAAAACAAGCAGCTGAAGGGAAAAGGTGGCAAGAGACTACACCTTCTGATCACTGAGAATTTTGGGATCCTGTCAGGGCATGATAATCCAAAGGTCATCTTGGGTCTTTCCTAGTTTCCCCTTCAAATAACGGGGAGCAGAGACACCAAATATCCAGCGTTGGTTGCAAAATCAGCTGTTTGTCAATGGGAGAAAAAGAATTGCCCATTGTTCAGCACACCATCTTGGGGAAGAGCAACATAATTTGTATACATTCTACTGTATGTTCTTTCTTACTATTTTTCTTCCTTTTCCTCAAATAACACAGTTTTAGCTATTAATGCTTCCTGGTTCAAAGTAAAATTTAATAGTAGTCTCAAATTGACAAATCTGATCCTCTCCGAATCAAAAGAACCACCAAACATCATTAGTTTGATTTTTCTCACCCAGGTTACTCTTTTAATCAGGTTTGCCCTGATTAAGGATTTTTATATAATGTTACAGTTCTTCACAATGTCTCTGTAGGCTACTCTATTATTTTAAACCCAATTGATATATCCAAGAGATTGTTCTAACAAACAAGTTCTATCAAATTATTCAAATATTGTTTATCAAAGTACAAAATATGGAGATTTAAAATGCAAATTTCAAAACAGAACTGAATTGTTGTGAGAACTTGAAGTCTAAAAAATCTATTACCAGTTATTCCTTGTTCTCAGAAAGGAAAATAAACATTTAAAATGACATATTTCCCATTGTGGAGGCCTGCTCATATATATATATTGTTTTAGAATACTTACTTTTAAACAAATCAATGATTAATCATAAACAGCTATACAAATTTAATGAAACTGTTGCCAGAAAACAACCCGAGTAAGATTAATGCATGACAGCTGTAGCATTTCCTCAGGGCTATTTCTCATCAAGTAAATGGCTATCACATCAGTAGAGTCAATAACATAGTAAACCAATATGTAGAGAAAAGACTGATGTTGTGGGTATTTTTAAAGGAAAGGTGTATCCATAACTTTGATGGATTTGCCAATCAGTCAATCTGTCACTTATATACAATAATCTTCATCATGTATCTCCTGTTTCTTAAGCTATACTAATCTAAATTCTATCTTATTTTCCTTAGTTAGCTTTATCGAAGCTTCTATTTTTAGTCTGTTACTCTTCTGCTGCTTTTTAACTTATTTCTGTTATACTTTATCTAAGTTTTGCTACCTATTTCTTCTTCTCATTATCTTTTTTCCACTATTTATAGCTGTCTAATATTAGACATTACTTGTTTGTATCCTATAATTTCTATAAAATATTTTATTCTTCTTTTCAGCTGTATCTTAACTCTAACTATTCTAGCCACAGACCCTGGCATTACCAACTACCAACTGGCTGTTTTTGTTGTTGGAGCTGATTGGTCTTGTCTAGATTAGAGGATGCAACTGCTGCTGGTGTTATCTGGTGTAATCACCAAGGCCATACACATCTGACTATGGCTGTTATGGCTCTCTAATGATAGTCATTGAAATTGCCTCTTTTGGTTTGATCTTCTCTAGCAGAAGATCAATGAGATACCTGAACCTTATGAAAAGATGTGTTGACAAGGCAGCAGGATCCCACAATAGTGGCATCTACTTCATGGAATTATCTTTTCCTTGAGATATATAGCATATCTCCCAAACTCTCCATTCATTTTGTAAGTAAATGATAGGATTTCTATTTCATAATGCCTTTTGCCAGTTGGAGTAGGAGTCTCTTGTGTTCATATTGCTTCTGAGTGAAATACTTAGATAAACGGAGTCATGCAAGAATAAACTACTCATCTTTTTTACCAGCACATTGCAATAAGCAAGACACACAAAAAGTATCACTCAAAATAAAGTAATGCATTCTTTTTCTACCATTTTATGGTAGTCATTATAGGTTTGTACATTCAAAAGTCTTTCATTTTTAGCTAATATTAATTTTAAGTGTGCAATTTCCAACCATAGTGTGAAAAATTGTCAGCTTTGTCAAGTAGGCTAGAAAAAAAGCATATCCAGTACTAGTTCAACTTTATTGTAATGCTGCATTTACAGAATCACACAAGTCTGGAGGTATATTTATCCCCCATTGCCTTTACAGTCCAAAAAACTTGGTTTCTTCTGAGATGTTTGTCATGTCCACATTCTTCTGTAGGTTAAGCTGCTTCTTATCAGACTTTAGCCGTGGCTGCAGCTCTTTGTCCTGTGTGCCAAAGTTGGTCGCTCTGATGGATGATCTCTGGCGAGCCCGAGATGGAGGTCACTCCTCCATCTTGGTGTTACTTGACCTCTCAGCGGCTTTCGATACCATCAACCATGGTATCCTTCTGCGTCGTCTTGGGGAGGTGGGAGTGGGGGGCACCGTCCTTCGGTGGTTCTCCTCCTTCCTCTCCGACAGGACGCAGTCGGTGTTGACAGGAGGGCAGAGGTCAGCCCCTAGGCTCCTGGTTTGCGGGGTGCCACAGGGCTCGGTCCTCTCGCCCATCCTGTTCAACATTTACATGAAACCGCTGGGTGAGATCATCCGACGACATGGGGTGAGGTATCAACAATATGCTGACGATACCCAGTTGTACATCTCCACTCCGTGTCAGTTCAGTGAAGCAGTTGATGTAATGTGCCGCTGCCTGGACGATGTGAGGGTCTGGATGGGAGTGAATAGACTCAGGCTCAATCCAGACAAGACTGAGTGGCTCTGGATATTGCCCCCCAAGGACTATGTCGACTGTCCCTCCTTGGTTCTCGGGGGAGAAAAATTGACTCCCTCAGAACAGGTTCGCAATTTGGGTGTCCTCCTAGATCCACAGCTTAAATTGGAGCAACATCTTTCAGCTGTGGCTAGGGGGACCTTTGCACAGATCCGCCTTGTGCACCAATTGTGACCCTACTTGGAGAGGGAGGCTTTGCTCACAGTCACTCATGCCCTTGTCACCTCACGGCTTGACTACTGTAATGGGCTCTACATGGGGCTACCCTCGAAGAGCATCCGGAGACTACAATTGGTACAGAATGCAGCTGCGCGAGCTGTGGTGGGTGTACCGAGATACACCCACGTAACACCCATCCTCCGCCAGCTGCATTGGCTGCCCATTAGTCTCCGGTCGCAATTCAAGGTGTTGGTTTTGACCTTTAAAGCCCTACAGGGCTCAGGGCCAGGTTACCTTCGGGACCGCATCCTGCCACATTCCTCCCTACGACCAGTTAGGTCCCACAGAGAGGGCCTCCTCCGGGTCCCGTCTGCCAAACAATGCCGGCTGGCGGGCCCACGGGGGAGGGCTTTCTCTGTGGGAGCCCCATCTCTCTGGAACCAACTCCCGCCAGAGATCCGGACTATCCCCACCCTACTGGCCTTCCGCAAGGCAGTAAAAACATGGCTCTTCCGGCAGGCGGGGTGAAGAGACGACTCCCCCATGTATGAATGGTTTTTTAAATTGTAACATGATGTTTTTAGAAGCTATTTTAATGTGTAGTTCTAATCTCTGTTGTAAGCCGCCCTGAGTCCCATGGGATTGGGCGGCCTATAACAACTCTTATAAATAAATAAATAAATAAATAAATAAAAAGTCATTCCCCCACACTATTATATCTGTATTATATCTATTTATATTATTGAAATATATTCCTAAAAAACCAGGAAATTCCATTTCCAGAATGCAAATCAGCAGACTATTTCATTAGATACTATTAAAAAGAAGATAATAAGTGCTAGAGAACCACTCTCATTGTCATGAACAGTTTGTTGTTAAACAGCTCATTCTGATTGGAGAACCTCTCCAACCTCTCCAAATACTATCACCATTTATTTTCCAGTTTATACTTCTGTTGGTGATAAGTAACTTTTCTTTAAAAAGTAAACTTGTTCCTCTTGGGAGTTTATAAGTAACGTAATGCAGATGCAGCAAAATGCAACTATTACTAATAATAATAATGCCACCTTCAATTATATTTGTATAATAAATATTAAATAACAAAAACTAAAACACTTATTAGAATAAATGTACAAAGACTATTGACTTGTTTTATATCAAATACATTCTAATACATTCTCAAAATTTTACATTGCAATTACACATAAAAGATTTTTGTTTGTAGAAAAATAATTTATCACGTAAGATTGAATATAAAATCAGAGGGATTTTGGATAGAAAGGGACACATTAAAATGAAATTTGAAATAATGACTTGACTTTTGAAAGATTTGCAAAGCAGTCATTTGAATTCGATTTTCAATATAACAACTAATGTCTTCTTTAAATTGAACTCCATTTTTGTATCTTCATGGATAAATCCACATATTATTCTTGCAAACAATGTAGAAAGGAATTGCCCTTTCCTTATTCTGGGATTTATTTTTATTTTTTTGATGGTTCAATTCACCCTAAAGCCCCATATTCTTTACAAGTATCCCTGCCAAATGCTAACCATACCTGCCCTTGCTGAATTTATGAGCGAGACAAAGTTGACCAGGTACTGCCGCCTGCTAGAATTTCATGATGATATTATTCTCATAATATATTTGACAAAGCATCGTTTGTCATCGTTCTACATAGAAGACATGGAGTGGGGAGGGGGAATACAGTGAGCGTGAGAAGTTAGAGATATCACACATTCTTCGTTACTTCTCCAAGGTCATCTTTTGTCCAGCACCTGCAAGAAGCTGGTAGGTCATCTTTTGTCCAGCACCTGCAAGAAGCTGGGAGGAGACGTGCCACGCTGGCAGAAGATGAGTGGGCAATGTGACCCTGATGGGGGTGGGGGGGAAAGGAGTGCCCATTTCCTATCAAGTGGGAACTTGGGAGAAAATTAGATTTGGGTTTCCCCATGCGTTACCAACATTGTGTCTGCATTAAATTGGAACTTTGGTGAACTCTTTGCCTTGGATTCTGATTTCTGCTCGACTACTATTTGGAACCTTGACAATATTGCTTGTCACAAAGATCATATAGTGTTGCTGACATTTAATTATGTTACTGAATGAATGTGATCTGAACAGTGTCTGTTTAAAAGGAAAAAAAATCACATCCAATCAAGAAAATTGTATTTAAAGTATGTGCTGTTGTATTACTCACCAACTTGTTGATGAATGAATGACAGTATATCACTCCCTTGCTTTCAGATGATGGCATAGATCTGAAAATGTGTCATCTAGTTAAAATTATTCAGCTCATCTGCTTAACCTTTTAAAAGTTCAATATATTTTTTTATTTATTTGTTTATTTGTTTGTCAAACATTTACAAGATAGCATGTATTTGTATAAACATAAACATAAGCAAAGTAAGTACAGATAAATGAGGACAATAGGACAGTAGGACAGGGACGATAGGCACGATGGTGCACTTATGCACGCCCCTTACAGACCTCTTAGGAATGGGGTGAGGTTGACTGTAGACAGTCTAAGGTTAAAGTTTTCGGGGTTTGGGGAAGAAACCACAGAATCAGGTAGTGCATTCCAGGGATTGATCACTCTGTTGCTGAAGTCGTATTTTCTGCAGTCGAGTTTGTAGTGGTTTACATTAAGTTTGTATCTATTGTTTGCTCGTGTATTGTTGCGGTTGAAGCTGAAGTAGTCATTGACAGGTAGGACATTGTGGCAGATGATTTTATGAACTACATTTAGATCAGATTGAAGGCGACGTAGTTCTAAATTGTCTAAGCCCAAAATTTCAAGTCTGGTGGAATAAGGTATTCTGTTGCGAGCAGAGGAGTGGAGGACTCTTCTTGTGAAATATTTCTGGACTCTCTCGATTGTGACTGGTGATAAGAAATCAATCTTCAAATTAATTTGACAGTTTAAACATTCAACTTGATGCCTTAGGTCAGTGATGGTGAACCTTTTCGGCACCGAGTGCCAAAAAGGGAGCACTTCTGGGTGCTCATCTGGGCCAGGACCAGGAAGAGGAGGTTTCTGGTGCACTCATGGGTGCCAGCCAGCAAGTCTTCCGGTTACTGCCATGCATGCATATGCGCCGATTGGCTGGCCGGCGCGTATGCTCATGCCAGAAAACGGAAGACCAGCTTACGCAAAGGCCAGCTGATTGTCACATGCACATGCGCACCAGAAACCCAGAAGAGGAACAGGCAACGCCATGCATGCCAGGCAATATGGCTCTGCATGCCACTTTGGGCACGCGTGCTATAGGTTCACCATCATGACCTTAGGTCTTTATGTGCAGGTGGTTCTTTTAGCATCTTCAGGCAAAGCTCTTCAAACATATGAATTGCCATCCGATATGAATTTATATATACAGACATACTGTGTGAAATGTGCTAGCTCTACACAAATTGTTGATTTACCTCTAAACTTGGTACTGGATAGTCATGAAAAATAAGTTTCTTATATTTCAGTGTAGTATAAGTACTCTTACATTACTGAAGCATTCTTCTGCGAGACTAGAAAAATCAATATTTCTGCAGTATCTTCACATAAAAGCCTTTGGAAACACACTATGACTCTTCAATATATTGAGTTATATGTCATATCCAATATATTATTTTAATAATTTGCATATATGAAAAATTTATTTTCAGTCATTCAGTAATTGAAATATTACATCAAAACCAATTTATCTATTTATTTAACAATATGACTCCTGATTATTCTGGGCAGTTCACAGGAAACATAAGACTATAAAACAATAAAAACAACACAGAAATAATGAATAAACAAGAAGAGATTGAACTGCCATTCATTTCCAACTCTGTTAATTTGTAATCTGTAATCTAATCTGAATTTCACATGTTCCAAGCTTCCACATGCACAAACAGTACCGATAAAGATTATAGATTCTAGTCTCAGTTATATGATGAACAAGTGCCTGGTTGGAGAGCCAGGTCTTTAAGTCCCAGTAGGGTACGATCCTCCTGAATCTCAATAAGAACCTTATTCCAGAAGGTAGGCACTGTGACAGAGAAAACATGTTTCCAGGGCAGTGGTGGGTTGTAAATAATTTTGCTACCGGTTCGCGCGTGTGTGTGTGTGATACTTCTGTGCATGCGCGTCCCAGGCGGGTGGGTGGAGTGTTATGGGTAGATGGGCAGAGCCTCCCGCTGCCGCCGCTACCGGTTCTAAGAACCAGTCCGAACCGGGAGCAACCCACCGCTGTTCCAGGGTACTGATAGATGGCATTGTTTGGTCAAAGGAACCTAGAGCATGCCAACTCTGCTGGATTAAAGCAGATTGGTAGTTACTGGTGGAAATAAGCAGTCCCTCAAGTAGCCAGACGCTAGTACAGTGATGGCGAACCTATGGCACGGGTGCCACAGGTGGCACGCGGAGCCATATCTGCTGGCACGCGAGCCGTTGCCCTAGCTCAGCTTCAGCGTGCATGTTCGTGCCCGCCAGCTGATTTTTGGCTTGCGCAGAGGCTCTGGGCGGGCGATTTCAGCCTCCAGAGGGCCTCCGGGGTGGCGGGGGGGGGGCGTTTTTGCACTCCCCAAGCTCAAGAAAGCCTCTGGAGCCTGGGGAGGGCGAAAAATGGGCCTACCGGGCCCACTGGAAGTCGGGAAATGGGGGAGTGGGGCGGTCGTGCACGCATGCGCAGGGGGGTGGGGCAAGTGGGGGGCTTTGAATTATGGGTGTGGGCATGCACGTGTGTGCGATAGCGCGCACGCGCACTATTTCGGCACCTGAGGAAAAAAAGGTTCGCCATCACTGCCCTAGTATATAGGACTTTAGAGATAATGACCAGCATCTTGAATCACATCCAGAAACAAACTTGCTATAATGCAGCTTTCAAAGCAGGGTGTTAAATGGGCATACCAAAGCATGGCTATTACTGCCCATTTTACCGCATTCTGGACCAGTTGAAATTTCTGCTTGGTTTCAAGAGCAGCCGTATGTAAAACAAATTGCAGTAATAAAGCTGTAAGGTGAAATGGTGTCTGAATAACCTGATCAAGGAAGGAGCAGTGAGTTCAGGAAAAAAACAGATTATACACTACTCTTGAATGAGGAAGTGTTACTCTATTGAAAGATACTCAGAGCAGTATCTTTACAGCTTCATTTGGATGGCCCAATGTCAAAAAATATAATTGGGAAGCATCAGTATACAGATATCAAATCTCAAACTGACAGATGATTCAATAAATGGTTTTCAGTGAGAATAGAATAGAATAGAATAGAATAGAATAGAATAGAATAGAATAGAATAGAATAGAATAGAATAGAATAGAATAGAATAGAATATGGAAGGGACCTTGGAGATCTTCTAGTCCAGCCCCCTTTTCAAGCAGGAGAACTTACCGTATTTTTCGGAGTATAAGATGCACCTTTTTACCTCCCAAAAGAGGGTGAAAATTTGGGTGCGTCTTATACACCGAAAGCAGCCCTACCCACCCACCAGACCCCACCCTTCGGCGGTTTTCGGCCGGAGCCGCTGCCGCCGCCGTCCCCACCACCGCTGTCCCTGCACCCACAGCTGTCCCAGCCGCCATCTCTGCCGCCGTTGCCGCCGTTGCTGCCGCCAACAAACAGAGGAGTTTCTGCTGTCCGCGTGAGACCGTGGAGCTGAAGAACTCCCCTGACCCAGACCTTCCAGCCTTCCCCTCCATGCTTCAAAACTCTCGGGAGTGAGTCTAAACTCGCTTCCCTTCCCCTTTCCCGCGACTCGAGTGCTGAAATCTACCCCGACCCCGCTTTCTGCCAATTGCCCCGGGAGTTGCGCTTGGCCCCCTGTAGTCTGCTAGCAGCACTGCCGCCGCCTCCAGCCTGCCACCATTAAAGAGACTCAGCCAAACAATACGGGAGGTGAGAAAGAGGATCCGCGGAGCGCAAAGCGGAGCGCAATTACCGACTCTCCCCCCCCTCCCCAAGGGAAGAAGGAACTGTGATGAGACGGGGAACAAATCTCCCCCACCGCCCCCAGGAGGCAGTTGGAAATAAAGCCGGGCGGAGACATGGCGACCCCCCACTGCACACGCACGCACCCAGATACCCCACGGCAGCCCTCTCCGCATGTCTGCCCAAGTGCCTGTCTCGCGTCGTATCCGGGCTGCCGCCCTCCCGATTCTTACCCACCACTGGCCCTTTCTTGCCTTCCTAATCTACTGGCGGGAAAGTGGGGAACGGACAGCAGCCGCTGCCAGAACACCACGCAGCAGGGTATTTAGTCCGGGTTGTTCCCGAGACGCGGCTGGTCTGCTCTCCTATCCCCACCCTGAAAGGGCAGCTGGGCTTCAAGCCAGTTCATCTAACCCGGCTCCGCTGTTTCTACCTCTCCGCTGTTTCTACCTCGAACCGTATGACTGGAGGAGGAATTCTGGGAGTTGAAGTCCACAAGGCTTAAACTTGCCAAGGGGGTGCAAGGATCTTCAAACTTGTGGACTTCAACTCCCAGAATTCCTCCTCCAGTGATGCTGGCTCAGGAATTGGAGTTGAAGTCCACAAGTCTTAAAGCTGTCAAGTTTGAAGACCCTTGCACCCCTAACCCAGGGGTCTTCAAACTTGACAGCTTTAAGACTTGTGGACTTCAACTCCCATTCCTGAGCTAGCATGACTGGAGGAGGAATTCTGGGAGTTGAAGCCCACAAGGCTTAAAGCTGTCAAGTTTGAAGACCCCTGGGTTAGGGGTGCAAGGGTCTTCAAACTTGGCAAGACTTTTTACAACCATGTACACTTTTTACAAACTTCAAACTTGACAGCTTTAAGACTTGTGGACTTCAACTCCCATTCCTGAGCTAGCATGACTGGAGGAGGAATTCTGGGAGTTGAAGTCCACAAGGCTTAAAGCTGTCAAGTTTGAAGTTTGTAAAAAGTGTACATGGTTGTAAAAAGTGTACATGGTTGTAAAAAGTATTCTGCTACACTGGTATTTTATTAAATACTATATTACTACACCATTTGGTTCAGAATACTTTTTTCCTTGTTTTCCTCCTCTAAAATCTAGGTGCGTCCTATATTCCGGTGCGTCCTATACTCCGAAAAATATGGTATACAATCTCAGACAAGTGACTATCCAATCTCTTTTTAAAAACCTCCAGTAATGGAGCACCCACAATTTCTGGAGGCAAGCTGCTCTACTGGTTAATTGTCCTCACTGTTAGGAAGTTTCTCCTTAATTCCAGGTTGCTTCTCTCTTTGATCAGTTTCCAGCCATTATTTCTTGTCCTGCCCTCTGGTGCTTTGGAGAATAATTTGACCCCCTCTCAACATCTCAACATCTTTTTTGTAGTATAGTGACCAAAATTGGTTGCAGTATTCCAGGTGTGGTCTTACTAGGGTTTTGTAAAGCGGCACTAATACTTCACGTGATCTTGATTCTATGCCTCTGTTTATACAACCCAGGATTGTATTAGCTTTTTCGGCTGCTATTGAGTGTGGTTTCACCCAGTTTGTATGTGTATTTTTTATTCTTCTTATCTAGGTGTAGAATTTTACTTTTCTCTGTGTTAAATTTCATTTTATTGGTCTGTTGAGGTCCCTCTGGATTTTGAGTCTGTCCTCTGGGGTGTTTGCTACTCCCGCCAGCTTGGTATCATCTGCAAATTTGGTTAGTTCTCCTGCTATTCCTTTATCTAGGTTATTTATGAAGATATTAAAGAGTACTGGGCCTAGGACGGAACCTTGTGGTACCCCACTGCTTACTTCTCTCCATGTGGACTTAGAGCCATTGAGGACTACTCGTTGGGTACGGTTGGTCAGCCAACCGTAATCCATTTGGTTGTGTAGCTGTCTATCCAGCTTTTTCTAGCTTCTAGATGCTTCTAGATGCTTCCCAACAACTTCAGGATTGTTTTGAGAACACAAATTGGGACATTTTTAACCACCCTGACCTAGAGGAGCACACTGCAACTGTTCTGTGCTATATCAAACACTGCACAGACACTATCACTGTGGATAAACGTATTAGAATCTATCCCAATCAGAAGCCCTGGATGAGCAAGGAAGTCCAGCGCCTCTTGCGTGATAGGACCAAAGCCTTTAGGTCTGGTGATGGGGCAAGATACAGTGTTGCCAGAGCTAGTCTGAAGAAAGGTATTCGGAAGGCCAAGATTGATTATAAGAGGAAGACTGAGTATAATTTTTTTTAATTCAAAAAGTTTTATTGTACAAAGTACAAACATTTTTCTCTATTCTCCCCCCTTCCCCCCCAAACCCCTCCCCACCCCCTTACCCTCCCCTCCTCTCCTCCCTCCCACCCACCACCACCACCCCGACTTCCCAGAAAAAGCACAGGGTATAATGTTCAATAAACATAAAATTAAAATATACTAACAAATTATTAATTTCAAAATTTCCTCTAGTTCTTTAACTCCTTGTTACTCAAAAACCTTTTAAACATAATATAAAAAATTAAACATGTATCATTAATAGATTAACATTCCCACATATCAAATTATTAATTTCACAATTATTCTAAATCTTTAATTCCGTATAACTCAGTCTTTAAATTTTTTTTAAAAAAAACATATATCATCTCTAATCCATTCCATTATATTTCTATCAGTCAAATAATCTTTAAAATATAATAATAAAAAGGAAAAGTCTCGGCCAGATCCACCCATCAGCATCAATTCCTCGATAATAGACGAATCTTCCTTCTTCCAACACTATATCTCCAATAAACTGGCATTTAAAGTCAACTTAATTGCTATTACAGTTCAGTCCATCATTGTTCCTATGAATAAAAACTATGTTATAAGCTTGATCTTTTCTACAAAATATTTTGAATGATCCACCATATTCTTATCCAAAAAACCTTAATTTTCTTTTCTTTTCTTTTTTCTCTTTTCTTTAAACATAACCATCATATACAAAAATACATAACATCTTCACATCACCAACATTTAACTTATAGATTTAATCTTTTCCCTTATTTCCCTCCTTATATTTTCTCCCTTGTTTTAACCCCAATTTCATACACTCCTTAAACTCAAATTATTATTATTATTTTATTTTTCCTTTTTTCTTCTTCTTTCCCTTTCCCTTTCCTTTTCTTTTTCCCCTTCCTCCCTTTTCTTTCCCTTCAAATTAATTCCATTATCATATTATGTAACCTTTCTATATACATTTAACTATTATCTTTTATTTGTATTGTCCCTTTATCATCTTACTGCAAAATGCCAATAATCTTATCTCCATCTAGCCTAAAATTACTCATACTAAAACCAAATTCTAGTTTTTTCTTCTTTTCATTTGACCCTTAGATCTAACTCTTACACCTCATTGTGGTTTAATGATTTGAATTGTTGTTGTCTTGATTCTTCTTTACATATAGATGCTGCTTTGGTCTGACTCTGATCCTTTGTCTCTTCTTGTATCTCAAGCACTTCCAAATTGTGAACATCACTCTGATTCTGTAAATCACCTTGACTCATCAGAGCTCCTGCCATTTGAATTAGTGTCGACGACTCTCCTCTCTCTCCTTCCTTTACTTCCTTCATTCTTCTTCCTTCTGGTATTTTGGATATCTCGGCCTTTAACACTTTTACATAAAAATCTGTTGCTTTCAATATCGTATTAAGCCGATATCTCTTTCCCAAATGTATAACCATTATACCAGCTGGAATCTCCCATCTGTATTGTATTTGCTGTTTCTTCAATTCTTCCACCAGAAAGGCGTAATCCTTTCTGGCTCTCAGCATTTTGGGAGGAATTTCTTTCAATGTCATCACCTCCTGTCCATCTACCTGAAGCTTGTTCTGGCAGATGGTACAGGATAATAAAAAGGACAAATAGGATGAAAAACAGCTTCTATCCCAGGGCAACAACCATATTGAATTCTATGGTATAGTGCAATATCGGGTTTTCAATTTCAATTATACAGAATGTAAAGGATGTATGTTTGTGTTTTTATTTTTATAGTTATAATGTACACTGAAGACAGCATTTAATTTTGTTGTACCATGTGCAATGACAATAAAGTAAACTAAACCTAAACTAAACTAAACCTATTCAAAAAGTGAACTCCTACTCACGCGGAGGAAGCCTAAAAGGCCATTAATTTGGTTTAAACAAGGTTCGATTTGCCCCCATTAAAAATCAAATTGCCCCCCTGTGGGGGGGTGGGCCTCACGTTGGGGACCACTGATCTAGATAATCCACTTTATCCAGGGTTCTCAATCAATTACAAGTTTACCACTTTTCCTGATAGTGAGAATAATTAACCAGTGGAACGGCTTGCCTTCAGAAATTGTGGGTGCTCCATCACTGGAGGTTTTTAAGAAGAGATTGGACAGCTATTTGTCTGAAATTGTGTAAGGTCTCCTGTTTGAGCAGGGGTTTGGACTAGAATATATCCAAGGTTCCAGGGGTGGGTTCTACTTACCTTCCCTACCAGTTCGCATCACGTCGGAAGTGCACATTTTGTGTGCGCACGTTTACTTCGCTCGTGCGTGCATCCACATCACATCATGCAAATGACCTTCTGCACATGTGCAGAGGGTTCTTTCCAAGCCGCTTTCAGACAGAACAAGTTACCTGAAATATCTAGTGGATGCACTACAGATGAAATAGCAGAAGGTTATTCCTAATAGGTATGACAGCAAGTATATGTTATATGCAATATTAATTAAAAGGATTCACAGATAATATAAAGGAGGTTAGTGTATAAAAATACAGTACAAAATGTTCTTAAAATGATGTTCCTGTATAGATCAATAATGGCTTAAGGGTATGCTTTCATTTTCAGTCTTGTTCTTTCTAAGACATGACAGATGTTAAAATGTTAGCATCTTTATTTATGAAGGAAATTGTTCTATGACTGGAATACATTGTAAAATACTTGCCCAACTTGGGAAAGAGTGTAATGTTTGATTCATTGAAAACAGATGGTTGAGAGAGATAGCTGTTGAAGATTTTTGTGAACTATCCAGAGTCATAAGATTATGATGGTATAGAAATCATATAAAGGCATAATATAACATGTACCTCAAGTATAATAGGGAATAAAAACACAAGCATCCTTAAGAGGGAAAGGGAAGGCAATGACCATTAGATCATAATACAAAAAAATGTTATCTACAATGATGCAACAAATTGGGAGCAAGTGTTTGAAAGTTATAATGTCTGTCAGCCCTTCCAGGTAAACCAGACTAGAAAATGACCAGATAACCAAATTCTACTTTTTTAAAATTATATTAACAGAATCGTACAAGTTTGAAAGAACAAATGATGAGAAATTACAACTATTCAATCTGAATCTTTTTAAAGTTGTTAATAAATCTACAATCTATTCACATCTCCACTGTAACACAATCAAAGGATACTATTAGACTTAACTAATTTGTGTAAGCTTAAAATGCAGTAGTCTATAGTAGACTTCTCTACCATTCCCAGTATCAATGACCTGATTCAATGGAACCATAAACCATGTTCAGTTTGTATTTTAGTAAGATCAGAAAATATATTACTGAAGAGGCTTAAAAAGTTAAAGACTTTGTGTCCTTTAATGTTATTTCTCAGGGATTTAATTGTGTTCCTTTAATCCCTAAAGGTACATTGTGATAATAGCTTGAATATAAGTTGTACAACATGTCTTAGCAGTGAAAACAATGAGACTGGAGGCCTGCTTTTTTAAAAAAACAATTGACTATCTTTTAAATATCTGCTTAATGAAATTTTCATCATTTAAAGAAGTATGTCCAGAACATATATGTACACTGATACAAACTCAAGATTTCATTGTTTTTGATAATAAAATATATCCATATGTTATACAGTACATATTTTTGTAAAACATTTTTAAAAATTGCAATAATTTGGCAACTTCCATTTTATGGAATTATCATATTTTAACCTTTGTTTTATAACAAATTTCTTAACTTGCCTTAAACTTATTTCAAGGTAATTACACTAAGAGTTTAGCTAGATAAAAATGTTAAAATATTTTATTTCTTAACATAATTATATCTAAGAAATAGACCCAAATTAACATGTTATTAAAAATTAAGTTAGATAAGGGTGATTTAATTTTTTAATTTCTCTTGGTGAGCAATAAGAAAATTTCTGTGCTAAAATGTTGATATGTGCACATGAACACAAACACTACTGTAGATTATCTGCTTTGAAGTAGGGTTTTTAAATTATGTTTAAATATGATTGTTAAAAGTGTGCTTTAATTGTCTGAACTTGTAAAGTGACAAGAGTATTACAGGGGAAAGTAAGTCATCAGAGTTTGACCTTTAACTAAACAAGCATCTCTTGTAATTGTAATTGCCTTGGGTTAGTGGATTCTACGATTACATTCATTTCCACAATAATGTACACCTACATATCATTCATCACAGGTATCTACCTTAAATAGATCTGCAGAATTAAAGTAATTAAATCACATGGGAAAGTGCATTCAAATAAATACAGAAGATAAAATATCCTGAATTATATATAAGTATCTAGGGTTCTTTGAATATCATTCCCTCTCTCCCTCTTTCCCTCCATTTAATCTATTACACTTTGTGTCTTGGCTCTGGTTGGCTTTTCTAAAACCTATGCTTTGGAAATTCACATTCATAGTTTATTAATCAAAGCAAGTGTCAAGAGGCTAGTTGTAAAGATTTATCAGTAGTATGGTCAAAGCAATAGCAGAGCAGGAGATAATAGTAAACTCAGGTTCAGGGATCTGTGGAAATGCAATTTAAATTGTGGTTTTTAATGTTTTTTAATGTTTTAATATCTATTGTTTTTAATGCTTTTTATATTTGTTGTTGCATGTGAATTTTTACTGTTGTGAGCCACCCAGAGTCTCTGTGGAGTGGGCGGCATACAAATGCAACTAATAATAAATAAATAAATAAATAAATAAATAAATAAATTTAGTCAGCAGCAGATGTTATTCTAATACCTGACTAGACCTAGGCCAGTGATGGCTAACCTTTTTCTCGTTGTGTGCCGAAAGCACGCACGTGCGTGATAGCGCGCACTTGTGCGTGCCAGCACCCATAATACAATGGGCGCACAACACCCCCCATGCACCCCGCGCATGCATGTGCAACCCCCCTGTGCATGCGTGTGCGACCCCCCCCGCACTCCCCCACCCACTCCGGAGGACCTCCGGAGCCCGGGTGAGGCCATTTTCGCCCTCCTGGAGGCTCGAGAAAAGCCTCTGGAGCAGGGGTCGGGAACCTATGGCTCGCGAGCCAGATGTGGCTCTTTTGATGACTGCATATGGCTCGCAGCAGGGGTGAAATCCTCCCGGTTCGCCCGGGCCAGTCCTTCGGCGTATAGCCGATGGAACTGGCGGCGGTTGCGGCGCGGAGCTTCTCCTGCCCGCTTTCCCGTCCCGGCTGAACACAATCACCGCTTTCCCGTCCCGGCTGACCACAATCATTTGGGTTATTTTTCCCTCTGTGCATGCGCGCGCATGCACAGAGGGAAAAATAACCCAAATGGCGGCGTTCAGCCGGGACGGGGGGAGCTAAAAAACGGCCATGGCCACATCCCCGCCGTTCTCCAGCCAAGCGGCTGAAGAAGCCCCAGAGCCCCGCCGCCAACCTGCATCTCCTGCTGGGAAGGAGCCTCTGTCGCTGTCTCTCGCGGGGTTCCAGCCACCCGACTGAGTCCCTGACCGCGGCACCGGCAGGGTTAATGCGTATGGGAGAGGAGAGAGAGCGCTACCGCCGCCGCTGCTACTTTCACCGCTCCGATATTTCTTTGGTGGGCGCGTGCGGGAGGGACCATGGAGCAGAGGTGCCCGGCAGCTTAAGGCAAGAGGCGGGTGGGAGACGCGGGCAGGAGCCTGTCGCCGCCGCCGCCACTTCTGGCATCCCCACGCCTCTCACCCCGCTCGCCGGGTGCCTCTGCTCAGCGGTCCCTCCTGCGGAGGCCCACCAAAGAAATATCGGAGCGGTGAAAGTAGCAGCGGCGGCGGTAGCGCGCTCTCTCCTTCCCTCCCGCAGGAGTGTCTGTGGGCGAGCGGGGTGAGAGGCGTGGGGATGCCAGAAGTGGCGGCGGCGGCGACAGGCTCCTGCCCGCGTCTCCCACCCGCCTCTTGCCTTAAGCTGCCGGGCGCCTCTGCTCCATGGTCCCTCCCGCACGCGCCCACCAAAGAAATATCAGAGCGGTGAAAGTAGCAGCGGCGGCGGTAGCGCTCTCTCTCCTCTCCCATACGCATTAACCCTGCCGGTGCCGCGGTCAGGGACTCAGTCGGGTGGCTGGAACCCCGCGAGAGACAGCGACAGAGGCTCCTTCCCAGCAGGAGACGCAGGTTGGCGGCGGGGCTCCGGGGCTTCTTCAGCAACCAACCCACCTACCTCGCTTGGTGCGGTTCCCCGCACTTGACGTCTTGGAAGAGGGCTGGGCGAGGGAGAAAGGAGCCACGGTGGGGATTGGTTTGCAGAGAGAAAGAAAGGAAGAAAGAAAGAAAGAAAGAAAGAAAGAAAGAAAGAAAGAAAGAAAGAAAGAAAGAAAGAAGAAGAAGAAGAAGAAGAAGAAGAAGAAGAAGAAGAAGAAGAAGAAGAAGAAGAAGAAGAAGAAAGAAAGGAAGAAGAAGAAGAAGAAGAAGAAGAAGAAGAAGAAGAAGAAGAAGAAGAAGAAGAAGAAGAAGAAGAGAAAGAAAGAAAGAAAGAAAGAAAGAAAGAAAGAAAGAAAGAAAGAAAGAAAGAAAGAAAGAAAGAATCATTACCAATGCTATGATGGAAATCACCAACTCAAAGACAAATATCACTTTGGAGCAAGGAAGCTGCTACAGCAGCAACAAATTAAACAGCACAAAGACAGGGATTCTCTCAATATCCCATTGTCCCTATTGACATTTAGTTGAATTCACTTTTAAAATATATTATATGGCTCTCACTGAAATAAATTTCCAAATTTTTTGCTTTCATGGCTCTCTTAGTCAAAAAGGTTCCCGACCCCTGCTCTGGAGCCTGGGGATGCGCCCCACCCTCTGCGCATGCGCGGCAGATACCTGAAAATCAGCTGGCCAGCAGGAGGCACGCGCTCATGCATGGTGGAGCTGAGCTGGGCAATGACTCAAGTGCCCGCAGAGAGGGCTCTGCATGCCACCTGTGGCACGTGTTCCATAGGTTTGCCATCACAGTCCTAGGCTAAGGTGACCAGATTTTTTTTAAAAAAATCAGGACACCATTGACAGGGGGGTGGGTTTCTAGGGGAGCCGCCATGAGTTTTGCCCTCTGCGCATGCACAGAGGACAAAGAACGCCAATCCTTCAAACAGCTGTCAGCAACCTCTCCCGAGGATATCCCCCCCCCGGCTGCCTTTACGCGCCCTCCCTTCTTCCTAGGAGCTTTTGCAGTCCTCGCTGGCCAAAGAGAGGCATCTAGGAAACCCGGCGCAGTCCCGCCGGCTCGGCTTCCTGAAGTGCTCGAATTCCTTCTCCGTGCCCTCTGGCTGGCTGAGCGCGCGGAGGGGGTGGGAGCGAGGGCGGCGGCGGCGTGGGGGGGGAACGGGACGGATGGAGGAGCCTCTGAAGTGGGTGGGGGTGGGTGCGTGCGCGCAGGCGGGAGGGGGGGGAGGTTGGAGCCTGGGCGGAGGGAGGGCGCGCGCTGAGGAGAAAAAAAGTAACTTGTAAGCGTGTGAGCCAGGGAGAAAAGGGGGAGGAGGAGGAAAGTTCCCCGGGTGTCTCCTGCCCGCGCTGCGCCCCGCTTCCGAAGAGCTCTGGGGACAGGACCCGCCCCTCTCTCTCCTTCCTCACCCCTCTCCTCTCGCGTCTTTGCCCCGCGAGTTGCCACTTTCAAATCCTTTCTTAAAACAACCCTTAACAGCCACCACCAGCCTACTTGGAATTTTGTTTTGTTTCACACCGGCTCTTCCGCCAGCTTCCAGCCGCTGCCGGAGGAGTCAACGCGGGACGCCCGCCCGCCGCCAACGCCGCCCACGGCCGGCCCAAGCTGAGAGGCCTGCTGCTGCTGCTGCTGCTGCTGCTGCCGCCCCTGCGGCTGGGCCCCCAGTCCCGGCTGCCCCGGCGGCGGGAAGGCTGCGGCGGCAGCCCCGGCCGGCTGAGCCAGCGCCGGCCCGAGGGCCATCTTGGATGCGATTTCTTCGCTCGGGCCGCCCGCCCACCGCGACGCCGGCCGTTTCAGAGGGCGGGGCTGCATCAGGCGCCTCTTCACCGCCCTCCAGTGCATACCCGGCGGCTTGTAGACCGCGAAGAGCCGTTGCAAACCCGTGCCCGCCGAAAGTTTAACTCCTCCCCCTAATCTCGCACGCCGCCCTTTCAGGCCGATTTTTTGAAAGAATGCCCTAGTCGTGCATTCTTTCAAAAAATCGGGACTTTTTAGAGGACGGGCGGGACGCGGGACAAAGCATTAAAAAGCGGGTCTGTCCCGCCAAAATCGGGACGTCTGGTCACCTTATCCTAGGCAGAGATGTGAATGCAGTGCATTTGGAAGTTTGCTCCTGTAGTTCAGTGGAGCCTTGCCCTGAAGTAAGTTGCTGAGTGTCATTCTTTTTTCTGTTCCCCCATCCTATTTGACAAAACGAAGGAAATCAAGTTATAGGATAAGATAGACTATCCACTTCTCCTTGTTATATACATCAGAAATAGATATATTGTCACCTCTTAGTATATAAATAACAGTATATAAATAACAAAAAATAACTTAAAGTTGGACTTATAAAAATCAGGTTATGACTTGTGTCAGTGGTATTCCTGTTTTCCAGACATGTATATAAAACCAGTAAACATAGTTTGCCATCTGAAATTAATTTTTAGACTAAGACAAAGGAATAAGTTTCTGGGCATTATTTTAATTTCATTAATTTCATTATTTATTTGTTTTAACCAAGAGAATCCCATTGTACCTTTTTCGCCTGTCTTTTAATTGAAGGAAATCTAAATCACATTGTACAAGCCAAACAGTTACATTATTAAACTAGACAGACTAGACAAAAAAAAAGTAAGAGAACTCTATTTACTGAACTTCACTTCAAATACAGGCACTGATAGCCTGATTGAGTCAAATCTCTAGCCCATATTGGAATTGATAATTTTCAGATCCCTTGATCAATATGAAAATACACTGATTCATCTTTTCAACTAATTTCTTTAGCTCAAAGTTATATAGAGCCCAACTTATAATATAATAAGTATAATATACATATTTTATTTTGGTACACACTAGTAAAAAACATTGCCTGAGATTTCATGTGTCTAGCAATCAGCAGAATAGCATTGTTTTAGTTTTGATAAGATGCTAATTGTTTTTTTAATATTTTAAAAAACATATCCAGGTGGAAAAGTGTAGATGTTCATAAAAATAATTCCCAAACTGATTGTAATGTGTCAATACATTTTGCATTCATAAATAATTTATAAAACGTTTGCATTCTACCATGACAGCTGGCAGTGGATCTGGTTTTAATTATGAGATTTATCAAGATAATGCAAATTATTAAAGTGGTTAAATGAAGATATGTTTGCTGTGAAAAAAATAGATCCTTGCACACATTAATTACTACTGGAATGCAAATCTTCCTGTCAGATTTCTATCCCTTTTGGCATAATCCTTAACATAATCTGGTCTCTTCATTATTTGAATAAACTTTTACAACACTTTGTTTTTCTATTTCTTGCTATTGCTTTTTTTATCTTATTTTTTACTTTTTTATTTTAAAACAAATGGGAACCCTTTTTAAAAAAAATTGCAATGTCTGCAGTAGTTTTTCATCGTAAACTGTGGCATCCTAGTTTTTTTATATATATTCTCAGGAAAAATATTTAGTAAGCATACAGGATAGAAAGCATATTATTGTTAGCATTTGAATTTGAATATTTTTTAATTCTTCTCTCTAATTTCTATTTGTACAGCTCTCTAGTCACTTTATTCTTTAAATATCTTTAGAAAGCTCAAATTCTTGTTTTTTCTATTTCTTGTTATTGCTCTTTCTCTCTAGTTGTACCATATATCAGAAATAGCTACCAGTTATTCATACCTGCTGTACTTCACTCATACATTTAAAATTGTTACATTTTTTTTCTGACCTACTCCCCCCCCCCCTTTGGCTCATACTTAATTTTTAATTTTTCTTCTCATTACCCACTTTTCATATTATCTCTCTCCTTCTTGATTTTTATCTGTATTGATTGCAGTGTCTAGCTTTTCAAGTGCTTCATAAATTGTAGCAACAGTTGAATGTAATTAATTTGACTTTGGTCTTGATCAATACAGCAATGATCCCAATTTCAATCCATCATTTCTGTCTAAATGCACATTTGAATCTCAGAGTCATTTGTTTATCTAAAATTATAATGTGGTCTTCAGACTTAGTGGGCAGTTAGTGTAAAGTGACCAGATTTTTTTTTAAAGCGGGACGGGGGTGGGCCCACCTGGGCGCCGCCATTTGAGTTTTGCCCTCTGCGCATGCGCAGAATGCTGCGCATGCGCAGAGGGCAAAACAACGCAAATGTCAGCGTCCAGGTGGGGGGGGAGGCGGGAGGCCTTTCCTCGCCTCCCGCCTCCCCTTCGGGAGCCGGCAGTGGCTTGGGCTGGCAAGCGACGAACGGGAGGCGGGAGGCGGGGAAAGGAGGCAGCCGGCAGCTTACCTGCGAGGCAGCGCTCCCGCAGCAGCCCATGGCGGGCTCGGGGCTAGGTCCATGGCGGGCTCCAGGGCAACGGCGGCAGCGAGGCGACGGGGGGAAGGAAGGGGAGGGGGACGAGGAAGGGCTGTTTGCGCCGCCGGAGGGGCCGCTCGTGAGCTCAAACCGCCACTCCGAGTCCACAGCGGTGCCTCAACCCCCTTTTTCTGAGACGACGGCAGCGGCGACGGCTCCTCGTCCCTCACCCCTCCACCCGCATCCCAACAGCAGCGGCGCCTCCGAGGGCGGGGCTAGGGATGGAGCAGGGGAAGGAGAGGAGGAGCAGCCCCCCTTCTCCCTCTCCCCAGCAGGCAGCCGGCTCGCTGAAATTCCGCTTTGCCCGACTTGCTTCCGGTTTTTATTTTGGTGGTAGTACCTCTCTTTTGTGCTTCCCCTTCTAAGGTGACCAGACGTCCCGCTGTTTCGGCATTCTTTCCAAAAAAGCGTGACTTTTTGGAAAGAATGCGGGACGTGGGACACACGCTTGAAAAGCGTGTCTGTCCCGCCAAAAGCGGGACGTCTGGTCACCTTAAGTTAGTGTGAATCATGAAGAAATCATAATTCTAGAAGTTATGGAGATTATGTTAATTTGTGCAATATGTTCTGTTTAAACCTGTGTACAGTGACAACCAATAAGACTGAGTAGTGCAATATGTGCTTTTTTTCTGAATGAATAGTTCAAAGAATATGTGATAAAGAGAAATCATGATGTACTACTGTCAGTCTTCTGATATAGTCCAAACAGGAAGCATGATCAGATGAATTAATTCTACTTCATTGTAAGGCTACATTAACAGAATCTTAAAACTACATTTTTCTATCTCTTTTAAATCCCAAGCTACTAAGGTGAGTCCTGTCTAAGACTTTTGCTTTCCTGACATTTTGTGGGCTAAGCAGCCTCTTATCCAACTATTTGCCTGGCTATGGCTCTTCCCCTGTCATCTAAGATCATTCTCCCAATAACAATTAGAACTACTGCAGTCTTAATAGTGTCTAAACCAGGGGTGTCAAACTCGATTTCATTGAGGGCCGCATCAGGGTTGTGTTTAACCTCAGAGAGCCAGGGGGAGGGGGGAGGGGAGGCAGGGGTGGGGGTGGGCATGGTGGGGGTGGGCATGGTGGGCATGACACGGGACTCATGTCAGGAGGGGCACCTGTGCTGGCCAAGTGCTAAGGCAGGACTTCCCTGAGACCCTCACTCACTCTCATTACACAGGTAATCCTCGAGTTACGAATGTAATAGAGCCTGCCAATTACATTCGTAACCTGAGGATTCATTTGATTGAATCACGTTAAATGAACGTGATCACTCCCTGCTTTCCCCAATGCATTTGTTAATCGAATGCGCAGGTCATTAAATGCACATGAGGAATCTCAGAGTGGGGAAGAGCATGCAGGGCCTAGTGCTGGAGCAGGCCATCCAAGGCCTCCCCCAACCCACTGAGATACCTCATGCTCCCCTGGGGTCCCCACAATTGCTTCTCCCCTGCATCCTGCCCCGCCGGGTCTCCACAGACTGGGTCTGCTTTGCTTAGTGTCACAGATTCCACTTACTCCTCCCCACCCCATTTCCCATGTATTATTTACTTTTTGAAGATCTCCAGAGCTCCAGAAGGGGCTGACCCACTGGCAGAGAAGCCAAAGTGTTTTATTCAGATGATGGCAAAGCTGTAAGAATGTGAAATCTAAGGAAAACATTTTTGCCAGCTTCTGATAAAAGAATTTGGCTTGGGGCCATGGGACCAGCAGGCCTCTAGTAGTAGAAAAGGCCTCTTGCTGCAGGACAGCTTCAGGGATTGAGACAGCAGCAGCAGCCAATCAACGAGGAGCTTGCTTCCTTTGCCTCATTGGGCTGAACTGCAAGCCCCTTGTTGATTGACTGCCATGCCCCAATCCCTGAAGCTGCTCATTCGAACTAGCCAGTCAGCAGCAAACAGGAAGCTGCTCATTGCTGGCCAGACTGGGCCCAAACTAAGCCTGCAGGCCCTCATGTCAGAGAAGCCAGTCTTTTATTCAAATGGGGAAAGCTGTTTTCCTTACATCTCATGTTCTTACAGCTTCATAGGCTTCTGAATGAAAGAGTTTGACTTCTCTGCCACATGGGTCAAGCTTTTCTGGAGCTCTTTGAAAAGTAAGTACAGTAAAGTCATGGGAAATGGGGTGGGGAGGAGTAAATGGAATCCAGGAGGCTAGGAAAGCAGGCATAGTCTGCGGAGAAGGCTAATTGGAGCTTCAGAGGGCCAGATGCGGCCCATGGAGGCTCCATTTCAGCCTGTAACAGGCTGGGGAAGGCTCGTGGAGGGTCAAACGGAGACTCAGAGGGCCGGATCTGGCCCACAGACACTCCATTTCAGCCAGCAATGGGCCGGGGGAGGCCTCTGGAGGCCCCTGCACCCCGTTTTGGCTGGCAGGAAGCCTTTCACACTGTTCCAATCTCAGCATGAAGAGTGTTTACAAGCCGATAGGAGGTTTCAAGAAAGGGAATTTCACTGCCCCAAAGTCTCATCGGCTTGCAAACACTTTTCATGCTGAGATTGGGACAATACAAAAGGTGTTTGCAAGCTGATGGGAGGCTTGAATCAAGGGATTTCACTGTCCTAAAGTCTCGTCGGCTTGCAAACACTTTTCATGCCATCCCAAGCTTCCTCCGTGCTCAGGAAGGGATGAGGGTGTGGGGAGAGATTGGCAGCGCTGCCACTGACCATGGCTTTCTGACGCAGGGGTGGGGTGGTCCCAGTGAAAGGGGGCTGTGAGGCCAGGCTGGTGAGCGGTGCATGGAGGTGTTGATGCGGGCCCAGCGCTGATTACAGATTACAGATTATTAGAGTTGGAAGGGACCTTGTAGGTCATCTAGTCCAACCCCCCGCTCAAGCAGGAGTCCCTACACCATTTCGGACTGATCTACAACTTGGTGTGGCCATCTGGGCCGGGACATGGTCAGCCTTAGATCCGACCTGCATGGCCATCCTGGAGCCATCAAGAAACCACCCCGTTGCCTCGGCCCCACACCCTGGGCATGCACACAGGAGGCGGCGAGTGCTGGCATCCTGGGTGAAAGAGAGGTGCTCAGAATGCATTCTGCCTGCAGGGCAAGATGGTCCCCAGGGATGCCAGGCCCCCATATGTACTCACTGCCTCCTGTGAGCATGCCCGGGGGGGCAGCAGGGTGACCTCTCGAGTCAGGTCTAGGGCTGACTGTGTTCCGGCCCGGATGGCTACCACCAGGTTGTAGAATAGATCAGTGCCGCACCCACACCAGAGCCTCTGTATCCTGCTCGCTGTCCTGGCCTTGCAATCCGCAAGGCCTCCCTTTCACTGGGACCACCCCCCATTGGAAAACCATGGCGGGGCTTCTCGGTTGCAGACCCCAACCCAGGCAAAGGAAGTGAGCCCCTCTGCACATTCCCAGAGGCTCCCTCACCAGACGCCCAGGCTGCTGTCTCTCTCCAATCTACCCACCCAAGCAGGGCACAGTCCCTCCAGCTCACCCCAAACTCACCTCTGCCCTCTGGTGCTCTCCAGATGCAATGAGTTGCAGCCTCACCTGTGGATGCCCCTGGCCAAGCCCCATCCGCAGGCACCACAGGGCTCCGGCAGCCTTTCCTCTACTGGCAGATTGGGAAACCTGGACCAGCTTTGCCAGTGGAACTCCTGCCTGGTGGGTTGCAAAGAAGTGGGAGCCCACAGGCGCCAGGGGTAGGTGCTGGGCATGAGTTTTCCAATGGGGGGCAAGGGCTGTCCCAGTAAAAGGGAAGTGCTGCCAGTCTCTCCCGCTCCCCTTGTATGTATGTGTATGTATGTATGTATGTATGTATGTATGTATGTATGTGTGTATGTGTGTGTGTGTGTATGTGTGTGTACACACACACACACACACACACACATGTTTTATTTGTAATTTTCTTTTAACATCCATACATATTTTGAAAACAGTGTATTGACTGGGTCAATATATATATTTACATAATGCTAGCAATAATAATACAATTAGGTATACCTAATCCTAGTCTTCCAACTTCTGACTTTAACCTGCACATTGTACTTATAAGCTTCAATAACATTTCTTCATGCAGTATGTTTGTTATCCCCTGTTAAACATCTGTGGTCTAGAGGTGGAGCTCTTGCCTCACAATCGGGAGGTTGTGAGTTCGATCCTAGGTAGAGGTAGATGTAGGGTCTCCTGCTTGAGCAGGGGGTTGGACTAGATGACCTGCAAGATCCCTTCCAACTCTGTTAATCTGTTAATATGTATCAGCATAAATGCAGTCCATGTAACCACTAGTATTTTAATATTTTAGAAATTACTCAATATTCCACCATAAATCCAATATCCCAATTGTTTAAAAACACCAGTAAGACCAATCATTAACCAAATTTAATCAATCCCGGGATTATATCACCAATCCTCTAAAATTATAAGTTTCAATATATTTTAACACATCCTTAATAATAATAATACAGTTAGGTTACCACATCATAGACTTCCACCTTCTAACCTTAATTTGCTTATGATTATAGTAAATTCTATTATCTATCTATATATGTTCTATTGTTTTTCCCATTTGTATTTTCTTCTTCTTTTAATCTCTAATACATTCACTATATTGAGAGGTACTTTATCTCTGTCCCTCATCTCTTATTCTTTTTGAGACTTCATCATTTATTGACTTTTTGGTTCCCTCTTTTATATTTCTCTCTTGAGATCTCATTTCTCCTTCTACCATTTTTATACCAACTAAATATTCCCTCTGGCTTACCCCCTGTCTCCTTCTGCTGCATCATTTGAGCACCCATCCATAGTCCTTTCATTATTTTTGGGAGACTTCCCTTTTCCCCCCCTGTTCTATTGTAAACTCTTAAAAATTATCTATTTGATTCATACTTATTATTTTTCTCCCTTCAATGTCTTCATCTTCTTGCAATTTGTTTTGTTTTGTGTTCTCCCCCATCCTTCTGGTTTCTCATCTGTTTTCTGAGTATTATGTTCATCTCCCCACCCCCTTTTGTTGAGGGTCTTCTACACTCACATCTTTCTCTTTGGACAATCCCATTATCTCCTTATGATTCTTTGTCACAGTTTCATATAAACTTTTAAGCATCAATAACATTTCTTCATACACCTCAATTGTCGCCTGTTGAGTCATTTTGCAATAATTTAGTATATTAAAAATTACTCCATACACCCCTAGGGCTCCAATGTCCCAATATCTGGAAACTCCAAAATTACTAAAATTTAATCAAATCCCAGAATTGTACCTCCAAGTCCCCTACGTTTATAGTCCTTAAAAGTTATTTGGTGATTTACAGTCCTTGTAATTTTCCAATTTGCTTCTTCCCAATTGTCCAAATTTTAAAGTCTTATTTAGTTTTTCTTCTTTTCTTTTTTCTTCTATCACCTTCCTTTTTTTTATCTCGTAGGATGTTCTATCAGGTAGCTTAAGTAATTCAAATCCACATTGATCTGCCGAATTTCCTCCAGTCTTTCAAGTCCACCATTCAGTAAACAGTTTTAATAGAGATATATTTATTTGCAGTTCAATTTGTCTTAGAGATTGTCAGAGAGCTCACTAAATGTTTCCAAACATCCAAGTCGCCTACCAAAATAGAATCAAGGTCAGGTGGCCTTCCAGATGTTGTTTACTTTCTCTTCTTTCATTTATTTGTGTTAAACAATTGTCACTTTTATTTAAGTTCCCTCATTGTAATGCTCTTTTTCCTCCAGTAGATGGCTCCCTTACTCCCAATTCCAACATTAAACAGCATCAAACAGCTGATTGTCAAACAGATTGAGGGGGATTGAAATAAAAATAAAAAGGTAATTTCTCCCAATAATCACTTTTCAAGTAGTTGTTAAATCTCTTCCAGGCTTTCTACGTTTTAAAGCTTTTATTAAATATTTGTTTCACCTCTGTGTCTTTAATCTTTCTCCCTGTATCTGATCACTACTTTCTTGCCTGGCCCCTGTATCTCATCGTCCCATTTTGAGCCTGGCCTCGCAGACCGCAAGGCTTCCTTTTCACTGGCACTGCCCCAGCCCCCGCATAGGAAAGCCATGGCCATCTGCAGCACTGCCAAACTCTCCCTCTGGCCCATGGAAAACAGCAAAGGACTGGCCTACATCACCTCAGCCCAGCCCAGGCTGACTGGGTGCTGATCTACAACTTGTGGCGGTCCTCCAGGCCTGAATGTGGTCAGCCTTAAATCTGATCTGTGCAGCTACCCTGGAGCCAGCGAGAGACTGATCCACTGCCTCAGCCCCGTCCCCTGGACATGCACACAGGAGGCAACAAGTGCTGGCGTCCTGAGTGAAATAGAAGTGCTCAGAACACAGTGAGCCTGCAGGGCAAGATAGTCCCCAGGGACGCCAGGCCCAGTGCATGCTTGCCGCCTCCTATGCATGTGCCTAGGGGGCAGAGCAGGGGTGGGAGTAGCCCCTTGCTGGCTCCAGGCTGGCCTCGTGGATCTAAGGCTGGCTGCGTTCTGGCCCGGATGGCCGCTGCCAGGTTGTAGATCAGCGCCCGGTCAGCCTGGGCCGGGCCAAGGCATTGTGGGCTGGTCCTTCGCTGTTTCCAGGGTGGCTCTGCAGGCCACATCTAACCACATTGTGGGCCAGATCTGGCCCGTGGGCCTTGAGTTTGACACCCCTACTTTAAGCAGTTAAATAAAGAAAAAAGTCCCAATACTAGAATTGCTGCCATGCACAATTTCTTTATTTTCTTTCTTA
Organism: Diadophis punctatus similis; assembly: GCA_023053685.1. Lineage (NCBI taxonomy): Eukaryota > Metazoa > Chordata > Lepidosauria > Squamata > Dipsadidae > Diadophis > Diadophis punctatus. The sequence goes on along the minus strand of JALIGW010000010.1, from coordinate 9,107,998 downwards.
AAGTATTTTTGCTCTAATAAATAAGAAGACCTGGAAGCAGCTTTCCAATTATTTACTCTTTCTACCTATATTTATTTAGGAAATAACCTTTTTTTAGCCACAACATGATGAGTTTCTTTCAGATTTTCCTAGAATTTTTTTTCCAGGAGTCATAATTCATAAATGCATTTTTAGCATTTACAAAAATAATTTTATAATTTTAAATTTATATTTAAAAAAAATAAATAAAAATTAAATTGCTTTTCTTCTTTTCAGTAGGAAAGTGAAAGATCTTGTAATGGCAGAATCCCTAAAGCAAGATGCTACCATGCATGGTAAAACTAGGGTTTGCAGAAGTATAAAGCAAATAAATGCACTTTTGATTTGATGTTTTGATTTATAATTTTATTTTGATCAATTGCAGACTATTTTGGCAACTTTTAAGATAGCATGTGATAATGTGTTAATAAGTAAATAATTCTGTTCAGTGTCAGTAGTCATCCTTTTGGAAAAATTATTTAGATATGCAAAGTTACCAAAGTGTGTAAATGTAAATGCTATATTGGAATTACTTAGATATGTCTATAAGAAAATTCAAAAACTGAGAATCAATGACATGCTGTCAGGTGTGCCTCCATTCAAAGTCCAGGAAATAAAAACCCCAACTCCATGTTTATAGAGATGAGTAATTTTACTAGACAAGAAGTGATAGCAACAAAAGGAAAGCAAGTTCTAAACCAAAAGCGTGCAAAAATGCATATACAAAGCATCCCAAAACCCTCCCTCATAACCCCCCCTGGGCAAATCATCCAATCCTCATGTGCCAAGGTGTCATGTGGGCACACTACCGCCCGCCCAGCCACATCTGGTCCGATGAAGCCGTTGACCTTGAGCAGGCAATAAACATGTCTCTGAGGCTTGGTAGAACTTGTGAGAACTTCCCTCCCCTTTCAAAGATAAACAGGGACATCTCCAGCAGCTTCCCAGCCCCCACCCAAATACCTATCCCAACCACCCCTCCCAGCGTTGCTATGACAGCCGAAGCAAGCATGACTTTCGGAGGCTGACATTCAGCCCTCCTGCAACAGGGACGTTAGTCTTAGGGAAAGATAAAGACAAAACAGCAACCACATTTGACAACAAATACATAGGAGAGCAATTATGGCTTATCAGGATATTTGGACCGGAACAATTGAATTGCTTTGGGAGCCCTGACAGCCCGGTCATCGACCCATTCAGAATGTGAGGAGGGGAAATGTTTCCAGGCTACTAAATATTGGAGTTTGCCCCTATGTTTCCTAGAGTCTAAAATTTCTTTAACTTCAAAATGTTGTTCCCCCTCAATGAGCAAAGGGACCAGAGGAGGGGTCGGGGTAGGCCAAAGCGAGGAGATGTGTTCAGGTTTCAAAAGGCTAACGTGAAACACAGGGTGAATCCTTCGAAGGGTTTTTGGAAGGTCCAATTGGACAGCTACCGGGTTTACAATCTTCACAATAGGAAAAGGACCAAGTTTTTTCGACTTCTGGGTAGTCTGTAGGTATTTTGTAGACAAGAAAACTTTATCATCGACTTGGTATTCCTTAGGTTTAACTCTTTTCTTGTCAGCCTTTTTCTTATGGGCCTGGTGAGCATCGTCTAGTGCTTTGCGAGTCACCGGCCAGACCAACTGAAGCTGTTTGATCAGCTCCTTTAATGAAGGGATCTGCGGTTTTTCTTGCAGCAATTCAGGGATGGGTACAAAGTCCTGGCCAGACCACCCTGAATGGGGAAAAGCCTGTGCTACTATGAACAGAGTTATTATAGGCCACCTCTGCAAAAGGTAGCAAGTCAGCCCAATCATCTTGTTGGTAATTAATATAACACCTGAGGTATTGCTCCAGGACTGAGTTAGCTCTCTCACAAGCCCCATTGGTCTGGGGGTGATGGGTGGAGCTTAAGCCCTGGGTGGAGCCTAACAAGGTGAGAAATTCCTTCCAAAACTGGGAGGTGAATTGGACACCTCTATCTGAGATTATCCGTTCAGGTACTCCGTGTAGTCTGTATACATGCTGAATAAACAGTTTAGCCAACACCTTTGCAGATGGAATCTTGGAGCAAGGTACAAAATGGACCTGCTTGGAAAAAGATCAGTGATCACCCAAATGACTGTATTTCCTCCACTCTCAGGTAACTCGACAACGAAATCCATGGATATTTCTTTCCATGGGTCCCTGGTCTAGCAACATTTTGGAGCAGTCCTTGTGGCTTTCTGGGTGGCCTCTTAGCTGAGGCACAGATTGGGCAACTAGCAACATATGCTTCGATGTCCTTTTTCAATGAGGGCCACCCAAATTGTCTCTTTACTAAATGTAACGTTTTCACAAATCCAAAGTGACCTGCGACCTTTGAGTCATGGGCCTTTTGCAGCACTAATTCCCTCACTTGGGCTGCGACATAAAGCTTAGCTCCCACCCAGGCTAGGCCGTCGCGAATGGTGCAGTCATTTGAATGGGACAGAAACCATTCATCCATTTTCAGTGCGTTCGCGAGTTGAGAGTTTAGGTCAGCTGACAGGTCTGACCCCATATTCTTTTGAGCCCGGATAACTACTGGAGCTGCCAATTGCTTAGAAGGGATCACAGGTCGGACTATTTCCTGTCTAGTGCTGTTGTACTGTGGCAATGTAGACAAAGCGTCAGCCATAAAATTCTTTCCCCCAGGTAGGTAGCGTAGGGAGAAATTAAATCGGTTAAAATGCTGCGCCCAGCGGGCCTGTTTAGGTGACAGCTTTCTAGGGGTTTTCAGGGCTTCTAAGTTTTTATGATCAGTCCACACCTCAAAGGGGTGTTTGGCGCCTTCGAGGAAATGCCTCCAGGTCAGTAGGGCCCATCGGACAGCAAAAGCTTCTTTTTCCCAAATGGCCCACCTCCTCTTGGTTTCCGTTAACTTCCTGGAGGTGTAGGCACAGGGTTGTAAGACTCCATCAGCATTGGCTTGCAGTAGTACTGCTCCCACGGCCACGTCACTGGCATGGGCCTGAACCACAAAAGGGGCATCCATGTCCGGGTGCTTGAGGACCGGTTCGGCCACAAATAGGCGTTTGAGCTTCTCAAAAGCTGCTTGGCATTCCATAGTCCAATCTAAGGGCCTACTAGGTTTAGGCTTGGCGTCTCCTTTAGTTTTTAGGAGATTAGTGATTGGCAACGCAATTTGTGCAAAAGAGGGGATGAATTGGCGATAAAAGTTGGCAAAGCCCAGGAAGCTCTGCAATTGCTTACGGGTGCGAGGGGCTGCCCACTCCAGGACTGCTCGTACCTTCTCAGGGTCCATTTCAATACCCTCATGTGATATGCGATAACCCAAATAGTCAATTTTGCTTTGATGGAACTCACACTTTGACAACTTGGCATAGAGTTCGGCAGCCTTAAGCTTCTTTAGGACCGATCGCACCAGTTTCACGTGTTCTTCCATTGTATCCGTATAAATGAAAATATCATCAAGATAAACCAAAAACCCCTTATAAAGGTGCTCATGGAGTACTTCGTTGATCAGTTGCATAAATACGACTGGTGCCCCCTGTAAGCCAAAAGGGAGCACTCGAAATTGGAAGCAACCCAGGGGGCAGTTGAAAGCGGTCTTCCACTCATCGCCCTCCTTAATTCTGACTCGGTAGTAGGCCTCCCTCATGTCCAACTTAGTAAAAATCCTTCCCTTTGCCAAATGGGCTAACATGTCCATCAGAGGTAGGGGGGTATATGTTTTCCACGCAAATGGCATTCAAGTTCTTGTAGTCAACACATAAGCATAGAGAGCCATCTTTTTTATCTCAGAAAAGTACGGGGGCAGCCACTCGTGGCCTTGCTGGCTGGATGAACCCCCGTTTCAGGTTTTTGTCAATGAAATTTCGCAGTTCATCCAACTCGCGGGGGGTCATGTCATAAATTTTTGGTTTGGGGAGTGTCGCCCCTGGCAATATCTCTATACTGCAGTATGTGGGCTGATGGGGGGGGGGGCAGCATGTCTGATGTTCTCTCACTGAAAGCCCCCTTCAAGTCCCAGTATTCCTTAGGTATTCTCTCCTCCCCTGTTATGCGTTCGGCCCCTATTGCTGCTTGTTCCTCCATCTGCTCTGGCTCGTGGAACGGCTCCCCCTGTTGGTCATAACGGATGTGCAGTATCCCCGTGCAGCAATCTACGTCGGGGTTGCATTTTCTTAGCCATGGTAACCCAAGTATGAGGGGGTGCTCCATCCCAGGGGCCACTATAAAACTTAGGGTCTCTTGGTGGTCCCCTATGCTCATTTCCACTGGCTCAGTCTCAAAATGGGCAGCCCCCCCCCAGCCACCGATCCATCCAACTGGCAGAAGGCAATGGGCACTTTCATGGATGTCAGTCTCAATCCCATTTTCTCCACCACTTCTGGGCTAATTACACATCTAGTACACCCCGAATCCAAAAGGGCCAGCATGTTCCCCTGGGCGCCGGATGATGGTACCCTTAGTTCTACTGGGAGGTTGAGGGGCCCCGTGGGTAGACCTACCGAGGAATCATCGTCTGATTCGCTGTAGCTGTCCCTTGGGTTGGTCAGAGGTCCCAGCTCCTCCCCGCCTGGGGGGGCGACCTCAACGACTTCCACGCCCTTCAGGGCCATTTCGCGGGCTCTTGCTACTGGCTTGTCAGGTAATAGCAATAGCACTTACTTATATACCGCTTCATAGTGCTTTACAGCCCTCTCTAAGCGGTTTACAGAGTTCAGCATATTGCCCCCAACAATCTGGGTCCTCATTTTACCCACCTCAGAAGGATGGAAGGCTGAGTCAACCTTGAGCCTGGTGAGATTTGAACAGCTGAACTGCTGAACTAGCAGTTCAGATTGCAGTGCTGCTTTTAACCACTGCGCCACCATAGGCTCCTAAGGTTTTTTCCCACCAGCAGTGGTCATCCTGGTGAAAATTTGGGTGCATCTTATACACTGAATGTAGCCCCACCCAGCCACCCCCACCCTTTGGCCTCTGCCTGCCAGCAATTTACCTCTTTGCAGCAAACAGAACAGAAACAGAAGCCTGATTTGCACAAGAAGAGATTATCTGCCTCCCGACCTACAGCTGACTGAGGCTTGCAAGCCATGTGGTAAAATGAAACTAACCATGGTGGCTGTAATGAGACAAATTGCTGGGAGATAAGCTGCTGGCAATGTTAGACTGCTGAAATTGCAAGGAGGTAAGCTATAGCTGCTGTGGCCTAGAGGTAGAGCTCTTGCCTCACAATCAGGAGGTTGTGAGTTCTATCCTAGGTAGAGGCAGATTCTGTTATTTTGTTAAATGTTTGTAGTGTTCAAATTATTAGACTTATTTTTTAAAGACTGCTTTATTATTGTTCTAGACAACTTAACAAAATGAAGAAGCTTTTTAAAATAAATTCTTGCTCTGAAGAGGCCCAGTGCTATTGTATCTTCTTTTAAATAGCAGAGAATACTTCCAGAAAGCCACATCAATTTTAAAGATCTGTAAAAGTATAATCTGAAATGTCCTGTTTTAGTATTAAGTATTAGTATTAAGTATTAGTATTAAAATAAGGCAGCTGAGTTAAACCCTGACTTAGTCATGTTTGGAGTAGATCTATTCAAATAATTGGGAAGAGTTAGTGTGACTACATTTAAGAAAACTTTCTGGGATTAATATACTGCCATAATGTACATTTCTCCAATTCTTTGCTATTTCTATGGGTCAGGCACACATGCACAGAAATACACAGCAAATAGTGTATATCATCTGTACTGTTTGCTGTTTGCTGTTTGGCAAATTGCTGGGAGGCAGAGGCCTTTTTTCCTTGTTTTCCTCCCCCAAAACTAAGAAGCGTCTTATACTCCGGTGCGTCTTATACTCCGAAAAATACGGTAAATCACTAACTTGCGAAATTCTTGGGGGTACTCAGTGACCGATCTCCTCCCCTGGATCAGGGTTTTCATTCTAGTTCTGGCCTTGTGTTCAGCCAGGGGGTCATCGAAGCGCACTCAGAGAACCGCCATAAAAGCATCTTATTCCCTCATTACTGGGTTGTCCTCATTATGGAGACTCACCATCCAGTCAGCTGCGGTGCCTTCTAGGGCCATGATTACATACCGCACCTTTGAGGTTTCATTTGGGAAATCCTCCCCGTACTCTTGCATATGATTCCACACTTGGGTCAGGAAGAAACACCAGGGTTTTGGGATCCCCATTGTATTTCACTCCCAACGGAGGGATTTTTGGAATGTGACGCCTCCGGGGGCCCACCCTTCTGGCAGGGGTGGGTTGAGCTGCCCCCCTCAGCTGGGGTTTCAGTAGCCCCGTCTGGGCCTGCCTGGGCATCCGAGCCCACTTCTTGGGCAGCTGAGGCCCCTTCCTCCTCCCCAAGCTCTTCAGCCCCCTTCCCAGCTGGTAGTGCATACCTTTCTCTGGCCCGGCGATTCTCCAACGCACTTTTAGGAGATGCAAAGCTTGGGTCAGCAGCAGATCTTCCTTGTCTTCTTCAAAAACTGAGAATCAATTACATGCTGTCAGGTGTGCCTCCATTCAAAGTCCAGGAAATAAAAACCCCAACTCCATGTTTATAGAGATGAGTAATTTTACTAGACAAGAAGTGATAGCAACAAAAGGAAAGCAAGTTCTAAACCAAAAGTGCGCAAAAATGTATATACAAAGCATCCCAAAACCCTCCCTCATAACCCGCCTGGGCAAATCATCCAATCCTCGTGTGCCAAGGTGTCATGTGGGCACACTACCCGCCTGGCCAGCCACATCTGGTCCGATGAAGCAGTTGACCTTTTTTTTTCAAAAAAAAATTTCTCCATCACTTCATATACAATTCAATACACATATACCTTAAGATATTACAATAAGAAATACATATTTGTTCAATATAATCAATCATTCAAAAATCAGTATCTTATTCAACACTTGCCTCATTAGTCATCAGTCTGTTCTACTTTATTCCATTACACTCCCCTCGCTCTATCTCCAACTTCTCCTCCTACTTTCTAACTCCTTCCCTCCTCCTCTACCCTCTCTACACCTTCTCTTCCTCCCCTTCTACTTCCTCTTTCACTTTCTTTACCTTTCCTTGAGTGCTTTTATACTAACTCATTTTATATTTGACAGACTGATGCTAATCTCAATTTTAAACTAATCATATCTCTTTTTAGGAAAAAAGCATTATAATTATATTGTTATTCTTTTTATGTTGTACTCTCTTCAAGGTATATGCTGCTATTTCCATCTTACCTCCAAAATAATAATAATAATAATAATAATAATAATAATAATAATAATAATAATAATAATAATAATAATAATAATAATCATCATCATCATCATCATCATCATCATCATCATCATCATCATCATCATCATCTAATTTTCTAGTTTTGTCATCTGGGATATGCACCAGTTAATTTCAAATTTCCATCCAAATTGACCGCTATTCTTAATTTTAAGCCATATTGCTTCCTTTAATTCTTTAATCTCTTTATTCATCGCTTCTGTTTTTTATCCTTTGTTCTAACAAAAAACTAAATGCCCAATTATTCTTTTAATTTCTCATATTAATCATCAAAATTCCTATATTAGTCATAAAAATTCTTTGATTATTTACACTCGAATTAAACATTTAGTACTTGGAGTATATAATTTTTAAATTTTACCTTTAAACATATCTCATTTCTAAAAATAATAATGCACAATCATAATATGCTTTTTCACTTAATAATCATCAAAATTCTTTCTGAATTATTCAGTTAGGTATTCAACTCTTAAAATAATATATTTTTCCCTTTTAAAGTTTTTCATTTGAACAAATTCATGTAGATAAAAAAAGATTACACAATCATAATATATCTTTTAAGCTCTAGTATTCATGTTTATCATTCATATTTCTCATGTTAATTAACATTCTTTTGTCCAAAATATCAAGTCTTTTAATACATTAAACAATATTAATCTATATGTAAAAGGACAGAATTTTTTTCAACTCTTAATAAAATAGTAGCCCTAAATAAGAAGAAAAAAAACATTTCCATATTTCAGTGTCATCATCCATTCCCTTTTAATTTCTCAACTAATTCATTTATATATATATATTTCCTCCACCCCCATCTAATTAAATTCTCTTCCCTCTGTCTTTTGGTTTTATACCAATAAGTTCTCTTTCCCCACGCTCTTTTCCTCCCTCTTAAATTTACTTTCTGCTTATATCTACTTTTCTGCATTCTTTTTTCCATTTTTTGTATCTCAAAATCCTTATCATCAATCTGAACATAGTTATTCTTAATATCATCATCTCCATTATCATTGTAACTGTTATCTTTATCTCTATTGTCACTGTTAAACCCAGTGGAATATTTATCATTAACATAATCATTAGTCAGCATTGCATTTTCAGTGTTATTTCCCTTTTCATCATCATTTATAATATCTTCATCACTCTTCTTTTCTTCTTCTGTTCTCTTGTCCAGATTTTTTCCCATTTGTACTTCATTTTTTTCTGTCTCGAATGTTCCAAATACAGATCTTCTAAAATTTTCAAAAAGGTCCTTCATAAACTCAGCCAAATCTTCATTGTCAATTCTCTCCATCTTTAAAGTATCAGCTCTTAATTCTTAAATCCAAAGCAATGTTCAATCTTTAATCAATTTTCTCCATTTCCTTAAATTCATGAATTTCAGGTCCACAAATTTAGCAAAGTCAAACTGTTACCAAAAATACTCAAACAGAGCTACCAGTCTTTAGTAATCCCTTGTCTTATATTTCAGAGTCACAAATTTATTAATTTTAAAGTCTATCCAGCTGCTAAAAGAAATGTAATCCACAGCCTTTTTCAATTGTAAAACAAAATTTTTCAATAAGTTCCAAGAGTTTTTAACAATCGCTTATTTCTTTGTCAGCAAGATCACAAATCACCAAATTTCTATAGTCCTTCCAGCTGCTAATAATAATATATTTCACAGCCTTTAATTGTCTTCTAGTAAAATCTCACCAATTAGATCCTTTTAATTCCATTTAGTCATTACAAGTCTAAATCTTTCTTGCTGTTCCTTTGTTGTTAAAATTCAATCCAGTTCAGTTCTTATCCATCTTAGTCCAAACATTTTTCTTTTATACAGTCACGAGCTGCTCTGTTCCAAAAACAACAGCTGTCAAAACATTATTTCTAATAATATCCCATGCTTACAGTGACTCCTCCAACCAGCAGATGGCTCTGTTTCTGTCTCCCAGCTCTGCCTTTGTTATTATAATCCAATTCTTCCATTTTTAAATAATTCCATCGACCAAATTGCTTTCCTTTAAATTCCAGATCTTTAAAAGTAAAAAAAAAACCTCCAAATCCTCAATCAATTGGGCTCTAGTTATAATTCGGTTTAAAAAAAAATTTCACTCTATATTCTCCATATGCCAAGCAGTCGCACTTTCACTTCCGGTCCTTTTGTTCCCTTTTATTATGTCCACGTAAAGTTTCTTAAAGCTTTCTCTGGCAATATCACTCACTAGCTTCTTCTGTATTCTTCACGCTCACAAGCACCTTGCTTTTAATTTTCTTTCCCAGGTGACTCCAACTCGCTAATTTAACTCCTTGCGATGTGACTGCCGCGGCTAGAGGACGGTTGCAATGCCGTCTTCCACACGCCACAGGTCAAGGAGCAAAGCTAGTTCACTGGGGGTTTTGCCGCCCCCAGTCTGCCAGCCAGCGCTCCCTTCTTCACCACCCCTTCAGGGTGGATCCGACCTGGTCCCGTTCGGTCCAGGTCCCCAGGCGGCGTGGGTTCGGGGTTTCCCCTGCAGAGCGCGGGGAAACTCCGTGGTGCCGCGGCATTAGCCACGCCTTCTCCCAAGCCGTTGACCTTGAGCAGGCAATAAACATGTCTCTGAGGCTTGGTAGAACTTGTGAGAACTTCCCTCCCCTTTCAAAGATAAACAGGGACATCTCCAGCAGCTTCCCAGCCACCACCCAAATACCTATCCCAACTACCCCTCCCACTGTTGCTATGACAGCCGAAGCAAGCAGGACATTCGGAGGTTGACACATGCATTGAAGTAAGTTTTAAAAAGAATTTAACCACTATATTTAATCACAGTGTACCTTTATTTAAAAAGAGAAATTTCAAATCTTCTTATGTTTTCATCCTTTTTTTACCTAACATTATCTGATCCTATTTTATGACTTAGTTCGTCTATCTGTTGTTCATTTTTACAACTGCCACAACATTGTGATATATCTAAGGATTCATCACATCAGTTTTACCCTAAAAATCATGATCCATATTTTCCTGAATGTTTCTCAGACCAAATGCCCTTATCTATAGTGATAGGAATAACAGTTTAAACCACTGTTGTCTTTAAAATACATTTATCTAAGAAACATGCTTATAATTATTAACTAATTTGTTTAATTTAAATATGAAATCATTCCAGTATAACATTTTATCCATCTCTCTCTAATTTTTCCCTGTAAGTGATAGTCTCTTCATACAACATTCCATCCTGATCTTTGGTGTTCATCAAATTCTCTGTTGCCAAAGTATATTAGCATTTAATAGATTTTAACTTTCATAACATTGGGTGTCAACTTGGCAGGGCAGGCGGGGTGGGTGTCCTACCTGACACTTGTCCCGGTAGCTCTGTCGCATTCCTCGGTGTGGTGCCCAGGGCAGCCCGTTCTAAAAGAGAACGTCTCGTGAGTTCAATCAAACTTCTTGAACTCACAAGACATTCTCTTTTAGAATGGGCTGCCCTGGACACCACACCAAGGAACGCGACGGAGCTACCGGGACAAGTGTCAGGTAAGATGCGCGTCTCGCGCTGGGGCTCGATTTGGGGCTTGGCAGGGCGGGCAGGGTGGGCGTCCTACCTGACACTTGTCCCGGTAGCTCTGTCGCATTCCTCGGTGTGGTGCCCAGGGCAGCCCATTCTAAAAAAGAATGTCTTGTGAGTTCAATCAAACTTCTCGAACTCGCAGGACGTTCTCTTTTAGAACAAGCTGCCCTGGACTCAACACCGAGGAACGCGACGGAGGTACAAGTGTCAGGTAGGACGCACGTCTCATGGTGGCAGGGGGGAGAGAGATAGCCGTGCACTCTCTTCCCAATGATTTACGGTATTTAAACAGCCAAGCGCTGCCAGGAACTTTTTCACCAGCCAGTGAGAGCAACGGATAGACCCTGCTTTGCCTTCTGCAAATGACCTGTGCCCAACTAAGTAAGTCCAGGGGGAAGCCACAGATGGGGGAAAGGGGTGCGCACGGGGAGGGTCATTTTGTCTGCGGCAGAGTTTCCGTGTGTGTGTGTGTGTGTGTGTGTTTGTGTGTGTGTGTGTGTGTGTGAGAGAGAGAGAGAGAGAGAGAGAGACACCGAGTGGGTTGGGGTTGCCTTCAGTTTCGGTATGGCCTCGCAGGCTCCGTTAATTCCAAAGATTCCGGAGCTCGCGCAGCCCGACAGGAAACTCCGCCGCAGACAAAACGACCATGCACGCTCCTTTTCCCCATCTGCGGCTTTCCCTCGGACTTACTTAGTTGGGCACAGGTCGTTTGCAGAAGCCAAAGCAGGGTCTATCCATTGCTCCGACTGGCTGGTGAAAAAGTCTTCCTGGTGGTGCTTGGCTGTTTAAATACCATAAATCATTGGGAAGAGAATGCACGGCTATCTCTCTCTCTCCCCCGCCACCGTGAGACATGCAAAGAAGTCTTCCTGGCGGCACTTGGCTGTTTAAATAGGTTGGGAAGAGAGTGCACGGTTATCTCTCTCCCACCTGTCACCCCCGGCTCTCGAGCGAAGCGGGAGGGGCAAGAAACTCTTGTAGGCTGCCTGAGGAAGAGCTGACAGCCAAGCTTCTAGCCGAGTTCAGTGGCAGAAGCAGCCGGGCACGCACTTCCTTGTTCCCCCCCTCTCTCGTGCGCGTCCCCCTCTCGGCAGTGAGGAAGGGGGAAGAGTGCTTGTAAGACAAAGCGCCAGAAGGAACCTTTTGGCTGAACACAAGAAATCTTTCCCCTTTCGCTCCAAGAGTCTCACAAACACTCATTTCTGGCTAAGTTTTGAAGAGAGAAAGATTTCTTGCATTCAGCATGTTTGGAAAAGACAAGGAAGCGCAGCTTAGCCTGGCTACCGGTAGAAGTTTGGCTGTCAGCTCAGCTTTCTTACGCGGTCCACGAGAGTGTCTTCGCAGGCAGGAGGCATTTCAAACTGACGTAGGCAGAGCCCAGATGAGCCAAGCTAGTCCTGCGGGGTGTGTGCGCATCCTCCTCTCGCTTGCTATCGCTCTCGCTCTCGCTGTCGCGGCCGGAAGCCGCTCTTTGTGCGGTGGGCAAGTGAGGGAGGGAGGGAGGCAGCGGCGATGGCAATGGGAGGCAGAGGGAGGTGGCATTGGGAGGCAGAGCTGAAGGGACTTGCTCTCGCTCTCCCAGCCGGGAGCTGCTCTTTGTGCGGCGGGCGAGCGAGCAAGCGAGGGTGGGAGGCAGTGGCGGCGGCAACAGGAGGCAGAGGGAGGTGACATTGGGAGGCAGAGCCGAAGGGACTTGCTCTCGCTTTCCCACCCAGGAGCTGCTCTTTCTGCAGTGGGCACTCTTTGGCCGGGGTGGGTGGGATAGAGTGAGAATAAGTGAGAGGTGGCTATGCGCACCCCCCGCAGGACTGTCTCAGCTGTTCTGGGATGCCTCTGGCAGCATTTTGAAACTTGCTCCTGCCAGCGGTGATGCAGGGATCTCTCTCTCTCTCTTCCCCCCAGCCAAAAGAGTGCCGCCGCAAAAAGAGTGGCTCCCGGCATGTCCCCCCCTTTCCCCCAGAAGTAGTTGGGGGGGACTTATTATCAGGGGGGTGGCTTATTTCAATGCATGTCCCGAAAAGCCCTGTGGGGTTTATTTTCAGGACATGTCTTATTTTTGGGAAAACACGGTATAGGCTTGATTACGTCTGCCTATTGATTCACACTATTGTATTGTGGTTTTCTGGATAGTGCATCTGCCAGAAAGTTTTTTCCCCCAGGGAGATATTTGAGAGTAAAATCAAATCATTTAAAGTACTGAGCCCATTGTACTTGTTTTGGGGAGAGTTTCCTTGGGGTCTTTAGGGCTTCTAAATTTTTGTGATCAGTCCAAACTTCAAAAGGGATCTTACTCCCCTTTAGGAATTGCCTCCAGGTTAAAAGCACCCATCAAACTGCATAAGCCTCTTTCTCCCAAATGGCCCATGTTTGCTCAGTCTCATTCAATGTTTTGGATGTGTAAGCGCATGGTTGTAGTTGGTCTTGCTCATTTTTCTGAAGCAGGACCACCCCGATTGCCACATCACTGGCATCTGCTTGTATGATGAATGGTTTCTCTGTGTCCGGGTGCTTTAAAATTGGTTCTGCTGAGAACAGCTGTTTAAGTTTTTCAAATGCAGCTTGGCATTCCATTGTCCAGTTTAAAGTAAAAGTTGGTGAATCCCAGGAAGCTTTGTAACTGTTTACACATGCAGGGTGGTTCCCAATCAAGTACAGCCTGCACTTTTTGAGGGTCCATTTCTACGCCCTGGTGTGAAATGCAGTACCCCATATAGTCAATTTTTTTCTTGGTGGGATTCACATTTAGAGAGTTTAGCATAATGTTTGGTGGAGTTTGTTTAAAACAGCCCGGACTAGTTTTACATGTTCTGCTTTGGTCTCAGTATATATTAACATGTCTGCCAAGTAGACCAGGACTCCCTTATACAAATGCTCATATAGCACTTTGTTATTAATTGCATAAACACTGTGGGGGCTCCTTGTAACCCAAAGGGGAGCACCTTGAACTGGTAGCACCGAAGGTGTGTGTGAAACACCGTTTTCCACTCATTCCCCTCCTTAATTCTGATTTGGTAGTAAGCCTCCCTTAAGTCCAGCTTTGAATTTTTTCCCCTTTAGCGAGGTGTTCTAGCATATCTTTCATAAGGGGGAGAGGGTACATGTTCTCCACACTGATTGTATTTAAATTTCTAAAATCCACCCAGAGATGTTTTGAGCCATTTTTTTTCTCTGAATAACACTGGGGCTGCAATTTTTGGTCAGGCTGGCTCGATGAAACCCCTTGTTAGGTTTTTCTCAATGAATGCTCTCAGTTCTTCCAGCTCACTTGGGGACATGCTATACATCTTGGGTTTAGGGAGTTTGGCATGGGTAGGATTTCTATCACACAGTCAGTGGAGCAGTGGGGGGGGGAGCTCGTGCGAGGCTTTTTTTGCTAAAAACCTCAGCCAAATCATTGTATTCTTTGGGTATGCCCTCGGTTGGCATGGTGTAACCAGGCATGGCTGGAAACAAAAGTTAAAATAAGCAAAAAAATAGTAAGTGAACACCTGTCTGATCTTGAAGAATACAAATCACCAGGACCAGATGGATTACATCCCAGAGTTCTAAAGAAGCTGGCAGATGTCATCTCAGAACCACTGCATCAAATCTTTCAAAAATCCTGGAACACTGGGGAACTACCAGAGGACTGGAAAAGAGCTGATATGGTTCCCATCTTCAAAAAAGTGGGGGAAAACAGACCCAGGAAACTACAGACCAATCAGCCTAACATCAATACCTGGGAAGATACTGGAAAAGATAATAAAAAAACAGATCTGCCAACATCTAGAAACAAATAGCAGCCAGCATGGGTTTGTTAAAAACAGATCATGCCAAACCAAGGGCCGGATGCAGCAAGGCATTCGACAAAGTAGACCACAATCTACTTCTTTGTAAGCTAGAAAAAAGTGGGATAGACAGCTTCACCACCAGATGGATTCACAACTGGCTTACAAACCATACTCAACAAGTAGTCCTTAATGGGTCTAAGTCTACATGGAGAGAAGTAAGCAGTGGGGTACCACAAGGTTCCGTCTTAGGCCCAGTACTCTTCATAAATGACTTAGATGAGGGAATAGAAGGGGAACTTATCAAATTTGCAGATGATACTAAGCTGGCAGGAATAGCTAACACCCTAGAAGATAGGCTCAAGATCCAGATGGATCTTGACAGACTTGAACACTGGGTCCTATCTAACAAAATGAAATTCAATGTAGAGAAAAGTAAAATCCTACACTTAGGTAAGAAAAACCAAAATAATACATATAAACTGGGTGAAACCAGGCTTAATAGCAGTGACTGTGAGAGGGATCTTCGAGTCTTAGTGGACAACCAGCTAAATATGAGCCAGCAGTGTGCAGCGGCAGCCAAAAAAGCCAATGCAATCCTAAATTGCATTAACAGAGGGATACAATCTAGATCAAGTGAGGTACTAATACCACTCTATAAAGCCTTAGTTAGACCACACCTAGAGTACTGCATTCAGTTTTGGTCACCATACTATAAAAAAGATGTTGAGATTCTAGAACAAGTGCAGAGGAGAGCAACTAGGATGATTAGGGGACTGGAGACTAAAGCATATGAAGAACAGTTACAGGAACTGGGCATGGCTAGTCTAGCGAAGAGAAGGACCAGGAGAGACATGATAGCAGTGTTCCAATATTTGAGGGGCTGCCACAAAGAAGAGGGAATCAAGCTATTCTCCAAAGCACCCGAAGGACAGACAAGGAATAATGGATGGAAATTGACCAAGGAGAGATTCAACCTAGAAACAAGGAGGAACTTTCTGACAGTGAGAACAATCAACCAATGGAACAGCTTGCCCTCAGAAGTTGTGGGAACTTCATCACTAGAGACTTTCAAGAAGAGATTGGACTGCCATTTGTCAGAAATGGTGTACGGTCTCTTGGACTAGATGACCTACAAGGTCCCTTCCAACTCTGTTAGTCTGTTAATGGATGGATGGATGGATAGATTATATATATATATATATATATATATATATATATATATATATATAGAGAGAGAGAGAGAGAGAGAGAGAGAGAGAGAGAGAGAGAGAGAGAGAGAGAGAGAGAGAGAGAGGGAGGGAGGGAGGGAGGGAGGGAGGGAGGGAGGGAGGGAGGGAGGGAGGGAGGGAGGGAGGGAGAGAGACAGAGACAGAGACAGAGACAGAGACAGAGACAGAGACAGAGACAGACAGAGACAGAGAGAGACAGAGAGAGAGCGCTGACTGACTGACTGACTGACTGACTGACTGACTGACTGACTGACTGACTTTGTTTTAGGGTTCCTAACCATTCCAGAGTGAACTTAACCCCACAGTGTTGTAATCGGTCTGGTCATATTCCTGTCATTCTTGATTTATAAAAAAAACCAAAACAGGTCTCTTCATTAGGTGTAAGGCAACCAAATGAAACAGTGTAGGATAATAGCAATCCAGATACAAAATAGATTAGTGAAAAATGTAAACAGCATACATAAATCTGTAAAAGCTTTAATTATATTGTACCGATGAAATAAGTTTTAAAAACTCAGCAAATCTAGAGTATAATAACTCGAAGACTTCCCTCCCTGGTTTCTGCTTTGTGCCAGATAGACATGATATAGTCTCATAAGTTTCTATATAATTCTGTTTTAGCTATAATAATTATTCTTAAATAAAAATGTCATTTTGATCTAATTTACCTATCCTATAGAAAAAAATTGAGAAGACAATCATAGTTTGGAAGTTTGAACCACTATAGTCTGCCACATTGTAGCATTATTAATTGATGAAATTATTCAATGCAGACACAACCTTTTATGACATCCCTTTTCTTATGAGGTATATTAGATATAATGACTTTAAGACAAGGAAATAATCAATTAATGAATAGCAGTCAAAGTAAGAAAAACTATGTCTCGATTGCTGATGGCACAAACCAGATAATGGGGCAGGTGTACAGAATACTGTACAGAATACTGAGTAAGTGTTGCAATGAAACCTCATATTGTTTTCATTGTTACAAATGTTTACATAACATCTTAGTTGGGGGCAAATTGTCTCAATCAAATTCCACACAATTTCACAAGTGCATTCAGATACACAACTAATGAATTTTTGACACAGTCACTGCACTGTCAAGTTTATTATGTGGATAGAGTACACATTTTAAAACTAATTTGGACATGAAAATTGTTAGTGAAGTCATAAATACTTTAATGTTTTGGATTTCATTTGATCTTGATTAAAAAGTGATTCATGGCATGTGAGAATAAAAAATATAGCATCTCCTTGCAACTGTTTAAAATAGCCATACTTTGCTAAGAGTCTGAAGCTTTCCCACAATCTTCAGAGGTAGTCTCTTGATCATTGAAAAAGGTGCTAATGCTTTAAACAATTGTAGACAAATGCTATATTTATAACTTAGTATATAGAAAGCATGTTTTTTTTTCAAACTGAATAAAAAAAGCGGCACAATCCTGATAAATAAAGGTAATATAGTGTACTGTATATGGGAAACTAATAAGAAAAATACAATTGTGGAGGTTTTCAAGAGCTGAACTTTAGAGAAAAACCTAACTTATTGGTTTCATAGGTTTCAGTATATTAGTATGCCTTACAGAATTTTACAGTGTTCCAAAAATAATACAGGACAACAATAATGTTTGGAACTATAACAATTTGGAATGAGCATGAAATTACTTGCAAATTAAATTATATAGCAATATTTATGTATTACTGCTTCTTCAGTTTTGGTCATTTCATCTATACTGGTTTATTTATTTGTATGCTACTTCTAAAATTTAAAGAGGTTGTATGTAATGTAATCTAATGTAATATATAGTGTTTGGTTTCTGATATTATCCTTTGAAATAAGCATTTGTAAACTACAGTAGAAAGATATTGAAAATTTTACTCAATAGATTGGTATAACTAACATGGTAGCTGTTTTTGCTGTTCCTGTGACAAGTAGCAAATTATTTTTATTTATTTATTTATTTTCATAAAAAGTTTTTTTTTATTTTTTTCCAACAAGCATATTTTATGCACAAAGTGTTGTCCAGCTCACTCTTACATAGCTTTCGATATATATAATCCATTCCATCATCATCTTCTGTTTCAATTCCAACCCAGAATATTCTCCTTACGTATTTTAACTTATTTTTCTTAATACATACACAATATTACTAATCGCCCAAATTCCTAATCCCTTACAATAACATCAATTAACTATCCTAATTACTACATACATTTCTCATATTTTCTATCCCACTATATTTCAATTTCTTCTCATATTTCAATTAATTTAATTTAGTTTAAATTGTCTTTGACATAAAACAAATTACCTTTTCACATTCCATCTACTGTTCTGCTTTACTATAATCAATATACATCGTCATCCTCAAATCTTACACAGAAACTGTCATGATGTGAATATTGTCAGTTTGTGCATCTCTATGTTTTCTACTGTTTCTTGTATTTATGGTCAAGCAGACATGTGATATGTTTTACTACGCATGCCTGCATTCCAGGAGTCAACTCCCTCCCTTCTCTTCCTCCATTTCTGCCCAAGGCAGACGTGACTTTTTCATTAGCCGATAAGATGTAGTTTACTAAGGAATTCTTTTTATTACTTTTCTACTGAAATAAATATTTTGTTAATTAGATTTGAATCTCGGTTTTATTTACTAATGAGAATGACTTCAAAAAGAAGCAAAGATCCATCAACCTCCACGGGGGATTGCCCCCCCTTAACAGAAACCCTTTAATTTAATTAACAGTCCACATTTAAAAATGTATCAAATTTCCCATCCCACTTTTTCTGCTAAATCTGTTTTGCCATAAATCACATTCATCCTATATCTTAATTATTACTAAACTATTTTACTATAAACCTTTAACTTAATCAGTTATTCACCATTAATAATATTAATACAATTTTCTTAAGTCTATTAATATGAACCTTATTTTCTTTCTTTCTTTCCACTGGCCTTCCTTTTTTACCCATTTCCCTTCAGTCTCTCAAAAATTCCACTTCTTATTAATTTTCTCCTTTTATAACCTTAGCTTATTCTTTTTCTTTTTTTTCTTTTTATGTATCTTATATCTTTTCTCTTGAGTCATTCTCTCTTTTGAATTTATTATTCGTGTGGTTCCAATTTTCTCTAATCTCTTCCCACTATTTCCCATTTTACCCTTTGATTGATTTTTTTTGAGTAATATTCCCCTCTCTCAGCTCTTTTCTTGCCACTGTAAATCTCAGTGAAATCATCCATTTGTTTTTTGCTTTCATTCTCTTCTTCTTCTATGTCATTTTCTTGTTCTTCATTTATCTCTTCTACCACCTCCTCTCCTGTTTCTTGCTCTGTATATTCCAACAAAATTTCTGACTCTTCTCCTATTTCATGCTCTGTGTATTCCAACAAAATGTCTGGTGTTTTAACACCTTTTACAGTTTCACACACATTTTTTAACATGACAAATAATTCCTCATACATCCAAATCTCCATGTTGCCAATTTAAGCTTTTTATATTATATCACACTAAATTAAAACTTAAGGTCCATATAGTCTCTTTTTTGTTTTCAATTTCTATTATATCCAATTCAAATAATAGTCCAATCCAGTCCAATTCTAAAATAAATTGTCCTCCGTAACCATAGAAAAACAAGCAGTGTAGCCAAACAGTGTAGGCAAAACAAACACTCCTTAAAAGTTCTCAGCCTTTCCACATTATCTTCTTAACATTCAAGGTCAGACAACTGCACTTTCTCTCTTACAATCCACAAATTTTTGCAATATTTTCTTCTCTCCAGTAGATGGCACTCTCCACTCCACAATATACTCATGCCAGCTGATTGTCAAAACTTTAAATCCATTAAAAAAAGATTTTTCTCACCAATTTCTTCCTTCTGTTGTTTGTATTTCTCCAATTAAAATTATATCCAAGGTACCAGTAATCTTCTTGGGCTAATACTTTAGGCTCCGTTTTTTTTCCTTTCCTTTATAAAGTTCCCAAGTGCCAATTAGCCACTATTTCAGCTTGGGGAATTCTTTAAAATCCCAAATTAAAAATGCTTTTTACCTGTGAGTTGGTCACTTCCTCACCTGGTTTCAGCACTTTGTCCAAACACTGCTCCTGCACAAAAACTTTGTAGCAGTCATTCAAAAATGGCCCCTGCCGGCGGTCTGAAGAACTGTCTCTGACTGCCCGAGGAACTTGCCTGCTCCTCTGGGTCGTCCGAGACGCCTTTTCTTCTTCACCATCCCTACAGGATGGTTCCTGTCTGAAGACCCCCCCCCCGACAGCGGTTTGTCAGACTGGGTTTTCGTGAAGCTCGTCAGAGCATCACTATTTACCAGCCTGTCTTGCCACAATGCTTCCAGTCTCTCCCAGCAAATTATTTTTAGAGGTTCAAATAAACAGCAGCTCAGTTTTATTTGGGATTCAAAAATGGATCCAGAAAATTAGTGTTTGTACCACTGCAGGTATCTGTAGTGTGCATGTATATGTATGTATTTATCTGTACATGTTTGCATTTATTAACAATTAAGAGAATAGAGCTGGAAACGACTAGCACGCATGTGTGGTGGAACCTTTACCTTTACCTTATTTAATTATTTAGCTGATCTGATATGAACAAAAAGGTACTGCCCCAATCTGTTAATTCAATCAATCCATTTTCATTTCAGACTTTCATCAGCATATAGTATAACACAAAAGAAAAATTTCCCATTTCTATATTAAATGATAATAGCATACCAGCATATGTATAGCATATAATAATTATAAAGCTAAACTCCATGGGGCAAAATCTTTCCATGGACACAATATTGATTTGTACAATCAGAGAACTTCAAGAGTAATAGGTGGATATGCATTCAAATACCCACAAGTGAAAGAGGATAATTTCAGTGGTTTTAACTTGTTATCACTGGGGCATGGGAATTCCATGAAATGGTTTATCCTATAGGGCTCTGCAGCAGCCATGTTGAAAACCCTTCAGCCTTCAAGGACCTTCATTTTATATACCAGAAGTTCTGTTGAATAGCTTTGATTTCCATTAATAGAAGATTTAGAAATGTGGCAAGCTCATATTTTTGCTCTAGATCAGGGGTGTCAAACTGGCGGCCCGTGGGCTGGATGCATCACGCACAGGCCTTGCCCACCCCAGCTCTGTGAAGGGAAAAAACGTCACAAAACATCATGTGATGCCAACGTGATGCTGCAAGTTTGACACTCATGCTCTAGATCTAATATACACTGACTTAGGAAAGATCTTGCTTGCTTGTAAAGACTGAAAGTCAAATAGAAGGAGATAAGTCATGTTTGTTTCCATGAAGTTGTATTTTACATAGTTAACATGATAATATTTGGAAATTCAAATTGGTGGATGATGGTATACTTGTAATTAGTTATGCCATTCTTGAGGTTAGTTTTGGTGAAGGGTATGTGTAAACATGATGACATTTATTGTATGACAACTTTCTAATGAAATTCCAGCAAAGATGTCAAAAAGAAGGTTGGAATTTTTCAACAGTGGCAATAACTATTGCCATTTAAGAGTAATATTGCCCTTGAATAATTTCTGGAAATTTTCTCCTTCCTATGGAGAGAAATTGACTTCTGGAGTTCTATACTCATAAATTTAAAGTCCATTTGTGTCTAAATATAATAAATTTGCCTTAGGAGTATATTTCTCTAAAAGCATACATCATGCTGTTGGGAGCATTGAGGATTCACTGAAAACTTGAATCCATTCATTTTAACATATATAGCTGAACGTTATGAATGGGATGCATGTGTGTGTATAATTACATGAAAAAAATTGGAATTTTTATGGAAATATTAAGATATTATTCAATAGTACATCATGCTTTATTCCTGGTAAACATGTTTAGAGTATATCTTTAGTTAAATTACTGTAGTAGATACTTTTTACTCCTAGATAAATGAACAGATATTCCTTACATTCTTAGATAAGCTTAAAGAACTGTTTTTAGTGGGCAGAAATAAAAAAAACTTTGTGTTTGTAATATTATATATTGTTTGTCATTTAAAAATTAATAATATATATTACCAATGTTTTCCCCAAACATTTTGTTGTTTCTGTTTCCATATTCTGTTTCTATATTCAATTTAAATTTATATACAATCATGTCATTCTGACTTGCAAGATAAAATACATTTAGTCACTGAATTAAGTCCAGTTTCTTAGTTCTTAGCAACCAAAGTTACAACAGATTCCCAAAAGGTATCTACAATCCAATTCTGATGGCCAGCTCCCACCTGAGGTCATGTTGTAAAATCCGTTCAGTCACATAATGAAATACTTTATGACCATCACAACTTATGAACATAATGGCAGGCTGCATTATAATTGTAAGTTGAAGACTACCTGTAAAATGTTTAGAAAAAGGGAAGGAGTTATAACACAAAATTTCTGAACTGTTAAAAAAATCAGAACCAATAGTAGAAAGAAAATAATTAAAAAATCAATAATGGTGACAAATCACATTCAAAAGTCAAGTTCAGATAATTCAGCAAAAAATTCAGTGTTTAGGATGAACTCTGTGAGCATCTTCCATTATATAGTATTGTTGTGTTCCACATTTTAAGGTATTTTTACTGGAACGGGAAATAAATTGGTAACTGTGTAACCACTAGTTCCAAAATCATTTTTGCAGAACAAGTGTTCACACTCCATAATCTCATCTTGTTGCCAAGTAACAGCAGAACAGAGCCACACTCAATGAAAGCAGTATAAGAGCATTTGCTACATTAATTTTAGTTTTATGGTAGCCACACTCAGTTGCTATATGTTCTATTTCCTCCTTTGGGGACCTAGCAGTTTATTTATTTTTTATCATAATAAGTATTCTGTATAATTTATTGTAATACAAAACTGCCAAGAAATTCAGAAACCAACTGTTCCTACAAGACTTAGTTTCCAAAAGGTATTTACTTGAGGATTGTTCAGGGTTAATATATTCCTGGATGACTGCTTTTATAAGCCAAGTGTGTATAAAACTGCAGTTATGATAAATTGTGAGGACATGAGTTGCAATTTATCATTTACCTTTCTCTGGTTCATCTACCGTAATGAAGTTGATCTGTTTCTCCTGGGACTTGAAATAACCTTCCAGGACATAGAACAGAAAACAGCTACCTTACCTTTTATTGCAATGTTTTAGCAAAATAAATATGTCACCAGACAAAGAAGTAGATATATTTTCTATGATCCAGATTCTAATACAAAAGCATGATCTATGAACTTCTCTAAAATTTTATTTATGCTTAAATCACTGCACACCAGAAAACTTCACAACAGCCCAATTAACTTTCCGAATTATATACCATGCACATTAATGCACAAAAATTCTGCAACTTATTAAACAATGAGATTTAAGTAGGGAGATTCCAATATTCTTTTGTGAAATGGTCGTCCATACCTCTTAGAACATTTGTGTTAATCTGAATAGATTTCATATTTCTCAAAAGGTTGTGACAGAAAGCTTAGTAGTTTTAGGTATCAACATAGACATATCAAATCAAGATATATTATGGAATAAAATTGCATTTAAATATTTGATCAATATATAAATATATATTTTGAAAAGGATTGTTTTAAATAGCACTGATTAATTTGGACATGAATAGAATTAATAGAAGGACATGAATAGAATCACAGCAATGACATAAATCACACATAGAGTAATATGTCCTTTATTTTAAGCAATCCAGCCATGCAGAATTCCAGATAAACAAATGCCATCATAGTACATGTATTTCTCACTTACCAACTGCACTTGGGACTGGCATTTCCATTTCTCAGTGGCACAGTCATTAAGTAAAATGTCATATAACTGCACAAGTTATGACATCAGTTTTGACTGCAGTTGTTAAGTGAATCACCATGGGTTGTTAAGTGTGATGTCATGTGACAATGACTTGTCACCTCCTTCTGACTTCCCCTTGACCTTGTCGGAAGCCAGCTGTGAAGATTGCAAATGGTGAAAATGTGATCTTGGGATGTCACCAGTGGTGGGATTCAGCCGGTTTGCAACCGGTTCGCCCCGGTAGTTAATTGCATGTGCAGTTCGGAGAACAGGCTGAAAATAAAGTGCAAGAGAGGGGTTTTTTTTTTCCTTCTTTCTCCCTTCAGTTAATAGCTCTGGGCAGACAGCCAAGAACTACTTAACAGGCTACTTAGTTTCAGCTGAAATGCAGCTGGACACATGCCTTGAATAAAGTCAATAAACAACAGAAACTGACAGGATTAGGGCAGGGGGAAACACCCCAGGAAAACCCATCAATCACCCATCTAGGGATGGGATTAACTCCAAGATTACGAACATTAGGGTATTAAGTAACACTTCTGTGATCAGCTGATACTCCCTAGAGTTCCCCAAGACATTTTATAGCTGCTGCAGTGTTGGCTACTACTTGTTTCTTCCTGGGGGAAAAGATACAGGAGGAGACAATGATGCAGCTTGATCATACAGGCCATGAATTTAATGCATGTGTGGTCCAGCCAGCTGTATTGCTTCTGCTGTAAAGCACCCAATTTAGAACATAGAGAACATAAAATAATAGAGTTGGAAGGGTTAATGACTTTTGGTAGCATGCCCAGGCTTTCAATTAGCCTGAGAAGCTGCTCTTAGTTTCCTTCTCAGCTGGTGCGTTTGCTTTGGGGTTTTGACTTTTTTTAAAAAAGGAGAATGGCTGTTTTAAGTTTTCTGCATTGTTTTAGTGTTTCCTGGTGCTGTCCTTTTGGGATGTACTTCCCTCCCTCCTCTCTCATCCACAACTTCTGAAGGTAAGCTATTTCATTGGTTGATTGGTCTCACTCTTAGGAAATTTCTCCTTAGTCCTAGGTTGCTTCTCTCTTTGGTTAGTTTCCATCCATTGTTTCTTGTTGTGCCTTTTGGTGCTTTGGAAATAGATTGACTCCCTCATTTTTGTAGGAGCCCTTCAAATTTCCTGACGGTTAGAACAATTAATCAGAGGAACAACTTGCCTCCAGAAGTTGTAAATGCTCCAACACTGGAAGTTTTAAAGAAGAGATTGGATAACCATTTGTCTGAAGTTGTGTAGGGTTTCCTGCCTAAGCAGGGGGTTGGACTAGAAGACCTCTAAGGTCCCTTTCAACTCTGTTATTATATTCTATTCTACTCTAAATATTGGAACAGTGCTATTTTATTGTGTTATTTTATTGTGAGTTGGACTAAGGAGAAATTTCCTAAGGGTGAGACCAATCAAGTTGGCCATGCCCACCCAGTCACATGCCCACCCAGCCATGCCCACCCAGCTGGTCATTAAGGCAGAGAACCTGTTGTTAAATTATTTGAATCCCACCACTGGATGTCACCATATATGTGCTAGTTGCCAAGTATCCTAATCACAATCACATGACTAGTGACACTGAAATGGCTGCAGTTTCATGGACAAATCATAGGTCTCCTTCTTCAGCACCAGTATGTGAGATAAGACTGCCAATTATTTTAATACTCACAATACAGAGACAGATCTGGTTCACAAATCAAAGGTTTATTGAGAGAAAGAAAAAGTGTTTGCAAAGGCTGGCCTCCAAGCCTCTTCCCAAGTTGGATTGAGAGGAAGGAGAGCAAAGACATATTTACAATTCATACTTTTATACTTTTCTACACATCACACGCCATGCCTAATAAGCCCACCTCACTCCCCCTTTATTCTGCTAAGTCATTTCTATGTTATTCTATATTCTAACAGGTCAGCATCAGTGGTGGGTTCCTACTGGTGCGGTCCACTCTACCACACCGGTGGCAACCGGCTGGTGACATCACAGTCGGTTGCCAGTCCCTGGGCACCACCATTTTTTTTAAAAAAATGTTTTTACATTTTTTAAAAAATTCTTCTGTGCATGCTTAGAAGCCAAGCAGCCGGCACTGCGCATGTGCTGCCTTCCTACCCCACAGTGAGTCCAAGCAGGATGGCTGAGGGAGCGCATGAGACGCTGAAAGAGCCACGAACGCGTGACGATGATCCCAGGCAATTTAGCACATTCCAGGCTTCTTGGAGTGCTGAGGGGAGGGAAATGGGCGGCAGGAGCTATCTCCATTCCCCTCCCGCAGTCTGAGAAGCCACGAATGCACGACGGTGATCCCAGGCAATTTCGCACGTTCCAGGCTTCTTGGGGTGCTGAGGGGAGGGGAAACGGGTGGCAGGAGCTATCTTCATTTCCCCCCCCCTTCAGCAGCCTTCTTCGGCGATTATCCCGGGCCATCTACTCTACCAGACCACTTTATTCCTTCTCCCACCACCAAGTGAAAAAAAGAGGAGAAAGAGAGAAAGAAAGAAGAAAGAAAGAAAGAAAGAAGAAAGAAAGAAAGAAAGAAAGAAAGAAAGAAAGAAAGAAAGAAAGAAAGAAAGAAAGAAAGAAAGAAAGAAGAAGAAAGAGGAAGGAAGGGAAGGAAAGGAGGAGGAAAGGAAAGGAGGAGGAAAGGAAAGGGGAAAGGAAAGAAGGATTAAAGGAAAGGAATGGAACAGGGTTGAGCAGAGTGTACACCATGGAGGAACCTTCCACCCCATGCCTTCCCCCCTCTCCCCCGCTGGCTGCTTTGCCTTTCTCCACGTATGGTGGAGAAAGGCTAGGAGGGGAGCCCGGGCGGGGGGTAAGAGAGCGTGGAATGGGGGGATCCATCCTCCCCAATCCTTTCAAGCAGTCCTGATTCCAAAAACCTTGCTTTTGAAAAGCTGCTTCGGCTCCTGTCACCCAGTGCGAGCTTCGCGGCTGGAGGGGTTCCCCCCACTCTTCCCATTATGAAGTTTTCTGGCTGGAGAGCCACATAGATCGCGCCCCTGGCAGCTGGCCTGCGAGGACTGCTTGATCAGGATTGGGGAGGATGGATCCCCCATTCCATGCTCTCTTCCGCACCCCCCCGGGGCTCCTCTCCAAGCCCTTTCCCACCACATGCAGAGAAAGGCGAAGCCGCTGGGGAGGGGGGAAGGGAGCCACCGCCACCGTTGCTGCCCCAAGCGAGGTTAGAACTTTTTTTAAAATGGTCTTTAAATGGTTTTTTTTAAGGGTCTTCAAACTTAGAAGTTTAAGACTTGTGGACTTCAACTCCCATTCCTGAGCTAGCATGACTGGAGGAGGAATTCTGGGAGTTGAAGTCCACTAGTCTTAAAGCTGTCAAGTTTGAAGAGCCCTGTGTTTGGGGTTAGGAAAGGAGGAAAGGAATGGAACATGGGGAAAGGAAAGGAAAGGAAAGGGGGGAGGGGAAGGGAAGGGAAGGAAAGGAAAGGAAAGAAGGAAAGGAAAGGGGAGGGGAGGGGAAGAAGGAAAGGGGGAAGAGAGGAGAGGGGAGGAAATGGAAGGAAAGGAATGGAATGGAATGGGAAAAGAAAGGAAAGGAAAGAAAAGGGGAGGCCTTAGAGGCGAGGAGAGGCCAGGCACCCTAACCCTAACCCTTGATGTGAGTGACGTCAAGTTGGCCATGCCCACCCAGTCACATGACCACCCAGTCACATGATCACCAAGCAACCCCCACCCGGTCACATGACCGTCAAACCACTCCCACCTGGTCACATGGCTGGCAAGCCACTCCCACCCAGTCACATGACCATCAAGCCACACCCACAAAATAAGCCACACCCACAGAGTGGTAGTAAAAATTTGGGAACCCTACCCTGGTCAGCATGACAATTCTCTCTAGGCGGAACTATCTTATCGCCTAACACGCCGCTGACCCTGACAAAAAGGCTGATCAAAAAACCCCCACCTTATCCCAGACAGTGGGAAGTCCTCGGGCCAAAGGCTCATGTAAAGCTGGCACTGCCCAAAAAATGCTGGAAATTGGACCAGGAAGCCATCAAATTTATCCGGCACCACTACCGGACATTTGCAGCATGGGCTGCTTACATCTGCGCAACCTGCACAATCAGGAGGGCCACCTGCTGGGCTAACTGCTCATTATCAGTGTGCAGCTGATCCAAAGTCATCCAATGTGGTACGGAGGACCAAGCTGAAGAGGAGATCAGGAACAAAATATGATTTTGAGTCCCACGGGATTGGGCGGCTTATAAGAACGCTTATTAAATTAAATTAAATTAAATGATGACCCAGGGCAAGGCACAGAGGCAACACAGTCAGCTGATAGTTCAAATCGCCCCTTTATTGCTCTAACTTCCCCCCCAAATGCTCCCACATTATGGCAAGCCACAGAGCAAAGTGATCACACACACACGCATGCACACACACACACAAACACACACACACACACACACACACACACACACACACTCTTCCTGCAGCCTCTGACTGCAAGTAGTCCAGCAAAACGCTGTGAGCATATTGGCTGCAAAGTAAGAAATCCAGGGGGCCAAAGGAATAAGTCAATGAGTCCAGGAAGCAAAGGAACAAGGCAATTAATCCAGGAAGCAACAAATAAATCAAGAAGTCCAGGAAACTCCAAACATCGGCAACATCATACAAAACTCCATGAATTCAGCATTTGTTCCCAACAAATGCCTTTCCCCACAGCGTCTCTTTAAGTCTCAATATCCAGGTGTGCCTTGTGAAGAAGGGCAGGGCGCTCTCCTCCCAAGTCATCAGATCGGCCTGCGCTGTTCCCGCCTCCTCTCCACTCTCTGTGCTTGGGGATCAGGAGGGGGCGGTTCTTGCTCATTCCCTGAGCTCCGTCACTCCTCATGTCCACTGCCTGCCCTCTCTTGGTCGCCCTGGCCCTGTTCCTCCCTGCTAGCAAGCCATCCCACTCCTGAGGGGCCCTTGCCTGCCTCCTCCCCACATTCCTCCAAAGCCAACGAAGCCGCCCCCTCGTTCTCCTTCGGCTCCAGCTCTGGCTCATCTTCCTCCGCAGATTCAGGCTCCAACAGGGACATGACAACATGTGTGACTAGAAAAATCAAATTAATCTGGAAATCTGTCTATAAAGAATGCTAGGTAATTAGTACATATTAAATTCTGATTTATTAATTTGGGACAAAATATTGATCCATGTAAATAATTCTGTATTTAAAAGCTTCTTTTCTAAAAAATATTCATTTTCCACCAAAGTAAAGTTTTGGGCCTTTACTTTGGTGGGTGAGGTTTAAATCTAAAATGACTCAAGGACTTTCATAATACACATACATGGGGTGAAAGTTTGTCATTAATCCCAAATGCCTTTATCCAGAAGTTTCATAGTCTTCAGTGGAGCTTCAACTACAGACAAATCTTTGTGAGTTGCAGTTTTTCTGCAGAATAAAATAGAAAGGCTGATGCTGTATTGTGATAAATGTCCTTGTAATCTATATTGAAATATGAAGAGACAATCTGCTCACCAAGCATATAGAAAAGACCTAGTGAAATATTCCAGAAAAACCAAGAGCAGAATTTTAATGCATCCTAAATAGATTATGAAAATTGCATATTATTCTTCACAGAGATCACAAAGGTCTCTAGGGTCATGGCACGCAAACAAAAGCCACTATTATGTAAGATAGCATACCTTACAATGACAAGGTTACTGTGAGACCAATTGATGTTACAGATAAGATTTGCCACACAATTTCTGTGACATGAACATTTTTTAATCCCTTGCTGCTTAAAAACAGAATTATTTTTCACAGAGAAAGCTGCCACCTGGGGCCTGGGGCCTCCAGTAAGTAATGTATCAGTTTGTAAAATAAACTGAACTTGTTTTTCCCTACCCTGTCTTTTGTACTAGGATTATTAGAGCAGCTGCTCTACTTTTTAGAGACCATGATAGAACTTTGCTTTGAAAGGAGTTAAGAAATTTATAAGAAAGGTGTCTGAAGAAATACTATCTGATAAGAAATAATTGAGCTGAAACTGACATAAAAGACAAATCTACATTTTAATAACATACTGGGCAGTCTCTGAAAGATGACTACATGGTGATAATGTGGAGACTTTCTAAGGAAGTTATGAATAACTACTATTAAATTAATGCATTTTTAAAAAGAAAAAGACAAGAAAAATTACACATATTTCTCACTGAATCCATAAGCCATTTTCCCACGTAAATTTCCCTATTTTCATGGAATGCTATTGAAAAGTCTAGCCATCAAGTTATTTTTAATAAATATGCACCAGACTTATCCAGAAAGGCAAGATAAGAAAGATTATGGTTTGGTAGCAAGAAATAATTATTATTTATATTTTATCACCTCTAACCAATTAAACCAGCATGACCGTCATTCCTTGCTATGCAAGGATAGGGATTCAAAAACTTGCAAATATATTTCTTTTCTGGCCCTTTTTATAATCAAACTACTAGCAGTAAATTATGGATTAATAAATCCATTCAGCAGGAGTTGTTAACAGTCCTTCACAATAACAGACTATCTCTGCAATCAGCCAATTCCATATCATTTTATGCATGTCCCTTTCTTAAACAAGTTTGATATTGCTTCTAACTATTGATATTAGTTAGATTCTATAGTATTCCCTTACCTATTTATTTATTTGAATTTATTAGCCACCTAACTCCAAAAGACAGCATCACCACCAGATGGATTTGGTAACTGGCTGACAAACCACACTCAATGTATAGTCCTTAATGGAACTACATCTACATGGATGGAAGTAAGCACTGGGATACCCCAAGGTTCTGTTCTAGGCTCAGTACTCTTCAATATCTTCATAAATGATTTAGATGAGGGAATAGAAGGGGAGCTCATCAAATTTAGAGACAACACCAAGCTGGCAGGAATAGCCAACACCCCAGAACATAGACTCAAGACCCAGAAGGATTTTGACAGACTTGAACACAGGGCCCTATTTAACAAAATGAAATTCAATGGAGAGAAAAGTAAGATATTACATCTAGGCAAAAAAAAATGCCTGTTCTCCATATTTTTTAAAGATTCCAGCGAGAAAGACTCTGAGATGAAAGTGCAAGCTCTTTTAGAGTTTCAGATGTAATTGGTCTTGTTCTGGAAGCAAACTTTTTCATGATAGATGGGTATAACCTAAAGATATTTCTACTTACGTTGAATTATCATTCCCTTATTATGTCAATTGTTCTCCTTGGGTTCATTTAACCATAATTTCTCCTTTGGGAAAACACTGAAGCAAAGAGTATTAGTTCTGCTTTAGCCTTTTGACTTCCTTTTTGTAGATATGTGCTACTTAGCTGTGGTTCTAAGTATTCACCAGTATTCAATCTTCTATACATCTTCTTTTAACTCTTAGTTAAAATATTTTTATGTGCACACATTGGTTTATTTATTTATTTATTTTGTTATTCTTATATGCCGCCCAACTCCCGAAGGACTCAGGGCGGCGTACAACAAAGAAAAATACAAGAATAATCAAAATTACATATAATTAAAAATAAATACAAAATTTAAAAAGCAGTATAAAAAACAACAACATCCATTCAACACCATACATACTTGGGGGGTGAGCTCGAGTGGATTAAGCTGTCCCCCCCACCTGCAGGAAGAGCCATGTCTTAACGGCTTTTCGGAAGGCCAGCAGAGTGGGGATGGTTCGGGTCTCTGGGGGTAGTTGGTTCCAGAGCACGGGGCCAGCCACAGAGAAGGCTCTCCCCCTAGGGCCCACCAGCCCGCATTGTTTGGCCGACGGGACCTGGAGGAGGCCAACTCTGTGGGCCCTAACCGGTCGGAGGGAAGTATGAGGCAGAATGCGGTCCCGAAGATATCCTGGTCCTAAGCCATGAAGGGCTTTAAAGATGGTGATCAACACCTTGAATTGGACCCGGAGACCGATGGGCAACCAATGCAACTGGCGGAGTATCGGTGTCACGTGGGTGTACCTTGGCACACCCACCACAGCACGCGCAGCCGCATTTTGCACCAACTGAAGTCTCCGGATACTCTTCAAGGGTAGCCCCATGTAGAGCGCATTGCAGTAGTCCAAACGCGAGGTGACAAGGGCATGAGTGACCGTGAGTAGAGCCTCCTTCTCCAGGTATGGCCGCAGCTGGTGCACCAGGTGGACCTGTGCAAAGGCCCCCCTAGCCACAGCAGAAAGATGATGGTCTAATTTTAGCTGTGGATCTAGGAGGACCCCCAAGTTGCGGGCCTGGTCTGAGGGAGTCAGTTTCGCACCCTCGAAGACCAAGGAGGGACAGTTGTCATGGTCCTTAGGGGGCAATATCCACAGCCACTCAGTCTTGTCGGGATTAAGTCTGAGTCTGTTCCTCCCCATCCAGATCTTAACGTCGTCCAGGCATCGGCACATTACATCAACTGCCTCCCTGAAGTCAGACGGGGTGGTGATGTACAGCTGGGTGTCGTCAGCGTACTGATGGAAACACACCCCATGAGCTACTCCCCCCTCCTGCCCCAGCCAGGTCTCGGTAACGCACACCAGGTCTGCCCCCTCCTCTGTGATTAAATCACGTATCAGGGGGGCTTTGTTGATAATTGACCTGGCGTTAAGCAGCAGCATCCTGAGCCCAGGGCCCTGAGAACCCTGGTTGCCAGGTATCCGGGTTGAGCAAGATGGAACCGGATCGGAGGGGCCGGAACAAGGGATCGCTTGTAAACAGCGAGGTCTTATTCCCCGAGAGCGGCCCACCCCTCTGCTCCCGCCATATCTGCCTCTTCCCATTATGACCGAGATGTTCCGGCTCTCGCCTACACCAGAGACCCCCTCCCCTCCCCCGCTGGTCTCCCTCCCTCCCTGCAGGCCATACATACCATTCTCACAGGAAAGGGTAGCCAAGTCCCCTCCCCCCCACTTCTGTTTCTACACTCAGCGGGGGGGGGGACAGAATCCCAGTCCCTAACTTTTCCATTTTTGCACACTTACTAATACTCAAACACTCATCACATTCTAGCCATATTCAGCCACACCCATACCGCACCTCAGAGGGGAGGATACAATTTAAAAAGGTTTCTAAAAAAGTTCTGAAAAGGCGGCAGGATCACCAGGGTAAAGGAGTGCTGGGGAGGGAAAACCCCTGGTGGACTCAACTCCCCAGTTTCTTTATAGTCCAAGGGTGGCTGAAGACCTTCCTTATTCTGGTGGCTTTGAAAGTCTAAAGTCCTACACCCCTCGGTGTATGATCGAATTCTAGCCGAGGGGGGGTTCAGCATCTTTGCCTTGGTTGCTCTGATCGATAGAGTAAGTAAGAGCGTCCACAGGAGCCAAGGTGATGTTAAAAGAAGCATCCGGGATAAATATAGTCACTGTAGCTTTAAAAAAGCCTCTGGGTGCACGCTGGTGGCCACAGGGGGGAGGGTGACGCTCAGGAGAGTGAATTTTCTGTAGTTCCGTACCTTCCAGAAACTGCCTTCCAGATGACAAGGCAGGCAGTAATGGCGGCTTCTCGCGATCTTTCCCAAAAAAGTTTTTTCTGGCATCCAAGGACAAACGTTAATGCCCGAGATGTATCTTCGCCCCCTCGATAACAACGATGGGGGTTTCGAAGGACAGAGATCAATGTCATGTCCAGAGAAAATCCTTTCTTCCTCCCGAACAGAGATCTATTTCAAAATAGTTTGCATGGCCCCCCTACCATTACGCCCAGTCCGTCGGCTTCGAAATATGCTTCCCGTTTCGGTCTCGCTCTTCCTGGCAAGTTGGTAAATTAATGGGAGGGTTCAAACGTCCGCATCCCAGCTGATCTCTTTATCTGGGTACACAGGGAAATGGCAGAGCTCTCCGTTGCCGATGGTGAGGCACGTCGTCCGAGCTCGCTGTCTCTCCACAGCTGATGTCAATTCAACCCTGATCGCCCTCAAGCCTTCTCAGGATCTTGCTCACTGTCACAGCTTTTTTTAGAAAGATTCCAAGCTTTTCTTTTTCTCTAAGTCAGGCCTCACAAATCAATCGGCCCTCACGGCGTCTGAAATTCCAAGATGGAAGGGCGTCTTCACAGATGTTAGTCAGATGGCAGTCAAACAGGAGAACTTGCGGTATTATCCGCAATGGGCTGGTGTCTCCGCCGTTAATCTCGTGTGCCTGCCGGGGTCCAGATTCACCCCGATAAGAAGAAAACTCCAGGGGTGGGCTCCCTCAGGCAGAAATAGCCGAGAAAAGTCAGTTCACCTGCGAAGCGAAGTTTTCCACCGCCGCCATCCCAGCCGTGGCTCCTCCTCCTCCTGGTTCTTAAGCTGTCCACCATTTCTCCCCTCTCTTTGTAATAGAGTGTGATTGTACTAGTAATATCTTATTTTAAGAGGTTACCAGAGCTACAGCTATTAAGCCTATTGCTTAATAGTCAAATAGCCCAATTGTTAGAGCTATTATGCCAGTAAATCAGAGTAATTAGATTTCATTTGATTTAGAACATCTTCATTCATTACAGAAGAGCCAATAAACTAGAAATTCAACTGAGCTATATGCCTGCTATTCTACACCAGTCCTTCTAAGAGCAAACTCAGCTAGAGAATATTGACAGGACTGTAACTAATATGGGTTGTTGAGAACAAGACAAAAGCATGCTCAAGGGAACCCTAACGTTTTCAGAAGTACAACAAATGCTTTGCAAAATTAAAACAAATAAAACCAGAAGAAAAGGAAATATAAGACTAGTGATGGAATGGAGTATCCAGTGGGAACAAGGTGAGAATGATGAGCATTAAACCAGGAACATTTCATACAAAACTTTGAATAAATACTCCATTTTGCTCTTATGGTGTAATTTGGCATCTTAGGAAATAGAAAAAAATATTTGGTGACTAAATAAAATCAGATCTTTATTACAGTCATAAACCAGCATATTAGTCACCAAATACTAATACTTTTAATATCGCTGGTTAAATTTAACTAATAGGTCACCTGATCCCCTCTCTAAAGATACAAACTGGAGCACTTTGAAAACTGAAAGGAATGTCATCAAATTGCTTACGCAGAGCAACTCCCTTCAGATGGCATCAAAATCTATGTTTGAAGGGTGCTCACTCCATCAACTCTCATCACATAGATAAAAGCAGTGAAAAAGGTAAAAGACAGTAATTGATAATTGTGCAATTTTCAGGATATTGTTAGAATCAGCTTTCTAGTTCTTTGCCTTCAGCTTGGACAGCTGAGGTGGTGGAGGTTTCCTGGGGCAGCTGTAGCTTGTGCCACTTGCAGCTGGTGCAGCTGGCACTTTCCAAGGCAGCTGTGACTGGATATGTTGTGTCCTAAGAAGCTGGGAAGTTTTCACTCCAGTCCGTCTGAGAAATGGAGCAGGTAAAATCTGATTGGCTCCTCGCCAGTAGGGCTCCCTATTTAAACCCCAGCCACACTCTAGGTCTTTGCTGATGTTTGTTCACTGTAACCAATAAAGAGCTGAAGTCACTAAACCAGCTTCCTGCCTCTTCAATACCAGAACCCAACATTGGCAACGAGGATGGGATGATGAAGAGCATTTAAGAACAAGACAAAGCAATCCAGCCCGGCCGGAAGGAAGCGTCAGACCATGAGGCACCAAATTCAAATTGGGTATGAAACCACAATAGGAAGCAGCCATGTCGTCTTTCCACCCGCTGACTCCCTTCAACCAAGCAGAGGAAAATTGGGAAAACTATATGGCTAGATTTGATTGTTTTGTGGAAGCCAACAATTTTCTGGACCTCTCTGATAACCAAAAGAAAGCGATGTTTTTGAGCCATTGCGGGCTGAAGGTTTTCGAGGCTGCCGTATCCTTAGCAAAACCTGATACTACCAGTACAATTGCCTGGGTCCTGCTTAAAGAATGCCTACAGAAGCATTTTGACCCAGCACCTTCAAAGGTGGTCAGCCGGTATGAATTCAGTGAAAGAGTGCAAAAAGAAGGGGAGAGTATATATGATTACGAGACAGGTTAAGGCGAGCAGCGACTCACTGCCAATTCAATGCCTTTTTGGAGGATGCATTACTGGGCCAATTTGTTCGAGGGGTTAGAGACATTAACCTGCAAAAGAAGTTACTATCCAAGGCTGATCTGACTCTAAAAGCTGCGTTAGATGAGGCCAGGGTGGCTGAGAGTTCAAACAAGGCTGCCGAGGCCCTCCGCCGGAAAGGCACTCCAGCCCTTAGCAAAACGATTGCTGAAGTGCACGAAATACAAAGGGAGTCCAACGCCGAGCTACCAGAACACAGAGAAAGAGAGGAAGAAGTATTCCGAACAGAGCTGAGAACTGAAACACGAAGACCCGGGGCAACACCGTGTTACAGCTGTGGGGGGGAATACCCCCGAGCGATGTGCCAGTTTTGCGATGCAGTATGCCGGAGGTGTGGGAAATTAGGTCACATTGTTCAAGTCTGTAAGGCACCACATTTCCTTCCCAGAGGCACCGACTGAAATTATTACCCAAGCAAGACGAGGCGAGACGAGAGAGGCCAAAATCGAAGAGCCAACAACTACACTCCACAACTGGGGGTAAACTACATCAGGGTGAACCAAGTGGGCGATCAGGACAGTCCAAGAATCCATATTACTGTACTCGTGGAAGGTTCTCCCTGTGAAATGCAGATAGATACGGGCTCATCCATTACCATCATGTCCTGGGAAAACGCGAAGTGTGCCATGCCTAACCTCACCCCAGGGAAGCTAAGAACCCAGCCAGCATGAATTTCCAATTGCCAAGGAAATAGAATCCCGGTTCTGGGAATCAGACAAGTAACCGTGAAATGCGATGACCAAGAAGCAAGCCTGCCGCTGACAATTGCACGCAACCACATTCCGAGTTTGCTGGGCCTCGACTGGTTCAGAGCACTATGAATGAAGGTGACCCGAGATGAGGAAACGATCAATGCAACGGTTACAGAGGGCTGCGATGACCTGCTGCAGGAATTCCAGGACACATTCGACCCAAAGCTGGGCAAGTACGTGGGCATCCCTATTTCTTTTGGCTTAGACCCAAATATACAGCCAATAAGATTGAGCCCCCGCAGAGTTCTTTTTGTGTTAAAACCAATGATCGACCAAGAGCTAGACAGGTAAATAGGCCAAAGAATTTTAGAACCGGTCGATCATGCAAAATGGGAAACCCCTATAGTGCCAATATTAAAAAGCGATGGGTCTGTGGGCATATGCGCTGACCTTTGTGACCTCTCCGTGGAAGCGGATCCAGGAGGGCTCCTTGGTTTACCGAGGAACTCCGGGAGATGAAGCGCCACAAGAGACGCCTAGAGCGACAATGGAGATCTAGTAAAGCTGAGTCTGACCGGACACTTTTAAGAACTTTCATTAAGTCTTACTTAGTGGCGATACGGGCGGCAAAATGTTCGCATTTTTCCGCTCTTATTGCATCCGCTGACTCCCACCCAGCCCCCCTGTTTAGGGTGACCCGCACCCTTCTTGCTAAGGAGGAAGGCGAAGATCCCTTGCAGGGCAGAGCTGAGGAATTTTCTCGGTTTCTGGCGGATAAAGTCACTCAGATTCGGAGAGACCTGGACTCCGATTGGGCAGTACAGGCCGAGATGACTGGGGCAGGCCTTAGTCCTGTTATATGGGATAGGTTCGAACCGGTGACTCCTGAGGATGTAGACAAGGCCATAGGAGCGATGAGCTCTGCCACTTGTTTATTGGACCCGTGTCCTTCCTGGCTGGTTTCGGCCACCAGGGAGGTTTCACGCGGCTGGCTCCAGGCGTTGGTCAATGCTTCTTTGAGAGAGGGGTCCGTCCCGCAGCCCTTAAAAGTTGAGGTGGTGAAACCCCTCCTC
This sequence comes from Diadophis punctatus similis, assembly GCA_023053685.1. Lineage (NCBI taxonomy): Eukaryota > Metazoa > Chordata > Lepidosauria > Squamata > Dipsadidae > Diadophis > Diadophis punctatus. The sequence continues at coordinate 9,070,614 of JALIGW010000010.1, read as the reverse complement.
AAGAAGCCTTCCCTGGACCCGGCGGATTTAAAGAACTTCCGTCCAGTCTCCAACCTTCCCTTCGTGGGGAAGGTTGTTGAGAAAGTGGTGGCGCTCCAGCTCCTACGGCTGTTGGATGACACTGATTTTCTAGATCCCTTTCAATCGGGTTTCAGGCACGGCTACAGTACGGAAATGGCTTTGGTGACCCTGATGGATGATCTCTGGAGAGCCCGGGATGGGGGTTATTCCTCTATCCTGGTGCTACTTGACCTCTCAGCGGCTTTCGATACCATTGACCATGGTATCCTTCTGCGTCGTCTCGGAGAGGTGGGGGTGGGCGGCAGTGTTTTGCAGTGGTTCTCCTTCCTCTCTGACAGGACGCAGTCGGTGTTGACAGGGGGCAGAGGTCGAGCCCTAGGCCCCTACTATGTGGGGTGCCGCAGGGCTCAGTCCTCTCGCCCATCCTGTTTAACATCTACATGAAGCCACTGGGTGAGATCATCTGACGACACGGGGTGAGGTATCAGCAGTACGCTGATGACACCCAGCTGTACATCACCACCCCGTCTGACTTCAGGGAAGCAGTGGACGTAATGGGCCGCTGCCTGGATGATGTTAGGGTCTGGATGGGGATGAACTGGCTAAAACTTAACCCTGACAAGACTGAGGGGCTGTGGATATTGCCTCCTAAGGACTTGACCAATTGTCCCTCCTTGGTTCTTGGGGGGGGAGAGAAATTAGCTCCCTCAGAACGGGTCCGCAATTTGGGTGTCCTCCTAGACCCACAGCTAAAATTGGAGCAACATCTTTCAGCTGTGGCTAGGGGGACCTTTGCACAGGTACGTCTTGTGCACCAATTGCGACCCTACTTGGAGAAGGAGGCACTTCTCACAGTCACTCACGCCCTTATCACCTCACGGCTGGATTACTGCAATGCGCTCTACATGGGGCTACCCTTGAAGAGTGTCCAGCGACTGCAATTGGTGCAAAATGCAGCTGCGCGAGCTGTGGTGGGTGTACCCAGATACACCCACATAACACCGATCCTCCGCCAGCTGCGTTGGCTGCCCATTAGTCTCCAGATCCAATTTAAGGTGTTGGTTTTAACCTTTAAAGCCCTACATGGCTCAGGGCCAGGTTACCTTCAGGACCGCATCCTGCCGCATACCTCCCTACGACCGGTCAGGGCCCACAGAGTTGGCCTCCTCCAGGTCCCATCGACCAAGCAATGTCGGTTGGCGGGGCCGAGGGGGAGAGCCTTCTCTGTGGGAGCTCCCTCCCTGTGGAACCAGCTTCCCCCAGAGATCAGGACTATCCCCACCCTGCTGGCCTTCCGTAAAGCAATAAAAACTTGGCTCTTCCGGCAGGCGGGGTGAAAGTGAGACCAACTAGACTAGATATGGGTCTCCCCCCCTTGATTGTGAATGTGAGATACTCTTTTTAATTTTTGTACTTTTTAATTATTGTATTTTTTATACTGTGGAATGGATTCTGATATGTTGTGAGCCGCCCAGAGTCCCCCGGGAGTTGGGCGGCATAGAAATCCATATATATATATATATATATATATATATATATATATATATATATATATATATATATATATATATATATATATATATATATATATATATATATATATATATATATATATATATATATATATATATATATATATATATATATATATATATATATATATATATATATATATATATATATAATAAATAATAAATAATAAATAAAATATAAATGCACAATTAATAAAGCCCTTCAGCAGAGTGCATACCCGGTGCCTGTAGTCTAACATCTATTACACACGTTGGGCCCCGGTGCCATTTTTGCAAAGTTAGACCTCACGCAGGCATATTAGCAACTTCCTGTTGATCGCGAGACTGCGGAGGCTCAAATGATAGTTACCCATTGCGGGGCTTTTAAATGTAACAGGCTACAATTCGGCGTTAACGTGGCTCCGGGGATTGTTCAAGGAATAATGGAAAGAGTTCTAAACAAACTACCTGGTGTTGTCCCGTATTTTGATGATGTGTTAATAACTGCAAAAGACAATAAGCAGCTAAGGGAGAGGCTGAGAGAGGTGCTTACGTGATTCAGAGCTGCAGGGCTGCGAGCTAAAGCGAGCAAGTGCCAAATAGGAGTTTCAGAAGTAGAATTATTGGGGTACCGGATAGACGGATCTGGACTGCACCCCACTAAGGACAAGCTTAGAGCCACTAGAGACGCTATGGTGCCCACCAACAAGACTGAGCTACAGGCGTTCTTAGGGCTACTAAACTTTTACAGCATTTTCCTGAAAAATAAAGCTACCGTCGCAGAGCCCCTTCACAAACTGCTGTCTAAAAAAACTTCCTGGTTTTGGGGTCCCGCGCAGGACAAAGCATTCCAAGCAGTAAAAAACCTCCTCTCAGAAGACAGTTTCCTGATACAATTTAGTGAGACTTTGCTGGTTGTGTTTATTTGTGATGCATCACCTTTTGGGGTGGGGGCAGTACTGAGTCATAGACTTCTGAACGGCCGCAAAGCCCCCATTGCTTATTTCTCCAAGACTCTTTTGAGTGCTGAGAGAAATTACGGCCAAATCGACCGGGAAGCCCTTGCCGCCGTGGCAGGGATCAAGTGATTCCATGAATACCTTTTCGGAAGGCCTTTTGAGCTGGTCACTGACCATCAGCCCTAATTAGGGCTCCTAGCGGGGGACAAATCCACTCTGGACGCACTTCCCCCAAGAATGCTGAGATGGTCTTTATTTCCAGCGGTTGCAGGAACTGAGCTTGGCCAGTCTGGCGAAGAGAAGGACCAGGGGTGACATGATAGCAGTGTTCCAATACTTGAGGGGATGCCACAGAGAGGAGGGGAGCAGGCTGTTCTCTATAGCACCAGAAAGCCAAACAAGGAATAATGGATGGAAGCTGACCAAGGAGAGATTCAACCTGGAAGTGAGGAGAAACTTTCTGACGGTGAGAGCGATCAACCAGTGGAACAGCTTGCCAGCGGAGGTTGTGAGAGCCCCAACACTTGCGACCTTCAAGAGGAGACTGGACTGCCATCTGTCTCAAATGGTGTAGGAACTCCTGCTTGAGCAGGGGGTTGGACTAGATGACCTACAAGGTCCCTTCCAACTCTAATAATAAATCTAATAAATCTAAAATCTAAAAAATCTTGCTGCTTACTCTTACACCCTAACATACCGACCTGGCAGGGCTATGGGTAACGCGGATGCGTTGAGCTGCTGCCTGCTTCCGGACTTAGTAGACGACCCCACTCCAGGCATCCCAATACTCTTAATTCACCATGACGGGCTGGGGCTAATCACGGCGGCCGACATTGCAGCTGAAACAACCAAAGATGCAGAACTCCATACAATTTTAAACTGGGTGTGGAGGGGGTGGCCTCAAGGGCCAGTAAAGCCCGACTTCCAACCCTATGCAAAAAGACAACATGAAATAGTAGTGCAAGGGAGGTGTCTATTGGGAGGGGATTGTGTCCTCGCTCCTCTGTCGCTACGAGAGGATATTCTAAGGGCTCTACATGAAGGGCACCCAGGGGTGGTCAGGATGAAGGCACTGGCACGGAGCTATGTGTGGTGGCCCAATATGGACAGACAAATAGAGGACTGGGTCGCAGGGTGTATACCGTGCCAGGAATCAAGGGCATCCCCCCAAAGTCCCCCGTATACGAGTGGGAAAAACCCAGGGCCCCTTGGTCATGCTTACACATGGATTTTGCGGGTAAATTTCATGGCCAAACATTTTTGATAATAGTCAACGTATACTCGAAATGGTTGGAAGTAGCATTGATGCCTAGTACCACAACAGAGGCTGTTATTAGAGTATTAAGGAAATTATTTGCCACACATGGGCTGCCAGACAAAATAGTCTCAGTCAATGGTCCACAACTAACATCAACACAATTCGAAGGATTTCTAGCCAGTCTGGGAATTAAACACATATTAATTACTCCCTTTCAGCCGAGCAGCAATGGCCTGATTGAATGAACTGTTAGAGCTACCAAGGAGGCGCTAGGCAAAATTAGTCCGGGAGATTGGCAGGCCCGCATAGACAAGCTGTTGATGGCACAACACATAACCCCTAGCACAACCACGGGCAAAAGCCCTGCTGAGCTTCTAATGGGCCGTAAGCTCCGGTCTGTCCTCGACAGGTTACACTCAAGTTATTCAAACAAAAAGGAAAGCTTCAACACGGCAAAAATAAAGACATTCAAAATAAACGATCCAGTATATGCAAGAAACTTTTCCGCGGGGTCCCTATGGCTACCTGGGGAGGTCCTGGAGATAACAGGCCCAAAATCATACATAATAGACCTTGGGGACGGGAGAAAATGACGGTGCCATGTGGCTCAATTACAAGACCGCCGACATTAAATGCTGACTGGGAAGCAGGCCCAACCCCTAACAATGTTCTCCCTACAGCTATTTCTAGTTCATGGGAGCCGGGTAACTTAGCTTTTGATCCGGAGGCACCACCCAGCGACAGCGATGAATCCAGTCCAGGCGAATCCGCTGCTTGCTTTCACAACAGCAAGCATCTTTACTACAAACAGTTGAGCTAAGCCACGCACAGACTCCTTCCTGTCTCCTCCTTCCTCACACAGCAAATACTGTTTGACTTTCCAAACACCCCTCAACTCTCTCACACACTGAGAGGATGCTAGCCAGATGAATACCGATGGATGCTGGTAGGCAGAGACAGATCCCCCCCCCATTTTCCTCCTCAGTTCAGATGAATCTGTTCCTTCTACTGTAACACCAGTTAAAGGGAAAAGAGGCAAAAAACGCAGAAAAAGATTTACAGATGTGATTAGGAAAACACAAGTAAGGGAAGCTGTACAGAAGTATCATCAAACTCAGCCCCAAATCAGTACACAGGCTGTAAAAAAGTATACATCAGTCACAAATTACATCAATGCCTTGGACTAATAAGTATTTGTCTGGTTTTAAATTTGAACCTCAGATTGATTACTCCAGGGACAAGGTTGTTGATCTCGGACCCCGGTTACCCTGTGCCTGGTGCCATGCTCTGAAGTGGCAGGATGAGAGTCCTGGGATGTGCTGCAGTGGCGGCAAAGTCCACCTCCCTCCCCTTCAGCCCTACCCTGAACCCTTACACAGCCTTCTCACCCACCAGCATCCAATGGCAAAGCACTTTCTTTCTGCTGTCCAGAAGTACAATGGATGCTTCCAAATGACATATTTTGGAGCCAGAGAAGTGACGGAGGGAAATTTTATGCCAACATTCAAAGTGCAGGGGCAGGTCTACCACAGGATAGGGACTATCATGGCGGGGCCTCAGCAGCAGCCTTCATTTCTCCAGATATACTTTGTTGGTGATGATGACAATGAGAGGGAGATCCGTTGTGGAATCTACCCAGGCATTAATCCACAACTGGTTAGCCAACTGCAGAAGTTGCTGTGTGAACACAACAAGTATATTCTGGAACTTAAGGCTGCTATTGATTCTGTTCCTAAGGGCCACAAGGACTTCCAAGTGGTGATTAACACCAATAGGAAGCCTTCTGGAGAGCACCCAGGCCCTTTCAATGCCCCCAGAACTACAGAAGTGGCTGTTCTCATTGTCGGCCAGGATTTTGAGAAGAGAGATATCGTTCTCCACAGCAGAGACAACAGATTGTTATGAATCAGTGAGATGCACCATGCCTATGACGCTCTCCAGTACCCTCTGATGTTCTGCCTTGGAGAAGATGGCTATTACATCAATATACCTCAGTGCGACCCAAACACCAAGGTTCCTCTCAAGAAGACTGTGTCTGCTGCTGCCTTTTACAGCTACAGGATAATGGAGTGTGATGGCGAAGAATGCTACCTACTGCTGTTCCACAACCTTCTCAATCAATTTCTGGTTGATATATATGTGAAAATTGAGAGTGAAAGACTCAATTGGATTTGTAGAAACGAAAAAAAAAACCTGAGAAGTGAGAAGTATGTGCACCTGAAGGATGCCATGACAAGAACTGACAGCCACTTATCACAGCTTGGCAAGATGGTTGTGTTGCCGTCTTCTTTCACTGGAGGACCCCGCTACATGCATGAGCGAATTCAAGATGTGATGACGTATGTGCGCCATTTTGGATGACCGGATCTGTTCATTACATGTACCTGAAATCCGACATGGCCAGAAATCATACAGATCTTGAAACACGGACAAAAATCTCACGATAGACATGACAAAGTAGCAAGGGGTTTTCACGTGAAAGTAAAACATATTATGAAGCTCCTCACTAAAGGTTGCATCTTTGGAACAGGTGTCACATGTACTCCGTGGAATGGCAGAAACGTGGACTCCCCCATGTTCATATTCTTCTGTGGCTAGAAGAGAAGATAAGACCAGAGTCCATTGACAAAGTTATAAGTGCTGAGGTACCTGATCCCGACCTAGACCTAGACCTAGACCTAGACCTAGACCTAGACCTCCATGACATTATCAAGACAACAATGATCCACGGCCCATGTTGACCCCTCAACAGGAACTCACCCTGCATGGTGGATGGCACCTGCAGCAAGAAGTACCCCCGGCCTTTTCTGAAGGAAACTCAAACTGGAGAGGACGGCTATCCTCAGTATCGCAGGCGGTCCCCAGCAGACAGTGGCTTCACTGCCAACATCACTGGACTCGATCTTGACAATCGTTGGGTGGTGCCATACAACCCCGTCCTATCTCGCACCTTCTCAGCTCATATAAATGTTGAGTACTGCAATTCAGTTAAATCCATAAAATACATCTGCAAGTATATTAACAAAGGGTCTGACCAGGCAGCGTTCACCATTGAAGATGTGGACGAGGTGATGAGGTAGGAGGCAGGATGATACATCAGCAGCTCTGAGGCTGCCTGGCGCATTCTCTGCTTCCCTATTCACAAAAGGTTTCCTCCTGTTATGCACGTTGCCGTACATCTCGAAAGTGGCCAGAGAGTTTATTTTACTGAGGACAATGTTGTTGAAAGGATGAATAACCCTCCAAAAACAACACTTCTGGCCTTTTTTGAGCTCTGCAAAGTCGATGCTTTCACAAGGATTTAGATTTATTATTAGAGTTGGAAGGGACCTTGTAGGTCATCTAGTCCAACCCCCTGCTCAAGCAGGAGTTCCTACACCATTTGAGACAGATGGCAGTCCAGTCTCCCCTTGAAGGTCGCAAGTGTTGGGGCTCTCACAACCTCCGCTGGCAAGCTGTTCCACTGGTTGATCGCTCTCACCGTCAGAAAGTTTCTCCTCACTTCCAGGTTGAATCTCTCCTTGGTCAGCTTCCATCCGTTATTCCTTGTTTGGCTTTCTGGTGCCATAGAGAACAGCCTGACCCCCTCCTCTCTGTGGCAGCCCCTCAAGTATTGGAACACTGCTATCATGTCACCCCTGGTCCTTCTCTTCGCCAGACTGGCCAAGCTCAGTTCCTGCAACCGCTCTTCGTATGTTTTATTTTCCAGACCCTTTATCATCCTGGTTGCTCTCTTCTGCACTTTCTCTAGGGTTTCAATGTCTTTTTTGTAGTGTGGTGACCAAAACTGGATGCAGTACTCTAGGTGTGGTCTGACCAAGGCTTTATAGAGTGGTACTAGTACCTCTCTGGTCCTTGATTGTATCCCTCTATTTATGCAGCTCAGGACTGCGTTGGCCTTTTTGGCTGCTGCTGCACACTGCTGGCTCATATTTAGTTGGCTGTCTACCAAGACTCCAAGATCCCTCTCGCAATCGCTGCTATTGAGTGTGGTTTCACCCAGTTTGTATGTGTATTTTTGATTCTTCTTACCTAGGTGTAGAATTTTACTTTTCTCCGTGTTAAATTTCATTTTATTTGTTTGGGCCCAGTGTTCGAGTCTGTCAAGGTCCCTCTGGATTTTGAGTCTGTCCTCTGGGGTGTTTGCTACTCCTGCCAGCTTGGTATCATCTGCAAATTTGGTTAGTTCTCCTGCTATTCCCTCATCTAGGTCATTTATGAAGATATTAAAGAGTACTGGGCCTAGGACGGAACCTTGTGGTACGCCACTGCTTACTTCTCTCCATGTGGACTTAGAGCCATTGAGGACTACTCGTTGGGTACGGTTGGTCAGCCAGTTGTTAATCCATCTGGTTGTGTAGCTGTCTATCCCGCTTTTTTCTAGCTTATGAAGAAGTAGGTTGTGGTCTACTTTGTCAAATGCTTTGCTGAAGTCCAGGTATATGATGTCTACTGCATTTCGCTGGTCTACTAATTTGGTCACAGTGTTGAAAAATGAAATGAGGTTGGTTTGGCATGACTTGTTCTTAACAAATCCATGTTGGCTGTTGGTTATTACTTGGTTTGTTTCTAGATGATGTGAGATCTGGTTTTTAATTATTTTTTCCAGTATTTTCCCAGGTATTGATGTTAGGCTGATTGGTCTGTAGTTTCCTGGGTCTGTTTTTTTACCTTTTTTGTAGATGGGGACCACATCAGCTCTTTTCCAGTCCTCGGGGAGTTCCCCTGTGTTCCAGGATTTGTGGAAGATGTGGTGCAGTGGTTCCGAAATGACTTCTGCTAGTTCTTTTAGGACTCTGGGGTGTAATCCATCAGGTCCTGGTGCTTTGTATTCATTAAGTTCAGATAGGTGATCTCTTACTGTATTTTTGCTTAGGTTGAGTCTTGCTTCGAATCTGTTTTTTATATTTGTGTTGCTGGGTAGTTGAGCTGCAGTTTCCTTTTGTGTGAAGACTGATGCGAAGAATGTGTTCAGTAGCTCTGCTTTGTCTGTGTTGTCTGTTACTTCTTTGCCGTCTTCTCTCCTTAGTGGACCAACTGTTTCTTTGATTTTTTTCTTGTTGTTTATGTGTTGGAAGAAGCTTTTTTTGTTGTCTTTGACTTTTGTTGCGAGTCTTTGTTCATTCTGGGCCTTTGCTGTCCTGATTTTTTCTTTACAGATTCTGGCTGTCTGTTGGTACTCTGCCTTGGTTATGTGCCCATCTTTCCATTTTTTGTATTTATCTTTTTTTTCATTCAGTTTATCGGTGAGGTCTTTGTTTAGCCATGCTGGTTTCCTTTTGGATTTCTTGTTTTTCTTCCTCATCGGTATTGTGGTGTTCTGGGCTTTTAAGATCGTGTTTTTTATGATCTCCCAGGCTTCTTGAGTTGTTTTACCCTTTAGTACTTTCATCCAAGGGAACTTCCCCAAGTTTTCTCTGAGTTTATTGAAGTCGGCTTTTTTGAAGTCTGGGATATAGGTGTTGTTATGTTCAGTTATTTGTGTTTGCTTTATGGTGAATTTTAGTATTACGTGGTCACTCTCGCCAAGTGTTCCTGCAGCTTCAACTCCTTCTATTGTTTCTTCTCTGTTTGTAAGTATTAAATCCAGTATGGCTGCCCCTCTAGTTCCCTCCTCCACTTTTTGGACAATGAAGTTGTCAGCTAGGCTGGTTAGGAATCTGTTAGATTTCTCACTTGGTGCTGAGTTGGTTTTCCAGTTGATATCCGGGTAGTTGAAGTCTCCCATTATTACAATGTTGTTTTTCTTGTATATGTTATTTAGCTGGTTGGTAAAAAGGGTGTCCATTGTTTCTGTTTGGTTTGGTGGTCTGTAGTATACTCCTATTGTTGTGTCGTTCTTTTTTTCTTTTATGTTGACCCATATGCATTCTAATGGGTTTTCTTCCTTGGTTACTTGTAGCTCTGTAGCTACATAGTGGTCCTTTATATACAGTGCAACACCACCTCCTTTTTTATGTGATCTGGTTTTTTTGAAGAGTTTGTATCCTTTTATCTGTGTGTTCCAATCGTGTGATTCATCCCACCAAGTTTCTGTTATTCCGACTATGTCATGTGTACCTTCGTGCATTAATAGGACCCTTTTATATTGCGAAGTTCCAACTTACTACATATGGAAAGGCAACCAGTTCTGCAGGAGGAAACAAGGGAAGCCTGTACCAGGTTATGAGTGGGTGAAGAAAGATCAGGTTTTGGGTAGAGTGTATACCGTCCATCCCGGTAATGCTGAGTGCTACTACCTACGCCTCCTCTTGCATGAGATCTGGCCCAATGTAATTTACCGCCCTAAAAACTGTGGCAGGGGTACTTCAACCAACATTTCAAGCAGCATGCAGTACACTTGGCTTGCTGGAGGACGATGCTCACTCTGGAAGAAGCCTCCATCTCTGACTTTCCTAACAAATTCCGTGAGCTGTTTGCCATCATGTTGGTTTTCTGCCAACTTGCAGACCCCCTAAAATTGTGGGAGAAATACAAAGACAGTCTTGCGGAAGATGTTAGAAGGCTAATGGAGAGAGAGTGTGGAGATGCCCAACTGGTCCTCCAAATTGTTTACAACCAATGCCTTATCCTTCTTGAGGATATTGTCATATCCATGTCAGGTAAAACACTCCTACAGTTCGGATTTTCACCATCTTCATGAGAGCAAGGAGCCACTGTTGCAACCGTCAATACCTGAGTGAACTGTCTTATAATACCGTTCAGCTGACACAAGCAGTTGCTTTGAATGTTCCAAAATTAAATCAAGAACAGAGGAAAGCCTACGATGAAATCATGCACAGTATTGCTTCTGATTCTGGGCAGTTGTTCTTCCTTGACGCTCCTGGTGGCACTGGCAAAACATACTTGATCAATCTTTTGCTGGCCAAAATTCGAAACAGAAGGAATATTGCCCTAGCCGTTGCTTCCTCAGGAATTGCAGCTACCTTGATCGACGGAGGCAAGACAGCTCACTCTGCCTTCAAGTTACCTCTCAACCTGAATCATTCTGAGTCTGCACTTTGTAACATCTCTAAGTAGAGTGACATGGCCCAGGTGCTTCGAGAAGCCAAACTTATCATGTGGGATGAGTGCACCATGACTCACAAAGGAGGTCTTGAGGCTGTAAACAGGATGCTCCAGGACATTAGGGGCAGCAACTGTCTTATGGGTGGAGTTATGATGCTTTTGGCTGGTGACTTCAGACAGACTTTGCCTGTTGTGTCATGAGGGACACATGCAGATGAAGTCAAGGCCTGTCTCAAGTCATCCATCTTATGGCCTAAAGGCACAGTCCTGACCTTGACAGTTAACATGTGTGTCCACTTTCAATGTGATTTGAGGGCAGAACAGTTTTCTAAAGTATTACTTGACATTGGTGATGGCAACCTTTTGGAAGAGGAGGGAAGAATAACTATTTGAGTAACCTTTGTGATGTTGTGACAGATATGATCAGGTTGACTGACAAAATATACCCCAACATTCATCAGGCTGGAGTGGATTGCGGTTCATGGCTGAGGGAAAGAGCTATTCTCACTCCAACAAATGACTCAGCCAACAGCATCAACACCTTTCTGCTGGGAAAGTTGTCTACTGAGCATATGAAGTATGAATCTGTGGACTCAGTAATGGAGATCGTGGATGCTGTGGAGTTCTTGCACACTCTCAACCCACCATGATTACTACCTCATGTCCTCTACCTCAAGGTTGGCGCTCCAATCATGCTGCAATCTAAGCCCTCCGAAACTGCAATGGCACCAGGCTTCAGGTGAAGACTCTGTACAAACACGTAATCGAAGCCACGATTTTCACAGGCATCAATCAGGGAGAAACTGTTTTCATACCCCGAATTCCTCTGATCCCATCAGACTACCACTTTGAATTCAAACGTCTACAATTTCCTGTTAAGGTTTGCTACGCCATCACCATCAATAAGGCACAGGGATAGACTTTCAAAGTGGCTGGTGTGCATCTCATGAGTGACTGTTTCTCCCATGGCCAGTTCTATGTGGCATGCTCCAGAGTCAGTTCACCTGACAGCCTGGTTATCCTCCAGCCAGACAGCAAAACCAGGAATATTGTTTACAGGGAGGTCCTCAGTAATTCATCTGAGGGACGAATTGAAAGTCTATGCTATGCAACTTATTAGCCTGGCTACATAGACAAAACAGCCATGGTTGCTGCTGGGATTAAAGGCCTTAAGCCCATCTATTTAATTGTTGTTACACTTACAATAATGTCTTCATCTGTAACAGAAACTTAGTTTAAGGTCTATAATGAAATAATACAGTCACTTTTTAAACTACTCATTAATTTTCAAGCTGTAAGTGTCCATTTATCAAACCCGATCACATAGTTCCGTAGCGAAGCACGGGTATTTTGCTAGTATACTTACAGTATATCTGCTCTGAAATAAAGTTTTATTTATATTTGTTTTCTTTATTTTTTTTCCTGCACTTTTGGCTTTGCTCTCTGTTTCTTGATTTATTTTTTCTCTTTTTCTTATTTTAATTATTCATTTCTGTTAGTTTTTATCTTTCTTTAAAAATTTAATAAAGTTATTGTAACTCAAGGACTACCTGAATATATACATATTCTAATGCACATGTATGTGTAAAACATACACACATTGTAACAATACTTGATGGTTCACAAAACAGTAAAAACAAAAGAAACTCCCAATTATAAAATAAAATTTAATAAAAACTCCTATTTTTTATTAATAGGACAGGGCAGCACTCTGTCATGCATCTACCCACCATATTGCTGGACTCTAGCCTTATTATATCTCAGTGCTTGTGAGAAGAGTCAGCTATTCAAGACCTTCTTAAAGTAAGGTGACCAGATTTTAATATTGGTAAAGCGGGACACCATTGACGGGGGGGGGGTTGATGATCCACGCCTCCCCTTTCCGCGCCAGGACAAAAGACTTCAGGAAGGACTTTAATTACTTCCCAGATTTCGCTCCAAAACCTCAAGATCTTCTCCCTTCCTTCACTTAGCAGCCCCACCGCCCCACTCCACACTTAAAGACCCATGCTGAGTCGGTGGGGTGGGGCTCTGAAAAGGGACCCTGGGCGATCCTTCGGAAAAGGGGAGCAAGACGGGAGGGGTCCGTCTCTCTTATCCCGCAGCCCATCCATGTGAATAAAGGTGGAGACACAAACCCAGGATTGCTTTTCTGCAGCTTTGTGCACCCCCCCAAATACCCCCCTTCATCGCAACCTTTACCGCTGCCATGGCCGGGGCTCGCCTCTGCTGCGTCTGGCCTGGAGGACAAGCTGGCTGGCGGCGCGGGAAAAATCCTTCCTGGCCTTTGCCAGCCGGGCCTGGTTTTCTCTCCAGGGCGGCATCCGGCGGGTGCCTCATGCCTCCGCTCCTTCCCCCCGTGTGGCAGACCCGGGAAAGGACATGGCCAGACCCGCCAAAGCCGCTGCTCCCTCTACACCTCCGGAAGCGCATTCCTGGCTGTTGCCGTCAAGCGGAGCGGAGCGTGCGAGGCGCTGAACTGGGCGCTCGGGCACATCGGAGCGCGGTGGGGTTTTTTCCCTGCCTGGCCCTGAGCTGGCGAGATTTTAGTGTGCAGGCGTGGCTGTTTCCCTCAAGATCCGCTCGAGGGAAGTGAGGCGCTTTGCGCAAATTCAAATGCAAAAAGCGGGACTTTTTTGAAACGCCATGGGATGCGGGACAAATTATTCAAAAGTGGGACTGTCCCGCCAAAAGCGGGACGTCTGGTCACCTTATCTTAAAGGCAAGGTGGGTGGGGAACTGCTATGGAAAAGACACAGTTCTAGGCCCTGCTAGATGACAACATTTAAGGGAAGGGACCTGGAGCTCATCCAACATAATTTACCCTCAGAGAAAGGTGATTTAGTACATAGCCTGGCCCCATGACATTTATAGGGCAACCCCATGTAGAACACATCACAGTAATTCAACTAAGTAGTGATGTAGGATGGTGCTGATTCTTATATGCACTGATGATGTGCTTTTGTATTTATGCAAACATCTATGTCTCCTTAGCTGGCTTAAATCCTCTTTCTGCTGCTACTGAGGTTTCAACAGCTTGGAATAGCTTTGCAAACACTGTCTCTGCTTGAATTTTTTTTCTCTTTCTCATGTCCTTTCCCACATTTTTTACATCACTGTTTATTTTCTTGATTTCTTCTTATTAAATCTGCTGTGTAGAAGAAGCCTGTTACCCTGGTTCTTTTACAATAAATCCTCTTACAACTTCTAACTCTTTGGATAATTATGTGATTGTGACTTATTGAAAGTACTTTAACATTTACCAACTGAAATATTCTTGTTCAAAAATGTTCTAAAAGAATAAATATGTCTCTGTTTTATTCTAGCTCCACTTACAGAAAAACCACCAAAGCTTTTGTATCCTTTGGAGAGTAAACTGACAATTCAAGAGACACAGCTGGGTAAGTGACATTCTAGAAGTGCCGATATTGTCTGATCTTAAAATTAAGAAACGGTCCTTACATTCGTTTCTATGCAGATTATTATAATAATGGTTTGTTTACCTTAACTATACAATATTTGCTGTATAAAGTGTCCTATTCCTTTAGTTATCTAGAAGTAAATAAAGAGTTGTCCGTGGTTGAAAAGCTATATAAAATAAGTGTTACAGCTGATGAATTGTGTTGTTTACTAAGAAAACTGTTGGATAAGCCAGAAAATGAATTTAATTTGACTATACTCCACTGCAAAATTTATGTTTTCTTTAAAGCATTCTGTCAAAAATAATGTTTTGCATCTGGTAAGATATATTTTCATACTGTCAAAACAGATTTGTTGTACTATAGACAGATTACTCCAGAAATCGTTTGTCATTGTGAGACTTGACTTTTTGGTTCTTGACAAATTGTGTTATTGCTTCCATCAGTGGTGGGTTGCTCCCGGTTCAGCCCGGTTCTCCAAACCAGTAGCGCTGGTGGCGGGAGGCTCCGCCCAACCACCCGGGACACTTGTGCGCATGCGCGAACCAGTAGCAATGGGTTTTAGAACCCACTACTGGCTTCCATCCTTATTCTTCCCTGATGACAGAGCCAGGCTAGGCTAATGGTACTGAATGAAGGGAGTTGTTTAGTTTTCCTCTGTTCCTGCAGAAATTACAAGTTACTGCTTATTTAAGATTCGTATTTCAATCTTTCCCATAGTAAAGTCCTTAGTTGATAAAATTTACACTTCATGAAAATATCTATTTTCACATATAGAGTCATATGTGAAAATCATCCTTTTCCCAATGACATGAAAGCTAAAATATATTAATTCAATTAATTCAAAGGCAATATTGTATTAATATTACAACCTTAAGCCAGTATTTTACATTAGATGTTCTAAATGAGATATTTTCAGTTACCTCTATGTAAAGCCAGTAATTTTGTTGAACATATTTTGATTGGAAACTTTGGAAGCTTTGAATCTAAATATTATATATTTAAATAATAACTGTGCATTGAATCATATTGATTTAATATTATGAAAACCATTTTAATTTGTAGGATGTAAGATTATCACCTGATCATTATCACATTATTGTTGTATATTCTTTTGTATTGCTTTGCAACTTTAATATCTACTATATATTTATTATATCTGTCATATTTAATTATAATAGTGCTCTCTTCTGAATCACTCTAAAATCCTAGCAGGATGTTGTTTGAATTTGTTTCCTTATCATTTTGATTTGATTAGAAGAACTGCCAGTCTAAACAACTGTAGTAGCTTACAGTCACCATCATCCTTGAGGCCTAGGGGAATAACCATATCTTCAATAATTTCCCAAATAGCATGACCTTCATTTGGAAGTGACCTCCCCCGTGATTCATTGGGGGTATAAGAAGGAGGACAAGCAAAGCACAGGCTTGCAAGATTCTGTTTTTTATAACCAATCTCAATAAACTATAGTTCTAGTCTTCCAGCGGAGTTGAATTTGTGGTGTGCCATGTCTAATGGGGCTGATATCAGATATCCCAATGCTTTGAAAGAAGATCAGAAAGATCTCCCATTTTATAGCCCAAATAACTTTCAAAATTTTTCTCTTCAAAAAATGAGTACAGCCACTTAAATTGAATTTCAAATCAAACTTGTTTTTAGTTACTGACCTAAAATGATTTTCATGTTCATTATAATATGGTTAAAATCTAAATATTACAAAACTGACTTCTGAGGCTGCCAATAGATTTGAACTTTCAGCATAAAGTGAAATATCATTCAAATAACACAATGTTAAAGGATTTTTCCTGAGACACATATGCATATTTGACAGAGGGCTGTTAGTCTTTTTCATATCAAGACTATATTTAATGAATAAAGCTACTTTTAAATTAATCTGGAATGCATGATCATTTTTCCCACCTGATATTTTTTCCCTTGTAGAAATATTTTTAGATGATAAAATTAAAGCCTAACTAATCACACTTCAGTTCAGCCATGTTAGCATAATGCCACATCTTATCTGGGTACTTTTTTATTGGTAGATTGATTGAGAAGATGAGATAAGATGCCTTTGGCTAAAAGATGTGATTGCAGTCCTGTCTGCCCATGACTCATAATTTGTTCAATTACAAAATCTCCCAGTGAATAAAAAACCTCTCTGCATTCATTGTTCATATTTACATTAGAAAGCGTAGCAACCATATTATATATGAACATGGGGAATAACATTTGTCTTGCTTTTGTTTTTGATAGGTTTACAGTATATGTGGCCTTTCTGCAGGAGCTGTTTTTCGTCCTGGCCACATTTTAACCTCTGTATTAGATGATAAAGCATTGTTTCTGCTTTATCTGACTAAATGAATAATGTGGTTTATATGATACATGACAAATAAGTTTTTTCCTCTAATTCTTGGAGACACTTTGACAGTTATGAAACCTAGTTACTGCTCATATAACTAGTAGACATGTTTAGAAAAGATGTTGTATAAAGGCACCATTTCAAAAGCTTTTGTAATCTATGGGGTTCTTTTTACATTTTTTTTAGTGACATGGAAGCTAAATATTTAGTGACATGGAAGCTAAATATTGAATTACCTGCTTCTTTTCCATTAATCACTTACTTTCCATTAATTATTCTCTTATAGCTGTCCCACTTGCCCCCCCCAAGTCTATCATAGAGATAAATTATTTAAAAGCAGAGAAATATAATGCAAAAGCAAACCTGAGCTTTGCCAGAGCAATGTGCATCCAGTTAATCAGTGAATATACTTGAATACTTTTATAAACTAAAATTCAACAAAATTTTCATCGCACCATCTGCAGTATATATCAGTCCAAGAAAGCTTATACTATAATATTTTCTTTAAATTTCTTTAAGAATCATTCTTGGATTAAAATTATCATTGGCGTTAGAGAAAATTATTGCACACTTTATGATTCAATTTCTATTCCTTTTCAGTTTGTTGCTAGTGATACTTTTAAAAAATATTTTTCTAACAATATAGCACTGGAATTATGAATTAAAATACATTTAGTGCATGTGTAATTATACTATTGGTGTGTTTATTTTAATGGGAATATGAGTCATTCCTAGCACAAATACTATAAGGCTGAATGCAGTATTAATGGTCTTATCCTTGTTTTAAAAAAGAAGCTAGAGTATAAGACTTGCTCGCCTATCTGATGTTATTTCTTCCTCTGCTCTTTACTCATTTCCTTCACCTTCCAGCAATTCATAAAGAAATTTGATACTTTTCTGGAAGTCCAATCACTGATATTATTATCTCTTTTATTCATTAAACATGAAACTCAGTCAACTGAACATTTCAAAAAGTGTCACAAATACCACTGACTGGTGCTAATGGTTGATACGGGTTGCTGCCAGTGTCCTAGGTATCAACCAAGTATCTTTTTAAAATATATGATGTTCCGAGTAGCGCAGTTTTTTGCAGTCCTGCTGGTGTTATTGCAGGAAGCTGCAATTTCTTGATGTGTTTTGTGAAATTCTTGGACATGGTACCAAGTGCCCCGATGACAATGGGTATCACTGTTACATGTTTCATCGATAGCTGTGTAGTTTCAATGGCCAGGTCGCGATATTTTGGAATTTTTTCCAGTTCTTTTTCTTCAACTCTGGCATCTCCTGGTACAGCGATATCAATAAACTGTACTCTTCGGCCCTCGACAACTGTGATATCTGGCGTGTTGTGTTCCAAATGATGATCTGTCTGTATTCGAAAGTCCCACAAGATCTTCACCGTCTCATTTTTAGTAACTTTTCCACTTTGTGCTCCCATGACTTTTTGGATACAGGTATGTCATATTTTTTACATAATAACCAGTGGACTAATTTAGAAACTCGATCTTGTCTAACTTTGTAATCAGTTTGCGCAATTTTGCTACACTCACATATTAAGTATGAAACAGTTTCAACTTTCTCGTTGCAAAGTCGGCAGTTTGGATTGTCAGTGGATTTTTGTATCTTCACTTTCATGGCATTAGTTTGTAGTGCTTCTTCTTGAACAGCGAGTATTAAACCTTCTGTTTCTTTCTTGATGGTTTCCATTTTAAGCCATGCCCATGTAAGGTTGTCATCACATTTTCCTTCAATGTTTTTCAAGTGTTGTCCATGCAAAGCTTTGGGTTTCCATCTATCTATACGAGCCAAGGTGGCACAGCGGTTAGAGTGCAGTACTGCAGGCCACTTTAGCTGACTGTGATCTGCAGGTCAACGGTTCAAATCTCACTGGCTCAAGGTTGACTCAGCCTTCCATCCTTCCGAGGTAGGTAAAATGAGGACCCAGATTGTTGGGGGCAATATAAATATACATTGCTTACTGGTGTAAACCACTTAGAGAGTGCTTGCACTGTGAGGCGGTATATAAATCTCACTAATAAATAAATAAATAAATATTATCTGTCATCCAGCTGTTTTTCCTTATATTCAAAAGTTTGTGCATTTTCCGGTCCAAGTAAGAAAGTAGGAGGAGGAGATGGAGATAGAGAGAGGGGAGTGTAATAGAAAAAAGTAGAACAGACTGATGATTGATGATGTAAATGTTGAATAAGATATTGATTTTTGAATGATTGATTACAATGTAGAACTATGTATTTTACTGTGATACTTTGAGATATATGTATATTGAGTTGTATATGAAGTTATGGAGAAAAAATAAAAAAAATCTTAAAAAGAAGAAGAAGAAGAGACCCTGCTGCAGCAGGAGGGAACTGAAAGAAAAACAGTAACCAATTATGAAAGGGAAGGTGCGAGAGCAAGAACGAGAGCCCAAACAGAAGCAAAGAGAGGAGGATCAAGGGAAAATGCAAAATGAAAGAAAGGATGAGGAAGAAATAAACTTAATATCTCTAAATGTAAATGGTTTAAACTCACCGACAAAAAGGAAAAGATTACTATATAGATTATCAAAGCAAAAGTTTGACATTGTATGTTTGCAAGAAGTGCATATTAAAAATGATCAGCAATCTCTGCTGGAATATCCGAAATTAGGCAAATTATATACAGCACTAACCGTTAAATACAGTTAAAAAAAGAGGAGTAATAATATATATTCAAAAATGGTTAAATCCAAAATTATTGTATACTGATAAGGAAGGAAGAATACTAATAATTAGAATAGATACGGGCAACAGAACAATAACAATAGCGGCTATTTACGACCCAAATGCAAACCAGGCCACCTTCTATGCAAACTTACATAAACAATTGAACAAAATACAATGGGAAAATCTATGCATAATTGGAGATTTCAATGCTATATCAGATAGGAAAAAAGATTACAAAAGCAGTAACAAGAAAAAATCAAGAAGACTACTTCCAAAAACATTTGTTGATATGAAAAATGAATTTAATTTGATTGACAGTTGGCGGCATTTAAACCCAGGACAAAAGCAATACACGTTTTTTTTCATATCCCCATAGGTCCTGGTCAAGGATAGACATGGCCTGGATGAACTTGGATTTAATAACAGAACTAAATGAAATAGAACCAAATATATGGGCGGATCACAATCCGATGAAAATTAAATGGAGAGAGAAAACGAAGAGGATGAAAGCAAGATGGACTCTTGACCAAAGATTAGTTAAAGAACAGGCATATATAAAAATGATGGAAAAAGAATTAAAGTACTTTTTCCAGGCCAATACAAAGGAACACACTACAATACAAAACCTATGGGATACAATGAAAGCGTATATTAGAGGTTTATCTATAACTTACCTCGCCAACTGTAATAAAAAGAAAAGAGACAAACAGAAGAAATTAATTAATGAAATATATAAATTAGAAAATGCTTTACAAAATAATTTAAAAGATACCAAACTTAGTGAGGAGATAACAATATTAAAACATGAACTTAATCTTATTACCCAAGAGGAACTAGCCCGAAATATTAAAACAGCAAAACAAAACTATTTTGAATTTGGCAACAAACCATATAGGTGGCTAGCCTACAAACTCAGGAAAGAGAAGGCAGATAGAACAATTGATGTACTACAAGACAACAATGGAGAAATCCAAGTCAGCATGATCGAGAAAAAGTCCATAATACATAGATTCTATACAGAACTTTATAAACAAGGGGAAACTGAAGAGACGGAGATTGAGGAATATTTGAAAGATAAAAATTTGCCAATCGTGTCAGAGGAGAATATGTCCATACTAAATGACAAAATAACAATATCAGAACTAAGAACTGCCACTAATAAACAAAATAATAATAAAACACCAGGACCGGATGGTATCCCATCAGAGATTTATAAAAATTTACAGACTTCTTTAGAAATAATAATGCTTGAGGTATATAATGAAGTTGTAGCTGAAGCAAAAATTCCGGACAACTGGAAGGAAGCATACGTAACATTAATTCTGAAAGAAGAAGCAGACAGACAACAAATCCAAAATTACAGACCAATATCACTTTTAAATACAAACTACAAAATACTCACAACAATTATGGCTGAAAGATTTTTAAAAATCCTCAACCAAATAATTCACTTAGATCAAAACGGATTTCTGCCAAACAGACAAATAAGGTACAATACAAGAAAATTACTTAACACACTATAATATTATGATAAACATATTGAAAATCAGTCAGCTTTAATATTCATTGACACACAGAAGGCTTTTGATAATCTTTACTGGAAATTTTTCATAGCTCAACTCGAAAAAATGGAATTTGGGAACAAATTTGTTGGACTAATTAAAGCAATATATAACGAACAAACAGCTGATACTAATAAATAATGAACTAACTGAAAAAATAAATATATGTAAAGGAGTCCGTCAAGGATGCCCTTTAGTCCCATTAATATTTATTTTAGCATTTGAGGTACTGTTAAGAGAAATTAGAGCTAACCAGGAAATAAAAGGACTGAAGATAAAAAAAGAAGAGTATAAAACACAGGCTTTCGCCGATGATATGGTCTTTATTTTGGAAGATCCGATTGAGACAGGACCAATTTTGTTAGAGGAAATTGAAAAATACGGAAAGGTGGCAGGATTAAGGATAAATAAGGAAAAAACAAAAATAATAACAAAAAACCTAACGGTAAAGCAAAACAATAATTTGGAAAAAGTATTAGGGATCAAAATTGCTAAAAAGTTAAATATTTAGGATTATGGCTAACCGCAAAATGTACCACAATAAAAGAGGACAACTACTCAAAACTTATTAAGGAGATCAAAAAAGATTTAGATAATTGGTCAAAAATACAACTATCTTTCATGGGCAAAATAGCAACAGTAAAGATGAATATACTGGCTAAAATTTTATTTCTATTCCAGGTCGCCCCGATAAAACTAAAAAAAGAGTTCTTCATAATATTAATTAGAATAATACATAAATTTATTTGGTCAAAGAAAAAAGCAAGAATTAAAACAAAGCTTTTACAGGACAATAGGAGAAGAGGAGGATTTGGGCTCCCCAACTGGGAAACATATCAACAAACGGCTAATTTAATTTGGATAAAAGATTGGATACTACTTAAAAATAAACAAATTTTAACAATAGAAGGCCATGACCTTCAGATTGGTTGGCACACATTCTTAGCAGGTGGAAAACATACAACGCACTCTTACTTCCAACGTCACCAAATTAGAGGACCCTTATTAGAAAATTGGATCAAAATACAGAAGCAATACTACAGTAAAGTCCCAAAATGGATTTCCCCCCAGAAGCAATTATTTATCCAAATTTATTAAATGACAAAACAATAACAACATATCAGCAATTATTGAACGAACACGACAACTTCAAAACAAAACAAGAACTCAAAGAGTCAGGTATAGAGTTAGACTGGTGGCTCTACTTACAAGTGCAATCCAGATTCCACAACGATAAAACACAATTCGGATTTCAAAATTTGCACGGATTAGATAAAATATTATTCAGCACAGAGGAAAAAATGATCTCCAAATTATACAACTATTTAGATTTAGATTTATTATTAGAGTTGGAAGGGACCTTGTAGGTCATCTAGTCCAACCCCCTGCTCAAGCAGGAGTTCCTACACCATTTGAGACAGATGGCAGTCCAGTCTCTCCTTGAAGGTCGCAAGTGTTGGGGCTCTCACGACCTCCGCTGGCAAGCTGTTCCACTGGTTGATCGCTCTCACTGTCAGAAAGTTTCTCCTCACTTCCAGGTTGAATCTCTCCTTGGTCAGCTTCCATCCGTTATTCCTTGTTTGGCTTTCTGGTGCCATAGAGAACAGCCTGACCCCCTCCTCTCTGTGGCATCCCCTCAAGTATTGAAACACTGCTATCATGTCACCCCTGGTCCTTCTCTTCGCTAGACTGGCCAAGCTCAGTTCCTGCAACCGCTCTTCGTATGTTTTATTTTCCAGACCCTTTATCATCCTGGTTGCTCTCTTCTGCACTTTCTCTAGAGTTTCAATGTCTTTTTTGTAGTGTGGTGACCAAACTACTTACTCCAATACAAATTATTTGAAAAAACTGTCAAAGGATCAATGATTGCCTGGGCCCAAAACTTTGGTTATACAATACAACTGTCTGAATGGAAAAACTCTGGGAAGAAAATTACAAACTAACTCTTGCAATATCATATAAAGAAAACATTTACAAAATATTTTATAGATGGCATCTTCCTCCCGCACGATTGGCAAAAATGTTTCCGAAACTCTCCCTGAAATGCTGGAAATGTAAAAAAGAAAATGGGACATATTACCACCTCTGGTGGACTTGTCCTCTGGTGAAACCATTTTGGAATAAGATTAAGATCATGATAGAACAAATTATATCACGAAATCTTGAATTAAAACCAGAATTATTTTTATTAGGTATATTTAGAGAGAAAATTAATAAAGAAGATAGATATCTGATATTACATATTATTACTGCGGCTAGAATTATTTACGCACAAAATTGGAAAACAGATTTAATACCGACTATGATAACTGTGGTTACAAAAATTTGGGAAGCAGCGGAGATGAGTAAACTATCTATGGAAATTCAAGATAAAAATGAAACAGATTTTTACAAAACATGGGACAGATGGTATGATTGGTTAATACAAAAAATATATAGAAATCTACTATAATATAACTTCTTGCAATAATATAATAAACTGTAACATACTACATTATAAAACATACTATATTATACTGTTTCATTTTTTGTATACAGTATAGAGTAACACAATATGATTATAAAATAAATGAAATAGTTGTTGAAATAGAAATCGGTGACTCAATAGATTTAATTTATAAGAAATATTAACTTTACAACAACTAAAATGTACATATGTAAAAAAGTAATAGGGAAAGGCTGTAAAAGGAAAATGATTTCATTGTAACACTTTGTATTAATTTGTTTTATGTTTATAGTTGGTTTTATGTGATATGTCTTTTGTTGTTGTTGTTTTGTATATATTTTGTATGTTGTATTTTTAATGGAAAATTTAATAAAGATTTTTAAAAAACAAAAAACAAAAACAAAATGAATATAATAATTTGTGATGCAATATGTAGTTTAGCAGGGTCATTTAGACAATCCCATCCCAGGCATGCAGAGTGTAATAAAAGGTCAGCAAATGTCTAGTTATTTCATTTGTTGCTGTGGTAGATTATACTGGAATGAATGGACAAAGTTAATTCTTGGATTTTTCTTCCTAAAATGAGTTGACAATTTACCTAGTTATACTTTGAGTTGAAAGGGATTGCTATTTGTTATTCATCTCAACAAAAATTTTCATAATAAGCCTGAGGTGAACATTGCACAGATTGGGATTATCTGAAATTGTTGCTGAAACATCTGCTAAAGATTCAGCTGCACAGGATGTTCATTTGCACATAAGGAGGCTTTCCCAGCATTACTGAGTATTAATAGACATCTTACAAATGATCATTGCAATAACTGCAACAAAAAAAATATGCAGATCAAAGGGGAAGTGTGTATTTTAGTAAATGTGCATCTGGTTCTATACAACTTTTTCAGATGTATAACTATTGAGTTCAATGGAGCTAACCTGAATTTTAGTGGAAGAATAGGAATGGAAACTCAAGATGCCAGATAGTCTCTTCAGTGTTTCTGTCTTATTTATAAATTCAGAGAGGTATTTCAGATTTACAGAAATAACTTATTCCATATTTCTCCAAGAAAAGATTATAATATCCAAATTCAACTTGGAAAGATATGGTTAAACTTGCCTCCTTGATATGAAATTGCTGACCAGCTCTAACATGGCAACTTGAGAAAATTCAGTCTTCTGGTTTCTGTCCATTGTGTTTCAATAAAAGCACTACAGAATATAAAGTTGTTTCTCAGAGGAATTCGCAGTGATTATCAATGGCTGCAAAGTGCCGAGGCAATTGAAACCTTGCTTCTTTTTATACATGTGCTTGTATATGATGCAATTAAAAAGGAACAGGGTTTGACCCAGTGGCGGGTTCCTAATTTTTTTACTACCACTCTGTGGGTGTGGTTTATTTTGTAGGTGTGGCTTGCCAGCCATGTGACTGGGTGACCGTGGGCCTTGGGAGCTTGGCAGTGGCCGGAGAAGCGGGGGGGGCATTGCCCACCCGCAACGCAGCCCCCCACAGCAGGAGCAGCAAGACCACGGCAGTGGTTCTTCTAGGAGGCTCCGTCCGGCCTGAATGCTTCTCCCCATTCGATGATCCTAGGCTCCTGCTGCCTGTTCCCCTTCCCCTCAGCAGCTCGAGAAGCCTCGAACGTGTGAAAATGCCTGGGATCATCACCCCGCGTTCGTGGCTTCTTGGACTGCTGAAGGGAGGGGAACTGAGATAGGTCCTGCCACCCATTCCCTCTCCCCTCAGCAGCTCGAGAAGCCTCAAACGTGCGAAAATGGCTAGGATCATCACCGCGCATTCGTGGCTTCTCTGACTGCTGAAGGGAGGGGAATGGAGATAGCTCCTGCTGCCCGTTCTTTCAGCATCTCACGCGCTCCCTCAGCCATCCTCCCCTGCTTGGACTCACTTCCGGCATGCACAGAAGAAAATGTTTTTAAAAATTTAAATTTTTTTAAAGAAATGGTGGCACCCAGGCACCGGCAACCGACCGCACCGGTACTGTGATGTCACCAGCGGGCCGCTACTGGTGCTATAGAGTGGACCGCACTGGTGGGAACCCACCACTGGTTTGACCACTTGGTCATGTTTACTATTTTGAAATCAGTGACCATCATTGGAGACATCCCTATGGTTTCCAGTTAATTAAGACCCACATGAAACAGAAAAAGGTAAAGAAAAATTATTTCTTCATATTTTCCTACTGCCTTTGTGCTTATAACCATCTCCACCTTTCACTCTTCACGCCTCAGCTTGCTGTGATAAAATGAAGGAAGACTTCCACAAAGTATATACTTTCTATTTCTTAATGTATTTTCCATTATAGCTACAATTTGTTGATTTAGAAGGATCCTTTGTATGGAAGCAAGCTGTGTAGTTTATCTAGTTTTCCTTAGGTAAACAATATAGTTAGAAAAAGGGAACAGTCTCATAGTTATTTATTTATTAAAGACCTCCATAATGTATAAAATCAAATCTACTAAGCAATTAGGTTTGTTGGTAGATAGATGACTGCTTAGCTAGATGTGCTTTAAGTCCAAAGTAGGCCAGTGCTCCAGGGATATTTTAAGTAAGACACAACAATAATGGGAAATGAATTGTCAAGCAAAGTAAAATCCTGATGCATCTTTAAAAGCTATTTTCTTGTTTTTAATGCCCTACAAGACTATGTGCCTTAAAATATTGTTTAAATGGTGTATACGCAGTTGCAAATCCTAGGAATCTGTAAGGATTGCCTCTCCTTCTAACTTAAGAAAGTGAGAACTCCTGAAAGATGTATTTCAAAAGGATCTTTTATTAAGCAGAAGTGAAAACAATCAGTTCAAAAGCAACGTCTGAATACCCTTAGGCAAAACAGGTAGAGTTAAAGCAGTAGAGGCCCCTCCCATTAGCCAGAATGCAGATTCTAGCCAATACACAAGTGTGGAAATGTTTTCTTTTTCAACTGCTCTGAGAACCAGATAAGCATGCATTTCTCTGGCTATCTTCCGTTATCCATTAAAGTGAAACATCCCACATTGCCCCTCATAAACCTTCTCCAAAGGTGAAGAGATCTCAAGATGCTTGGCGCCAGGGTATAAGTTGTAAACTATCAGTTGACACAGGCAATGCTAATAAATCGAACCCAAGGCTCCCCTTCTCTCAATTGAATGGCAGTATCACTCTTAGGGATCTGACAGAATCTTTAAACAATTATTTATTTTGGCACAGCAGATTCACACTGATACTGCACATTTTAATAATTTGCTGCTGCTACTATTTTATTGAAAATCCAGGACTGTTCTAATGTGAATAGTTTATATTTTCTAAATATAAACTGTAGACATTAGGGATTTTTTTCATTTAAGGCCTAAAAGTTAATAATTATAATATTTTAAAATCAGTATTAGCAAAGGCTAACTAAATAAATATAGGAATAATTTTATGGTTATAATATAAATATAACCAACATTCATTTCAATGTTGACTCTTCGTGCATTTTCCATATTTGTAAATCTGACATGCCAATAAAAAAGTAGGATGACTATGCTGACTCAGTAATCAGTAATATATCTTTAGAAGACCATGTACAAAGCTGATCTAAAGAACCAGTTAAAACAATGGATATAGAACTTGATATCGCACTGTGCCACTATGAATATACTTATGTGAAAGTTGTGAAATACTGTAGAAGACTGATAGACAGGTCAATACTATATAGTAAGGAAAAGTTTTCTTGAGAGTAATATTCCAACCTGAATAGAATGAGCTGGAAGGGACCTTGGAGGTCTTATAGTCCAGCCCCCTGCTCAAGCAGAAGAACCTATACCATTTCAGATAAGTGATGATCTAGTCTCTTCTTACAAACATCTAGTGATGGAGCGCCCACGATTTCTGGAGGCAAGCTGTTCCACTGGTTAGTCCCAGGGGCGAGTTGCTAACTTACCGAGACCAGTGTGCTGCTCCGTGTTTCTTCATGCATGCGCAGAAGCAAAATCGTGCCAAAATCGCTCTCGCGCGCACATCCCCTCGTGAGATTTTGGCGCGATTTTGCTTCTGCGCATGCGCAAAAGCAAAATCGCCCAAAAATTCGCAAAAAAAGATAGCAACGCGCGCGACTGCCGGTGGAGACGGTACCGGAGCAGTCACGTGCAAATTGGGTTACCAGCGGGTCCCTACCGGAGCTACGCACCCCTGGTTACTCCTCACTATTAGGAAGTTTCTCCTTAATTCCAGGTTGCTTCTCTCTTTAATTAGTTTCCAATCATTGTTTCTTGTCCTGCTCTTTGGTGCTTTGGAGAATAAATTGACCTCCTCTTCTTTGTAGCAGCCTCTCAAATACTGGAATACTGCTATCATGTCACCCCTAATTCTTTTTTTAGACTAGCCAAACCCAAATCCTGCAGCCATTCTTCATATGTTTTAGTCTCCAGGCCTTTGATAATCTTAGTTACTTTTCTCTGAACTTTTTCCAAAGTCTCAACATCTATTTTGTACTATGGTGACCAAAATTGGTTTCAGTATTCTAGGTGTGGTCTTACTAGGGTTTTATAAAGTGGTAGTAATGTGATCATGAATCTTTGCCTCGGTTTATATAACCCAGGATTATATTAGCTTTCTTGGCTGCTGATGCACACTGCTGGCTCATATTCAACTGATCATCCACTAGGACTCCAAGGTCTCTCTCACAGTTTCTGTTTTTGAACCAGGTCTTGCCTAATCTGTACTTATACCTTTCATTTTTCCTGCCTAAATGTAAAACTTTGCTTTTTTCCACATTAAATTCATTATGTTGGATAGAGCTCATTGTTCAAGTTTGTCAATATTTTTTAGATCCTGAGTTTGTCTTCTGAGGTGTTGACTATTCCTGCTAGCTTAGTGGCTTCTGCAAATTTGATGAGTTCCACTTCTATTATCTTATTTAAGTAATTTGTGGAGATATTGAAGAGTACTGGGCCTATAATGGAGTCTTGTGGTACCCTACTGGTTACTTCTCTCCATGTGGATGTAGTACCAGTAAGGACTATTCGTTGAGTATGGTTTGTTAACCAGCTACAAATCCATCTGGTGCTGGTGTTGTCTATTCCACATTTTTCTAGCTTACCAAGAAGTTGGTTGTGGTCTACTTTGTCAAATGCCTTACTGAAATCTAAGTATACTATGTCCACAGCATTTCACTAGTCTATCAATTTAGTAACTTTATCAAAGAATGAAATAAGATTGGTTTGGCATGATCTGTTTTTAACAAACCCATTCTGGCTACTAGTTATAACTTTATTTGTTTCTAGTTGTTCACAGATCTGGTTTTTTATTATCTTTTCCAGGATCTTCCCAAGTATTGATGTTAGACTGATTGGTCTGTAGTTTCCTGGGTCTGTTTTTCCCCCTTTCTTGAAGATGGGAACCACATCAGCCCTTTTCCAATCCTCAGGTACTTCCCCGGTGCTCCAGGATTTTTGAAAGACATGGTACAACAGTTCTGAGATAACATCTGCCAGCTCCTTCAGAACTCTGGGATGTAATCTGTCAGGTCCCAGTGATTTATATTTGTCAAGGTCAGATAGCTTTTCTCTTACCATTTTCTTCCTTATTTTAATTTTTATTTCTAGTTTGTCTTTTACAGTAGGTTTTTGTTACGTTGGACTATAATTTTTTTTTTGCGTGAAGACTGATGCAAAGCATGAGTTAATCAGCTCTGCTTTCTCCCTACTGGCTGTTACTTCCTTGCTATCTTCTCTCTTTAGTGGACCTACTGTTTCCTTGACTTTTTTCTGGTTATTAATATATTGAAAGAAACTTTTTTATTATTATTATCTTTGACTTTTGTTGCAAGCCTTTGTTCATTCTGAGCTTTGCTTTCCTGACTTCATCTTTGCATGTTCTGGCTATCTGCTGATAACCAGCCTTAGTTAAATATCCCTCTTTCCATTTTTTGTACTTGTCCTTTTTGTCTTTCACAAAGATCTTTGTGCAGCCATGCTAGTTTCTTCTTGAATTTCTTGTTTTTTGTTTTCAGTGTTATTGTACTGGACTGGGCTTTTATGATCGCATTTTTCAGAGTTTCCCACACTTCTTGAGTTGTTTTCCCCTATGGTGCCCACATACAGGTACTGAATGTAAAATAGTAAGTTGTTGTATAAAGTTAAAATGTGGTTAAAAGGAACTGTTTAAACAAGTAAGTGTAGAGCCAAACAGCTTTTAAAATGTATGGTAAGTAGAAAGGGGGAGGTGTTTATCCCAGTGCTCCAGAAGAGAGGGAGGATAGATGACATCATAAGGGACAGCCAATCAGATCATAGATAGCAGGGCCAGGAACTATAAAAGGCCTAGTTGAGAGAGCTGTGGAGCTATCTATCAGTGTGTATAACTTCCAGGAGGAAAGGTTTAGTAAGAAGGGCTGTGAAGGGCTCTCTGTCTGTATTAACTTCCATGAGGGAAGGTTAAGTAAGAAGAGCTGAGAAAAGCTCTGTCTGTGTGTGTAACTTCCATGAGGGAAGGTTTAGAAAGAAGAGCTGAGAAGAGCTCTGTTTTGTGGTAACTTCCAAAGAAGGAAGGTTCATAGTGAATCTCTGCCTGAGTTTAACTGTCCAAGAGGGAAGTTGACAGGAGAGAAGATAGGCCCTAGGCAGTTCTGTGGGAAGCAGGTGCCAGGGTCAGGGAACTTTATTGTCTGATATATTGAGTTATTTGTAGATAGAGATAAACAGTGAAACATGCTCTTATCTATAGGCCTAGAAACAAAGAAGAATTGGATTTGCTTAGATTTAGTCAGGAAAGCAAGGAGAGTCTCTGAGAGGAAGAAGAGAAAAGAAAGAATTAAATAGCTGGTTGTGACTGTAACAAATTCACTTGACAATTACTGAGAAGTTGTATTTAAATAAACTGTTTTCTGGTTTGTTCAAGAAATGTGTCGACGTCTGTCTATTTCTCACATAAAGCAAATCTTAAACAATCCTGCAGAGCATAGAGATATTGTAAAAGTAAAATCAAGCCTCTAAAGCAGTGGTTCCCAACCTGTGGTACGTGTACCACTAGTGGTACGCGAGGGCCTTCCAGGTGGTACGTGAACACTTTCGGGGTCATGAACGATTTTTAGTTAGTTATTTTTTACTTCACAAAAATGTTTACTGCCTAATACAAGATAATCTGGCAACGATTTGCAACTGTTGCCACACGCCACCCACCTGGTCCCAGCGGCCCGAGAATCCAGTTGCTGGATGCGCGGGGCCAAAAAAGGAACAGTACAATTATGGAAATAAAGTGATAGCTGATCGAATTTAGTTTCTCTGGAACCAGGTGGTACGCGGCGACTGTACGGGACCTCCAAGTGGTACTCGATCACAAAAAGGTTGGGAACCACTGCTCTAAAGAGAGAGAGAGAAGTGAAACAGAGGGTTTCTGGTCAGGGAAATATACAAAAAAGAAAATTAAACACAAATCACTACCAAGACATATAAAACAATAAACCTGACTGGAAGGGGACAGGTGGACCCTCGCATCCCCTTTAGGATTTTCATCCATGGAATCTTTCCTAGGGTCTCTCTGAGTTTGTTAAAATCAGCTCTTTTAAAGTTTAAAACACTGGTTGGATTATTTTCTATTGCTTATGTTTGCATTATATTGAATTCCAGTATGATGTGGTCACTTTCACCCAAAGTTCTGGCAACTTCAACTCCCTCTATCACTTCTTCTCTATTAGTAAGAATTAGGTCCAGTATAGCTTTATTTCTAGTTTCCTCCTCTACCTTTTAGATGACAAAGATGTCGGCTAGGTTGGTTAGGAATTTGTTTGATCTCCCACTCGCTGAAGAATTTGTCTCCCAGTTGATATCTGGATAGTTAAAGTCTCCCATTGCAACTGTGGTATGTTTCCTACATACATTTGTTAACTGGTTGGCAGAGTTCATCTATTTCTTCTGATTGGTTGGGTGGCCTGTAATATATATACAATCAAGGACCAGAGAGGTACTAGTACCACTCTATAAAGCCTTGGTCAGACCACACCTAGAGTACTGCATCCAGTTTTGGTCACCACATTACAAAAAAGACATTGAAACTCTAGAGAAAGTGCAGAAGAGAGCAACCAGGATGATAAAGGGTCTGGAAAATAAAACATACGAAGAGCGGTTGCAGGAACTGAGCTTGGCCAGTCTAGCGAAGAGAAGGACCAGGGGTGACATGATAGCAGTGTTTCAATACTTGAGGGGATGCCACAGAGAGGAGGGGGTCAGGCTGTTCTCTATGGCACCAGAAAGCCAAACAAGGAATAATGGATGGAAGCTGACCAAGGAGAGATTCAACCTGGAAGTGAGGAGAAACTTTCTGACAGTGAGAGCGATCAACCAGTGGAACAGCTTGCCAGCGGAGGTTGTGAGAGCCCCAACACTTGCGACCTTCAAGAGGAGACTGGATTGCCATCTGTCTCAAATGGTGTAGGAACTCCTGCTTGAGCAGGGGGTTGGACTAGATGACCTACAAGGTCCCTTCCAACTCTAATAATAAATCTAAATATACCTATGGCAATGTCACTTTTTTTCCTTTTATATTGATCCATATACATTCTGGAGGAGTTTTATCTTTGATCATGTGCATTTCTGTAGATATGTAGTGATCTCTTACATATACTGCAACTCTACCTCCTCGTTTTGTAGATCTGTTTCTTTTGAACAATTTGTATCCATCCATCAGTACATTCCAGTCATGGGTTTTGTCCCACCAGGTTTCTGTAATGGCAACTATGTCCAGGGGTGGGCTTCAAATAATTTAACAACCCGTTCTCTGCCCTAATGACCAGCTGGGTAGGCATGGCTAGGTGACCATGTGACTGAGTGGGCACGGCCAACATGATGTTACCTCTTGTGACCATGGGGATGCTGCAACAGTCGTAAGTGTGAAAAACAGTCATAAGACATTTTTTCAGTGCCATTGTAACTTTGAATGGTCACTAAATGAACTGTTGTAAGTCAAGGATTACCTGTACAAAAATACAAAAAGCGTCTTTGCTTGCAAAAAACTGCCCTAAATACCAATAATTAGATTAGAAATGGAGGAATACACACTGAAGATCAATGAGTCACAGCCATCATTCAAAGCTAAACCATTCTGTCTGAATACCTTCCTTTTCCTCAGCAATACCTGCAACCCAAAGTTACAAATCAGGCAGGTGCCAGAGCACATTGAGGAATTAAAATTGTTAAAATATAGTCAACTCTTACTCATAAAGTGCAACCTTTTAGCAGAGAGGTAATTTAAGCTCTCCAGAAAGTAGGTGGCATATTTGGGCTACAAAATGCTGAGCTAAAGAGACAAATTAACAAATTAACATCTTGAGTGAAGGCTAATCCCATTCTGTCTTTGTTCAGACCGTGCTGCAGGGAATTTTTGCCTATGAATATAGCTATCTATTCTTTATCTCTTAAGTGCTGACATCTGCTGTGGGCTATTAAGGAAGGTGGGGGCTGCTTTCTCCCTCTAAGAAAACATGTTTCTCCATTTCTCATCCAGGGAAATATATTCTTCCTTTTTAATATCTCTCAAAATACTTCATTCTTCTAAGATAGGAGTGGGTGCTAACTTTCTACAATTGGTGCCATGTTACTATGCCATATTACCACGAGAGCAAACTATAACAAATTGGAAGGAGGATCCACTTATTATCAGTGAGCAATCATGTAGCTTGGCCACTCTGAAGCAATGCAAGAGACTCCTGTCCCAAAGGTGCTTTTTCAAGAGGCAACTGGATTTCTGGAAACCAAGAAAGTCCAGTTGACTCTTGAAAAAAGCACCTTTGGGACAACCATGACCTGGATGACTGAAGAATCCCCATAGACAAGAGACTCCTGTGCTCAGTGAACTGACAAAGCACCCAGGAGAAGCAATCATTAGATCCATTTGCACCACTTAAAGATACCAGCTGGTTTCACTCACCTCACAAGATATCCTAGATCAGTGATGGCGAACCTATGGCACGCATGCCACAGGTGGCACGCGGAGCCATATCTGCCGGCACGCGAGCCGTTGCCCTAGCTCAGCTCCAGTGAGCATGTGCGTGCAGGCCAGCTGATTTCTGACTCACCCAGAGGCTCTGGGAGGGCATTTTAGGCTTCCGGAGGGCCTCCGGGGGGCAGGGGAGTGTTTTCGCCCTCCCCAGGCTCCAGGGAAGCCTCTGGAGCCTGGGGAGGGTGAAAAATGGGCCTACCAGGCCCACCGGAAGTCGGGAAATGGGTCATTTCAGGCCTCCAGAGGACCTCTGCGGGGGCGGGGGAGGCTGTTTTCACCCTGCCCAGGCATTGAATTATGGGTGTGGGCACTCACACGTGCCTGATCGTGCACACGAACGCGCTTTCGGCACCCGAGGGAAAAAAGGTTCGCCATCACTGTCCTAGATAATCATCCAGATTTAAGGAAAAATCACATGCCCTCAGAAAGGCAGTAAAAAAATCAGACGGAATGCCAAGCTTGCATCCTTTCTTTCAGCCATATCTTCTATGGCTATGCCAACCCTTCTGTAAATAGCTGTTCAAGCCCCAGGAATAAAAGTACCACAAAAAACCCAGTGAGGGGGACTCTGGAGAAGCTCAGCTACAGACAGAAAGTCTGGGCAGTTTCTGAAAACACTTAAAGCAGCAGGGCCAGCAATTAAGATAAGGATTGGGCTAGAAATACAGGCACACTAGAATATTTCCTTCCTGCGTTCCTTGCAAGATTAGCCCTGTAAAGTGGGGAAAGATTTATTCCAACAACCGGTTCTCCAAACTGCTCAGAAAATTAACATATAGTTTGGGAGAACCGGTGCAAACTGGCATGAGGCCACCACTGATTATGTCATACCTCCCTTCGTGTACTATTGCTTCTAGTTCAACTGTTTGTTCTCCAAGCTTTGAGCATTTGTATGTAAGCATTTAAGATTTTTATGCCTGTCTATAGGTATGTTTCCTGCATCTCCTAGTAGTTGTCTGAGTTTTTCTTTTTTCTCTTCACTCCCTACCTCATTGATTGATTTGTTTTCTTGAGATTTATGATTGGTTTTCTGTTCTAGAGATTCTAAACTAAAGATTTGTCACCCTCCCCATTCAATTTTAGTTTAAAGCCCTTCTGATAAGTTGGGACAGTCTTTTTTTGAGTATATTTTCTCCTGTTTTTCCCAGGTGCAGTCCATCCCTTGCCAAGAGTAACTTTCATGAAGGTAATGCAGTCCATGGTCCAGGAAACAAGTTTTCTTGGTGACACCAGCCCTTTAGCCAGTGGTTTATTTGTAGAATTATTTTTCCCCTCAACTTTTCATTTGGGAAAACACTACTTACGCTCCTAGCTCCTTAACTTTGTTGCTTATTTGCTTATAATCTCTCAATATTGTACTCAGGTTTTTTCTTGTGTCATTCATCCCAATGTGAAGGAGGAGGAAAGGATAGTAATCTTTTTTTTACAATTTTTTTCCTCCAAAATATCCATATATAAATCAATAGATATACCTTAAAAATATATCAATAACATATATACTTTTCCAATCAATCAAAATTCAATAACCTATTTTTACACCTAGCCTTGTTATTATTAATCAGTCTGTTTCTTTTCTCCACACTCCCCTCCCTCTATCTCCACCTCCTCTATCTACCTTCTCACTCCTTCTCTCCCCCTTCCTCCTTTCCTCCCCTCCTTCCCTTCTCCCCTTCCTTTGTACTTCCTCTTTCTCCTTCTAAACCTTTCCTTGAGTGATTCTAGTTCTAACACTTATTTCATTTAACAGACTGATAACATATTCCCATACATCTTTAAATTGTCGGTGTCACTTTTAAGCTCCTTATTTTTTAATGTCATGTCTATGCTATTAGCTCTTTATTTTAGGTATATATTATTAATCTAATGCTGCCTCCTCCAAATCTAACTTTGTCATCTGGGTATCCTCCATTTCTTTTCCATTTTCTTTTCTTTTAATCATGATAATTTAATCTCTATATATATTCCTTTTCTATCCATTCATAAAATTTCACCCATACATTATAATATTCTGAATCTTCCTTATCTTTAAGTTTCATTGTCAATCTATTCATTTCTGCACAGTCCAAGATTTTCTTAAGTACTTCTCCTTCAGTTGGTATTTTGGCTACTTTCCATTTTTGTGCAAATGCAATTTTAGCTGCTGTCACTACATAGACAATTAAGTATGTTTCTTCTTTGTTGAACTTCTCTGGTAAAATACTCAACAGAAATATCTCTGGTTTTAGTTCTATATTTTGTTTCACCATTTTCTCTATCCATATCTGAATCCGACTCCAAAATCCTTTAGCTTCTGTACATGTCCACCACATACGATAAAAGGAGCCTGGTATTTGCTGACATTTCCAACATTTCATAGATTTGTCTTTAAACATTTTAGCAATCCTTTCTGGTGATATATGCCACCTATAACACATCTTGTACATATTGTCTTTGTATGCTGTTGCCACAGTCAATTTATAATTTCTTTCCCAAAGTTGCTGCCATTTATCTAGTTCTATGGTGTAACCAAAGTTCCTTGTCCATTTAATCATTGTTTCTTTCACTTGTTCAAATTCTAAATCAATACGAAGTAAATATTATATAGTTTCTTAATTAGTCTCTCATCCGTTCCTGTAAGTATTTCATCTAACTCTGTCATTTCCAAATTGATACCCTCCATCTTACTGTCTTTATCATATCTTGCTTGCATTTGCATTCTCATATACCAATCCATTTTTATCCCTTGCTTCTCTAGTTCTTGAGTAGATTTCAATTTCCCTTCATCCATCAAAATGTCTTTATATCTTGGTATATTTTCTCAATTTAATCTAAATGCTTCCATTATAGATATCCAATATGGTATTTTCAAATAATGTTTCTCTTTTATCTTTTCCCATACTAAATATAAAGAGTTCCTGATACAATGTCTCTGGAAATAGCTATGTATTTTGTTTCTTCCATACAGTATAAGTGCGTGCCATCCAATCTGTAAATCATGCCCTTCCAAAGTCAAAAGTCTCATATTTCTCAACAAAATCCATCCTCTCATCCATGTCATTGCTGCTGCATAGTAATATAACTCCCAATTCGGAAGGCCAAATCCGCCTCTAGTTCTCGCATCTTGTAACATTTTCATATTTATCCTCGCTTTTTTCCCTTGCCAAACAAATTTCAAAATCATTTTATTTATCTCATTAAAGAAGGTTTTCTCTAACCTTATTGGTATTGTTGAAAACAAAAACAAAAAACGTGGCAATATATTCATCTTAATTAATGCAATTCTGCCCATCAATGTTAATTGGAGATTTTTCCATTTTTCCAGATCTATCTCAATTTGTTTCTTTAATCTCAAATGATTATCTTCCTTAATCATTACATATCTTGCTGTCAATTGAATTCCTAAATATCTTATTTTTTTTGTTATTTGTATATTTAATTTTCCAACTAATTCCCTCTTTTGTTTTTCTGTCATATTCTTAACAAGTAATTTTGTTTTATCCATATTAATTTTTAATCCCGCCACTTCTCCATATTTTTTGATCTGATGCATTAATTTTGGTTCCGTCTCTAATGGTTCCTCTAATATGAACACCAAATCATCTGCAAATGCTTGTAATTTATATTCCTCTTTTTAAATTTTCATTCCTATAATGTCTTTATTTTGTCGTATATCTCTGGTTAAGACCTCCAAGTTCAAAACAAATAATAGTGGTGATAACGGGCATCCTTGTCTTGTTGCTTTCATGATATCCACTTTTTCAGTCATTTCTCCATTTAAAATTACTTTTGCAGTTTGTTTTCTAGAAATTGTTTTTATTACTCCAATAAATCTTTCCCCAAAATCCATGTTTTGAAGTTGCTGTATCATAAACTGCCAATTTACATTGTCAAATGCCTTCTGTGCATCCAAAAACATCAAAGCTACTTGCTTTCCGGGATGTTGTTCATAGTATTCCAAAGTATTTAAAATTGTTCACATATTGTCTCTAATCTGCTTTTTGGAAGAAATCCATTTTGATCTGTATGTTTAAAGTCACTAAGAAATCTTTTAAGTCTATTCGCTATTATCGAAGCAAATATTTTATAATCTGCATTCAATAGCGAAATCGGTCTATAATTTTTAATCTTTTGTGAATCAGTCTCCTCTTTTAGAATCAAAGTTATAAAAGCTTCTGTCCAGAAATCCGGTATCTTGGCTTCCAAAATTAACTCATTATAAAGCTCCAACATTACAATTCCTAATGTTTCTTCAAAAGTTTTATAAACTTCCACTGGTAATCCATCAGGCCCAGGCACTTTACATTTTTCTGCCTTTTGACTGCTTCGGTCAATTCCATCATTGTTATTTTTTCCTCTAACAAATTTTTGTGTTTTTCTGGTATTTTAGGTAATTTCATTTCTTCCAAATATTGCTCTATATTCTTTTTCTCAATTGTTTCCTGTTTGTAAGTCTTTATAGTATGCCCATGCTATCTTCCTCTTTTCCTCCTCTTGATATTGTATGTCTCCATCATCATCTTCCAATTGTTTAATCAATTTTCTTTCCTTTTCTTTCTTCATTTTATAGGCTAACCATCTTCCTGGTTTATTTGCATGTTCAAAGAAATTTTGTTTTGATATTTTTAATTTTCTTACCACTTCTTCATTTTCCATCATATTCAGTTTGTGTTTCTTCAGCTCCATCATCATTTTAATCTTTTTATTTTGCATATCTATGTGAAACTGCTTTTCTAATTCTTCATATTCTCCTTCCAATTTCTTCTTGATATCTCTTCTTTGCTTATTCCTTTTACTTATATATGTCATAACTAATCCTCTTAAGTATGCTTTGGCTGTATCCCATACGATTTGTATTGAAGTATCCCTCTTTCTATTTTCTTTAAAGAAAAAGGCCATTTCTTTTTCTATAAATTGTTGAAATTCTTTTTTTTTGTAATATTTCTTGATTTAAAGTCCATCTAGTTCTTTTCCTTCTTCCTTTCCAACTAGTGCTTATCGGATTATGATCAGCCCAAGTGCCAGTCTCAATATTTATATGTTGTATATCGCGTAACAGATCCAAAGGCATCCATAGCATGTCTATTCTTGACCACGACATATGTCTAGAAGAGTAAAATGTAAATTGTTTTTTCCTTGAAAATTTCTCTCTCCACACATCATATATGTTCAGTTCATCTGCCATGGTAAAAAAAGATTTCTGCAATTTTTTCCTTTGTCTCTTATTCTTTTTTGTTGTTTTATAATACAAATCAGTATCAACAATAGCATTAAAATCTCCCATCATACAAATATTTTCATAGTCTAATTCATTTATTTTTTTTATGTAGTTTCGAATAAAATTTGTCTTGGCTTTCATTCGGTGCATAAATTGCAACTAGTAATATCTAGGCATAAAAAAAAGAATAAGGGCAAAATATATTCCAAATTAAAGTGCTCAAAAAAAGAGATTAAATTGAAGAAAAACCCCAACTGCAAAAAAATTATATATATATATAAAAAAGCGAACAAAACTTCAAAAAAAGAAAGAAAAAGCCAGTTCAAAAATAAAAAAGGATAAGAACAGTTCTCCAAAACAAAAATACAAAATCTCTAACCAACAATCCAAATACTCCAACAGTTCCAATAGAAATTAAGCAATAATAGTATCAGTAATAAAAAGTAAAGAAGAAAAAGAAGAAAAAAGAAAGAGAGGACTATAATAAGGAAATAAAATTCTCTCTCAAAAAAAGAGAAAAATAAAGGCAGTTACTCAAAAATCCAAAAAAATGGGGGGAAAAAAGAAAAGAAAAAATACTCCAAGACGTTGGGGGGGGGGGGAAGAAAGACAATTACACTGGGAAATTACTCTTCAGGCTCTCCCTGCCTTAATCCTTTAAACAGACTTAAAAGTACAAAAAAAAAAAATGGACACTTTCAGCCAAAACAGCAAATCAGCAGATGAGTTCAATGTTGTCCATATACAACTCTCTCTTTCTCACTCCAAAAGTTCTCAAACATAAAAACAAGCATTCTACAGCTGTGTTCCAAGGCTGTTATATACCAACATTAATCACTAGATGGCACTGTGCCACATGTAAAGTTATCAATAGTCGAACACAGTTTACTTTTAAAAAAGCCCCAAAGAGAAAATACAATGCAGCAAACAAAAAGCAGATTAATATTCCTTACTTTTTAAAGCTTCAGAGGCACTTAACCCTCTGGCATCATTTCCAAATGACTCTTTATCTAATTATTATTCAATCCATTTAAAGTCAAGTTCTTTTCTTCGTGTAATGCTTTCCCTGCCGCTAAAATCCGGAAGCAGCTAATACAGCCACTTCCCTTTTCCACGACTCTTTGAAAACATTCTTGTTTAATTTAAAATCACAATAAAAGCTATCCCTCACTTTGTTCTCTTCTAGTTAGTAGTTTTAAAAGTTTCTCACCCAGATGACGTCCATATTCTTACTTCCTGTTTCAAGCATTGGTGTCAGGGGCTAATGGCGACTCTGGTCGCCTCTAAATAGTTGACAGTTGGGAAGCTAATTGCGGCTGCCTGTGGGGTTTGTGATACCCCACAGTCCACCACAGCGTGCTTCCCTTGTTCCCCGCTCCTCCAGAGCGGTTCTGACCCAGAAGAGGGTCCCCAATCGCCTGCAGTTCGGCATTTCCCTTGGAGCTAACGAGGGAAATGTCCATCTCGCCCTGACGCTGGCTCCGCCCCACCAAAAGGGTAGTAATCTGGGGGCCTAATTATTTTGGTTGTGTTCTCAGCCACATCTTTGATTTTTGTCCAGGGAGACAACATACTTCCCTAGACTGTATGTCCAGTTTGCAGATGGCTGGTTCTGTTGTTTTGAGAATAGCTGTCATGGTTCCGAGTAATGCTCCCAACCAATTCAAGACTCTGAGGCCTTGGCTTCCTCAAAAATCCTGTTTATTGGGTATATCATATTGGCATGGTCAAAGGTGAAACCATCACTGAATAATTCCTGTGTTTTTGGTATAATTAAAGAATAGATACTGCCCATCTCTCTTGTGTCACAGGTCACATTAGCCAACCAAGCAGGTGATGAACTTCTCAGCACTCCCTCGTGCCATTGCTAGGACACACTGATTTGCCCTTGGTTCTCAGGAGCCTTAACGTTGTTATCTCTGGCACATTGGAGGAAAACATTCTACATTCCATAAGTCCCCCTCACCCCCATAAGTATGGCAACTAAGAAATGAAGCAAGAAAAATATGGCTTCATCTTGAGTCATTTTGAGAGTTGAAGTTGGCTCCCCTTACGTGGAAAAGAGCATCTGTAATATATGAATCACAAACAGCAATTAAACCCCTTTCAGCCAACCCCCATCTATTGATGCTTTGGGTTTTTGAGGGTTCTTATCATGGAATTTTTTTACTAATCTGTCTGTTCTCACATTGGTGCTCTTAACCCAGGTGGCCTCTGATAAAGGATATCCTTTCCATTGCACTAAATATTGTAACTTCCCCTTATAGAGCCTAGAATCTAAAATCCGCTTTACTTCATAATGGGTCTCCCCTTCCAATACTATGGACTTGGTGTCACTGAAGCTATCGGTCTCAGTGTAGAGTCAACTACAAGTTTTAATAAGCTACTGTGGAACACCGGGTGCACCTTCACCAAAAGGTGGGGGGGTTAGTTCCACAGTAACTGGATTGATTACCTTTACAATGGGGAATGGCCCCAAGAACTTAGGATCTAGTTGTTTTCAGGGCACCTTTAGCTTTAAGTACTTTGTGGAGAGGTAAACCTTCTCCCCCATCTGGAAAGGTCTCTGCGGGGCCCGTTTCTTATCAGCTTGCTCTTTGTAGGCTTCTGTTGCTTTTGCCAGTGCTCATCTTACATATCCCCATGCATTCTGCAATGAACCAACCCACTCCATTAGACTAATGGAAGAGAAAGGCTCCTGGAGTTATTCTGGCATGGGGACCAAGTCCACCTTGAAGGGAGTAATCCCAGTGCATAATGCTCCCTCAAAGTGAGGAGGACTTATGGAATGTAGAATGTTTTCCTCCAATGTGCCAGACATACTGTAACAAAGATAAGGCTCCTGAGAACCAAGGCCAAATCAGTGTGCCCTAGCAATGGCATGAGGGAGTGACACACACACAGAGAGAGAGAGAGAGAGAGAGAGAGAGAGAGAGAGAGAGAGAGAGAGAGAGAGAGACAGACAGACAGACAGACAGACAGACAGACAGACAGACAGACAGACAGACAGAGAGAGAGACAGAGAGACAGAGAGACAGAGAGACAGAGAGACAGAGACAGAGACAGAGAGAGAGAGAGAGAGAGAGAGAGAGAGAGAGAGAGAGAGAGAGAGAGAGAGAGAGAGAGAGAGAGAGAGAGAGAGAGAGAGAGAGGTACAGAGGGGGAGAGACTGGCTAATGGGCAAGCGTCTTTGGCATGGGCATTCTGGCTTTCTCCGAGCCTGATCCCTGGGGTGGGCATGCGAGGTTTGGTGGGGCCAGCCCCCTTTTCCTGCTACCCTGAGCTTCTTTACTCCTCCAGCAGAGCGGTGCCGCTGGTGACTTTCATTGAAAAGTGTCTTCCTGGCAACGAAAGTCCTCCATGCAAGTTTTAAAGCCACGGCTGGGTGCTGTGGGCCCATCCCCCTTTCCGCCCCCTCCTCCCGGATCCCATTCCCACCCCACCAGCCCTTGTGTTAGCGAGGCCAGCGTTGGTCGCAGGCGGGTCAGGCCAGTGTCTCAGGGCAGAGAGCTGATTGCACATTTCCCCAAGCAACCAAGTCATGCTCAGTACCAACAAGGGCCAGAAGAAGCTTCAGCAAGAGTGAGGCACAGGAGAATCAGCCCCGGCTGCTTCTCCATCCCCCACCATCACCCTTACCTTCTCAGGCCAGGTGAGGAGTGACTGGCAGGGGAGGGCGAGGGGCAGGGCCAGCTTGTGGTGGGATCACCAGAAAGGGAGCCACAGCAGAGGGCCCAAAGAGCCGCATGCGGCTTCAGAACCGCGGGTTGCCGACATCCACCCTGGGAGCACCCAATCGACTTTAAGAACTCCCTCCAGAACTTAGCCATAAGTTGGACCCCCTGATCTGAAATAATTCTGCATGGGACCCCATGCAATCAGTATATATCCTGATAAAGGTGGAAACAGGAACAACCAACACTGCAGCATTCATCACTGATAGCACATCACTAACATCTACCATTGATAGACAACCACTCTGATGTGAGACATGCTTTCCAGAATGGAAAAGGAACCTTTTATTGAAAAAGGCAGAAAGCAAGTCAAAATTCAAAGCAGGCTCTGAGATCCCTCAGGGCATACAATCCAGGATAAAGGAAGTTAGGAACCCCTCCCCACCATCCGATGTGGATTTCCACCAACCCGCAGGTCTGAAGATTTTATTGTACCAGCCTTTCTGAGAAACAGATAAGAACTTCTCAGGGCCATCTTGCAACCCCCATGTCCCCCCTTCCCCTCTCATTTCCCAAGAGGTGAGAATTCTCCAGGCATTGCTGGCGCCAAGCAACGGTTATAAATGAGGTTAGAGTTTTATACAAAGAGGACCAGGCAAGAAATAGGATACTTAGGATACATAGGAAAGGGAACTAAATGTGACAAATCCAAATCCCCGCCTTTCTTCCACAAAGAATGGCAGATACATGAATCTGACATATTGCTCTCCTCAGAAAAATGGAAAATCCACCTGGAAAGACATAAACATATAATACATTAAGAATTAGGATGGTTTGTGAGGGTATTTCAGGTGGAATTTCCTTAACAGAGTGGGAGCTTTTACATGTCTTTTGGCCACCCATTCGTTTTGGGAGGAGGGTAGGTATTTCCATGCTACTAAATATTGTGTGGAGCCATGGTGAGTGCATGAGTCAAGGCTATCTTTAATTTCAAAATGTTGTTCTCCTTCCACCATAATGGGGTTCGGAGGTGTGGGTATAGGGGGTCTGATCTTTGAAGGGATTTCTGGTTTGAGTAGGCTGCAGTGAAACACTGGATGAACCTGTCGAAGAGTTTTAGGAAGGAGGAGTTCTACCATGACAGGGTTAATGATTCTGGTAATGGGAAATGGGCCAATGAATTTTGGTCCCAGTTTCTTAGATGGTTGTAAAGATTGTAGGAACTTTGTGGATGAATATACGTGGTCTCCAACCTTGAAAGGTTTAGGTTCACAGTGTTTTTTATCTGCTTGAACTTTAAAAGCTGCCCTAGCATCTTGCAGAGCTAGTCTGACCATTGGCCATGTGGTTTGCAAGTTGTTTATCCACTCCTTAAGGGAGGGGATGTCGGGTTCTTTAGTGGGCAGCTCTGGCATGGGGTTGAATTCTTGCCCAATGACTACCCGAAATGGGGTGAAACCAGTGCTACTGTGTATAGAGTTGTTGTAAGCTATTTCAGCAAATGTCAGAAGGTCAAGTCCAGTTGTCCTGTTGGACAACTTATTTATTTATTTATTTATTTTGTGAGATTTATATACCGCCTCACAGTGCAAGCACTCTCTAAGCGGTTTACACCAGTAAGCAACGTATATTTATATTGCCCCCAACAATCTGGGTCCTCATTTTACCTACCTCGGAAGGATGGAAGGCTGAGTCAACCTTGAGCCGGTGAGATTTGAACTGCTGACCTGCGGATCAGTGCCAGCTAAAGTGGCCTGCAGTACCTGCCTCCGCTGCGCCATCTCGGCTCTTAAAAAACTTAATTGTCCAACTGTT
Organism: Diadophis punctatus similis; assembly: GCA_023053685.1. NCBI lineage: Eukaryota > Metazoa > Chordata > Lepidosauria > Squamata > Dipsadidae > Diadophis > Diadophis punctatus. Next base: position 9,026,712 of record JALIGW010000010.1, on the reverse strand, counting down.
AATAAAGCATCTTAAATATTGTTCTAACACGCCATTGGCCCTCTCCACAACCCCCCATTCATCTGGGGGTAATGTGAAGAGGAGCCTAACAGGTTTAAAAAAGCCCACCAAAATTTGAAAGTGAACACCCCTGTCTGAGATAATCTGTAGGGAAGCTCCATGTGTACTAAAAACATTTTTGCGAATGCCTTGGCTGTTGGGATCTTCTGGCAGAGTATAAAATGGACCTGTTTTGAAAAGAGGAAAGTTACAATCCAAATAACTGTGTTTCCCATGCTTCTCCATCGTGGGTGGAGCCAGCAGTCAGGATGGGTTGTCCTCGTCCACTCAGCGATGAGGACTGAGTCTGTCTATTTTTTTTCCCAGGAACACTTCTTTTTTTTTATTAAAAAGTTTTAATAGTACAAAGTACAAACATTTTTCTCTTTTCTCCCCCCTTCCCCCCCACCCTTCCCACCCCTCTTACCCTCCCCTCTGCCCACCCCCGACTTCCCAGAAAAAGCACAAGGTATAATTTCAAAACAACATAGAACTAAAATATGCTAAAAAATTATGAATTTGAAAATTTTTCTAATTCTTAACTCCTTATTACTCAAAAACTTTAAAACATAATCTAAAAATTAAACATTTATTATTAATAAACTATTTGGGTCTTCTTAATCTGATACTTTTTTTGAATATAATCAGTCCACCTGTTCCATTCCAATATATATCTTTCATTTGAATGATCCTTAAGATATGATGAAATTTTTGCCATTTCAGCCAGATGTGTAACTTTTAGTGTCCATTCTTCAATAGTAGGCATATCTTCCTTCTTCCAGTACTGTGCCACCAGTAGCCTGGCAGCTGTTATTAAATTCAAAACCAAGTTAGTCTCTGTAACAGAACAATCCGTGATTATTCCCAACAAAAAGAACTGTGGTGTGAACTTGATCTTTTTCTTTAAAATATTTTGTATAATCCACCATATTTTTATCCAAAAAGCCTTAATTTTTTTACAAGTCCACCAAATATGAAAATATGTAGCATCATCACATTTGCATCTCCAACATTTAGGTTGTATAGTTGGGTACATACAAGCTAGTTTTTTTGGGTCTAGGTGCCATCTATAAAACATTTTATAAAAATTTTCTCTTAAATTTTGAGCCTGTGTAAATTTAACATTTCTAACCCATATCTTTTCCCATGTTTCCATCATTATAGGTTCTCCAATATTTTGAGCCCATTTTATCATGCAATCCTTAACTAATTCTGTTTCTGAATCTAATTCCAGTAAAATATTGTACAATCTTTTTATGTGCATTGGGCTCTTATTTTTTATTTGTAGTATCAAATTATCATCATTCTTCAAAATACCAGTTTTTTGATCATCTCTCCATCTAGCCTGTAATTGTCCATATTGAAACCAAGTTCTGATTATTCCTTCTTCTCTTAATTTCTCCATTGGTTTTAATTGTAATGTAATTCCTTCTTCATGAAGAAGTTCTTTGTATGTAATCTTATCTAATTTTTGCTCTAAATTTATATTGTCTGGGTACTGTCCATAAAGGTAACTTATCATTTAATTTGCATTGGTACTTTTTCCAGACACGCAATAAAGCATTTCTTAATATATGACTCTTAAAAGCTTTATCTACTTTTTTATCATACACTAAATAGGCATGCCACCCATAAATCAAACCATATCCTTCAATATTTAATACCCTGTCTTCTGTCAAATTAATCCAATCCGTAATTGCTGAGAGAACTGCTGCTTCATAATACAATCTTAAATTAGGCATTTTAAGACCACCTCTTTCACATGTATCTTGCATTATCTTCTGATTTACCCTCGGCTTCTTCGCTGCCCAAATAAATTTATTTATACCCTTTTACCATTCCTTCAAATTTTCATCTTTTTTAAGTATTGGTATCATTTGAAAGAGAAATAAAAATCTTGGTAAAACATTCATTTTGACTGCAGCTATCCTACCCAGCAAAGACAATTGCAATTTTTTCCAGTTTTCCATATCTTTCTGTATTTTTAGCCATAGTGGTTCATAATTATGTTGATATAATTTCATGTTTGTGGACATAATATAAACCCCTAAGTATTTAATCTTTTTGACTATCTCAAAACCTGTTACCCTTTCTATTTCTTCTGCTTGGCTTCTTGTCATGTTTTTAGCTATTATTTTTGTTTTAGCTGTATTTATTTAAAACCAGATACTTGTCCATATGAGTTAATTGTGTCCATCAGAGTTCTAGTGGATTGTAATGGTTGGGTTAACGTAACAACCAGGTCATCCGCAAACGCTCGTAACTTGTATTCTTCCTGTCTGATTTTTATTCCCTTTATTGTATCAAGCTCTCTTATTTAATAAGTAATATTTCCAAACTCACAATAAACAATAAGGGAGACAAGGGACAACCTTGTCTTGTTCCCTTTTCTATATTAAAAATATCTGTTAGTCCACCATTAATTATTATTTGCGCTGTTTGTTTTTGATATATCGCCCTAATGGATTGTGGAAAATAGTCTCCAAGTTGTAACTTTTCTATTAATTTTAATAAAAACTGCCAATTCAATCTATCAAAAGCTTTCTCAGCATCCAAAAATACTAATACTGCGGGTACCTGGTTGTTGCTTCCCAAGTACTCTAATAAATTAACAATTTGTCTAACATTAGTCTTCATTTGTCTACCAATTAAAAACCCCGTTTGATCATGATGAATCATCTGTTGCATAACTATCATTAATCTATTTGCTAAGATTTTAGCAAAAATTTTATAGTCTATATTTAAAAGTGAGATCGGCCTATAATTTTTTGGATCTGTATGGTCTTGACCCTCTTTTGGGATCAGAGAAATAAAAGCAGTCTTCCATGTTGGTGGTACATTACCTCCCTGTTGAATATTATTAAACAATTCCTTAAGCAGTTCCACCATTTCTTCCTGCAATTTTTTGTAATAAACAGCTGTTAAACCATCTATCCCCGGGGCTTTACCCACTTTTAACTGTTTAATTACCAATAAGATCTCCTGTGAAGTTATCAATTGATTTAAAGTATCCCTCTGCTCCTTAGAGGTTATATAAATATTCTGTTTCTGCAAATAATTATCTATATCCTCTTCTTTAACTTTACCACCAGTATATACTTGAAGAGTATTCGGAGACTTCAGTTGGTGCAAAATGCGGCTGCGCGTGCTGTGGTGGGTATGCCAAGGTACACCCACGTTACACCTATACTCCGCCAGCTGCATTGGTTGCCCATCGGTCTCCGGGTACAATTCAAGCCACGGCTGGAGATGGCTGCGAAAAATCTTGCTCCCCAGGAGAATGAAATGAAATTCCCTTGACTGCTTGCATTAAGGAGACCACCCCCTGGAGTTTCTCTTCCCTTGGGTGAGGTCAGACTTTGGCAGGCACTCGAAGACGGTGGTTAGAACATCAGCCACACACGGATAACACCGTTAATTCTCCCATTGCTTACCAGCTTACCAGCTTCAGAGACGGCCGTCCACCTTGGGAATAGTAAGACACCGTGAGGGCCGACAGACCTCTGAGGCCTGATACGAAGAGACTTGAAATACGATCTCGGAAGGCTGCTGATTAATGCTAAACCGGAGTGAGAGAGGACTAAATTTTGCTGGGAGAGACGACGAGAGGCGACGAGCTCGGAAGGCTTGCCTCGTCATCAGCAGCTGAGAGCTCGGCCACTTCCTGCTCCCCCCGTGGAAGAGATCAGCTGAGATTCAGCCATTTAATCCTTGCTTGCTAACTCTCGTCAGGAAGACTGATAGTGAAGCGGTGAGCACTTTGAAACATATGGACTGGATGTGACCTGTGGGGGGGTGGACTGTGCAAATAGTTACGAACTTTTGCGGATTTGGCCCTTCGCTCGGGAACGAGAAGGGATTCTATTTGATTGTTGAGGTCCCTGCCGCCATTAATGTGAGAGCGGAGATGCATCCTGGGCGTTAGTGTTATTCTTGGACGCCCGAAGAAATAAAGAAGATTGAGAGAAACTCTCCATGACTGTCAGCCTAAGGACAGTCTTGGCTGACACGAATTATATATTATTGGCGCGAATCTACCTCCTGTGCGTTGCCCCCCCCTCGCGCTGCCGCCTGCTTACATCTAGAGGCCTTTTGAAATCCAGGGTGACTTTTCCTTTGTTTTTCTGGATGTCTGGCGTGATACCACCCCTGCTCCCGTGGATGTTCCTGCCTGTTTTAACAATTTTAGCAACCAAGACGATGAGGTGGAATCCCCCCTCTGATAGAAGCCGATTACAAACCGAGGGGGGCAGAACTTTAGACTCCCTAGGTCATCGAAATAAGGGAGGTTTGTCATCATCCTTGGACTATAGATCAATTGGGAGACTGACCTGAACCAGGGAACTTTCCTCCCCAGCACACCCTCACTTCGATGTGCCTGCCTCTCTTAAAAACTTTTAATTGAATCTCCTCCTCTGAGATGTAGTATGGGTGAGAGTGAGTATGGGAATGGATGAAATGGATATTTGAATGTTAGAATGAGTGTGAAACAATAGAAAGGTCGGGAACTGGGATCTCGTGTCCCCCCCCCCGCTGAGTGCAGAAGCAGGAGCGAGGGGGAGGGGGGCTCAGTGGCCCTACATTGTGAAAGTGGTATGTATGGCCTGCAGGGAGGGAGGGAGACCAGTGGGGAGGGGGAGGGGGTCTCTGGTGGGGATGAGAGCCGGAACATCTTGGTCATAATGGGAAGAGGCAGATATGGCAGGAGCAGAGGGGTGGGCCGCTCTCGGGGAATAAGACCTCGCTGTTTACAAGCGATCCCTTGTTCTGGCCCCTCTGATCTGGTTCCATCTTGCTCAACCCGGATACCTGGCAACCAGGGTTCTCAGGGCCCTGGGCTCAGGATGCTGCTGCTTAACGCCAGGTCAATTATCAACAAAGCCCCCCTGATACGTGATTTAATCACAGAGGAGGGGGCAGACCTGGTGTGTGTTACCGAGACCTGGCTGGGGCAGGAGGGGGGAGTAGCTCTCTCCGAGATATGCCCAGCCGGTTTCTCGGTGCAGCATCATTCTCGACCCCAGGGAAGGGGGGGAGGAGTGGCAATAATAACGCGCAGAAATCTGCATCCTCGTAGGATCCCTGCCCCAGAGATTGTTGGGTGTGAGACGCTACTTCTGAAGTTGGACTTAGGGGTTCAGGTGGGCCTTTTCTTAATGTACCTGCCTCCGAGCTGCGTAAGTAAGGCTCTGCCTGAGCTGCTCGAGGCAGTAGCTGGCTTGGCAGTTGGGTTCCCCAGGCTTATGGTGCTGGGGGACTTCAACTTGCCTTCTGCTGGCGAAACCTCTGGGGTAGCTCAGGAGTTCATGGATTCCATGACAACCATGGACCTGACCCAAGTAATCCAGGGTCCGACTCATGAGGGTGGTCACACGCTCGACCTAGTGTTTCTCTCGGGGCAGTGGAGAGATGATCTGAAGAAAAGGGACATAGTCATCACCCCACTGTCATGGTCAGATCATTTCCTACTGAGGTTGGATTTCGCAGCCCCATTCCTCCCCCGCAGGGAGGCGGGACCGACTAGGTGGTTCCGCCCCAGGCACCTAATGGAGCCGGAAGGATTCCAGAGGGAACTTGGGGAAATACCTGAAACCCTGGTACACAATTCGGCTGATTCCCTGGTGGCTGCTTGGAACACCGCAGCATCAGGGGCCTTAGACTGAATTGCGCCTAAGCGACCTCTCCGTGGCATTGGATCCCGGAAAGCTCCCTGGTTTACCGAGGAGCTCCGGGAGATGAAACGCCAGAAGAGACGTCTGGAGCGCCGCTGGAGGGCCAAAAAGACCGAGTCTGACCGAACACTATTAAGAATTTACATCAGATCTTATTTAGTGGCGATAAGGGCGGCAAGACGATCTTATCTTTCCGCTCTTATTGCGTCCGCAGATTCTCATCCAGCCGCCTTGTTTAGGGTGACTCGCTCCCTCCTTGCAAAAGGGGGGAGCGAGGAACACTTACAAGGCAGAGCTGAGGAATTCGCTGAGTTTCTGTCGGATAAAGTCGCTCAGATTCGGTCAAATTTGGACTCCGGCAGGGCAGAGTCCATAGAGTTGACAGGGGCGAGTCTTAGTCCACCATTATGGGAAGAGTTTGGGCCTGTTTCTCCCAAGGATGTGGACAGGGCTATGGGAGCGATGGGTACCTCCACCTGTTTATTGGACCCGTGCCCCTCCTGGCTGGTCTCGGCCAGCAGGGAGGTGGCACGCGGCTGGATCCAGGCGGTGGTCACTGCTTCTTTGAGGGAGGGATCCGTACCGCAGTCATTAAAAGCTGCGGTGGTGCGACCCCTCCTGAAGAAGCCTTCCCTGGATCCAGCCGATTTGAAAAACTACCGTCCAGTCTCCAACTTACCTTTTTTAGGGAAAGTTGTGGAGAAGGTGGTGGTGACTCAGCTTCTGCAGCTCCTGGATGAAACAGATCATCTAGATCCTTATCAGTCGGGTTTCAGGCGCGGCTACAGTACAGAAACTGCCTTGGTCGCTCTGATGGATGATCTCTGGCGGGCCCGGGATGGGGGGAACTCCTCCATCCTGGTGCTACTTGATCTCTCAGCGGCTTTCGATACCATCGACCATGGTATCCTTCTGCATCGGCTCGGCGAGTTGGGAGTGGGAGGCACCGTTTTGCGGTGGTTCTCCTCTTATCTCGCCGATCGGATGCAGTCGGTGTTGGCAGGAGGGCAGAGATTGTCCCCCAGGCCCCTATCATGTGGGGTGCCCCAGGGGTCGGTTCTCTCGCCCATCCTGTTTAACATCTACATGAAACCATTGGGTGAGATCATTCGCAGACATGGGGTGTGTTTCCATCAGTACGCTGACGACACCCAGCTGTACATCACCACCCCGTCTGACTTCAGGGAGGCAGTTGATGTAATGTGCCGATGCCTGGACGACGTTAAGATCTGGATGGGGAGGAACAGACTCAGACTTAATCCTGACAAGACCGAGTGGCTGTGGATAATGCCTCCTAAGGACCATGATAACTGTCCCTCCTTGGTCTTCGAGAGTGCGCAATTGACTCCCTCGGACCAGGTCCGCAACTTGGGGGTCCTCCTAGACCCACAGCTAAAATTAGACCATCATCTTTCTACTGTGGCTAGGGGGGCCTTTGCACAGGTCCACCTGGTGCACCAGCTGCGGCCATATTTGGAGAAGGAGGCTTTGCTCACGGTCACTCATGCCCTTGTCACCTCACGTTTGGACTACTGCAATGCGCTCTACATGGGGCTACCCTTGAAGAGTATCCGGAGACTTCAGTTGGTGCAAAATGCGGCTGTGCGTGCTGTGGTGGGTGTGCCAAGGTACACCCACATGACACCGATACTCCGCCAGCTGCATTGGTTGCCCATCGGTCTCCGGGTCCAATTCAAGGTGTTGATCACCATCTTTAAAGCCCTTCATGGCTTAGGACCAGGATATCTCCGGGACCGCATTCTGCCTCATACTTCCCTCCGACCGGTTAGGGCCCACAGAGTTGGCCTCCTCCGGGTCCCGTTGGCCAAGCAATGCCGGCTGGCGGGCCCCAGGGGGAGGGCCTTCTCTGTGGCTGGCCCCGTGCTCTGGAACCAGCTCCCCCCAGAGACCCGAACCATCCCCACTCTGCTGGCCTTCCGAAAGGCTGTTAAGACATGGCTCTTCCTGCAGGTGGGGGGGACAGCTTAATCCAATCGAGTTTACCCCCCAAGTATGTATGTTGCTGAATGGATGTTGTTGCTTTTATATTGTTTTTAAATTTTGTACTGTTTTTTAATTTTATGAAATTTTGATTATTCTTGTATTTCTCTTTGTTGTACGCCGCCCTGAGTCCTTCGGGAGTTGGGCGGCATATAAGAATAACAAAATAAATAAATAATAAATAAATAAGGTGTTGATCATCATCTTTAAAGCCCTACATGGCTTAGGACCAGGTTACCTTCGGGACCGCATTCTGCCTCACACTTCCCTTCGACCGGTTAGGGCCCACAGAGTGGGCCTCCTCCAGGTCCCGTCAGCCAAACAATGCTGGCTGGCGGGCCCTAGGGGGAGAGCCTTCTCTGTGGGGGGGCCGTGCTCTGGAACCAACTTCCCCCAGAGACCCGAACCATCCCCACCCTGCTGGCCTTCCGAAAAGCCGTCAAGACATGGCTCTTCCTGCAGGCAGGGGGGAGAGACTAAATTCACCCAAGCTCCCCCCCCCGGTATGACTGATGGTGAATATTTTTTAACTTTTTGTAAATTTTTAATTGTTGTTTTTAACTGTTGTTTATTATTAGTGTTCTTGTATAATTGCTGTACACCGCCCTGAGTCCCTCGAGAGTAGGGCGGCATAGAAGAACCAATAATAAATAAATAAATAAATAAATAAATAAATAAATAAATAAATAAATAAATAAATAAATAAATAAATAAAAAATAAATAAATAAATAAATAAATAAATAAATAAATAAATAAATAAATAAATAAATAAATAAATAAATAAATAAATATAATCCTGAATAGAATTCTAAAAAGGATTTTTTAATAAGTTCTTGTTCAAAAACTTCTTTACCCTTATATTTTATTCTTTCAATAATTCTTGATTTCTGCTTCTTTCTTAGCGTGTATGCTAGCCATCTACCTGGTTTATTAGTGTTGCTAAAAGTATTAAATTTAGCATATTGTAAATTAGTTGCCGCTTGATCTGCCATTAACATGTTAAATTGACCTTTTAATAAATTAATTGTCTCCTTAATTTTCTTGTCTGTTGGATTAGAAATTAAAGCCCGCTCTTGTCTTTTGATCTCCTCTTCTAATTCTTTCCTTTTTTCACTGTTTTTCCTTCTATATTTATTATTCAAATATATCAAAATACCTCTCATGTAAGCTTTACTTGCATCCCAAACCATCTCCATAGAAGTGCCCTTCTGCATATTATTAACAAAAAATTCTTTCATTAATTTTTTACACTCCTTCACATTATCTTCATATCTAAACAAATTGTCATTTAACCTCCATGACCTTCTAGGTCCATTTCCATACTCCAATTCCAACCAAACCGAGCTATGATCTGTCAATGTTCTTGAACATATCTTCGTCTTCTTTACCCTAGAAAGAAGGTTGTTAGTAATCAGTATAAAATCAATCCTTGAAAAGGATTGGTGTCTATCAGAGAAAAAAGTAAAATCCTTTTCTTCTGCATTTCTTTCACGCCAAATGTCCCTCAACTCCCAATCCTCCATCATCTCAAAAAAGGATTTAGGCAGTCTTGCTCTTGAAAAAATATTTTGCTTAGGACCCTTCTTGTCTTTTTTCACGTCCAATACGCCATTTCAATCTCCTAAAAGAATGCAGGTTTTATAATCCCATTGTATCAACTTTGAATGTAGAAGATCGTAAAATTTTTCTTGTTGTTGATTCGGGGCATATACACCAATCACAAGTGTTTTCTCTCCTTTAATTAAAAGTTCAATAGCTAGAAATCTTCCTTGATCATCTGCTTTGATTAACTTAGCAATCAAATGTCTTTTCACATATATGACAATGCCATTTTTCTTCTCTGATGCTGCTGTTACAAAATGTGTTCCTATTCTTGTATTTATCAAATATTTTGGGTCTTGTATTCTAATATGTGTTTCTTGTAGACAAATCAAGTCGTTGTTAATTGTTTAAGGTAATGAAATGTTTTTCTTCTTTTCTGTGGAGAATTTAAGCCATTGACATTCCAAGTTAGGAATCTAATTCCCATCTAGAGGCTTCTGAAGTGTCTGGAGCATTGTCTGAAGGTCTAGCTTCTTTAATTCCTTTGGTCTCACTCTTCCCACCACTTCTGTTTTGGTAGTTTCTTTAGGTGCCAACTGAAGTTGCTGTTGAATCATTTCTTGTTTACGCTTGGCCATTGTCGCTCTAGTCTGTCTTTGTTCTTTTATCAGTTCTTGTTCAAATAGATCCAAATTTTGATCCGAATGAGTTATAACCAAATCACTTTGACCAGACGAGGCTCCTTCTTCCTGAACTTCTTTCAGTAATTCCTCTCTTTCTCTTACCCTAACATCCTCCTTTCTCTTCATTTCTGGTGATCTTGGTGTCCCAGCCTTTAAAACATATGTATAAAAATCTCTTGCTTTCTGTACCATGTTGAGCCAATGTCTTTCTCCAGCATAAATCAATGATATTCCAGCTTGGACCTCCCACCTGAACTGTATTTGTTGTTTTTTGAGTTCTTCCACCAGAAAGGTATAATCCTATCTAGGTCTCAAAATTTTTGGAGGAATCTCTTTCATTGTCATCAATTCTTGTCCATCAACCTGAAGCTTGTTTTGAAAAGTTGCCTGTAGGATATCGTTACGCAGTGTTCTGTTAGTAAAATATATTACAATATCTCTTGGCAGGTTTCTCTGTCTGGCCACCCAAGAATTGACATGATATATTTTATCCATCTGCCATCCCAAATCTTCCTTCTTTATCCCCAACGCTTGAGCAAACGCCTCCAACATCAAATCTCTCAAATTTTCACGTTTATCCTCCTTTACACCTCCAACTCTAATTGCAAATTACATATTTCTATATTGGATCATTGTAATTTCATCTGCATCCTTTTCCCTTTTGTTCTCAATTTCTTCTACTTTTCCACTCAAAACTACTGTAGATTGTTTAATTTCTTCCACTTGCTGTTCCAAAATCTCCAAATTGTTTGCCAAACCTTTAAATGCCATTAAAATATCTGCCCTAATTTGATTATTACGAACTCCAATTTGATCAGAAACATCTTGTATCTTTTCCTTAATTTTCTCATTAGTTTCATCAATTTTTGCATTAAAAGTAATGGCCATTTCAGCCTGCATAACTTTAAGAGTTTCTTTTAACATCTCCAGAGTTAGAGGCTGGGTTTGTGTTGAGAGGGATTGCAGTCTAGAAGTGTGGATGGGTGAGCTCTCAGCGCTACCCGCTCCTTTAGAAGGAGCCGTCTTCCCAGATTTAGAAGCCATTTGAATTTAAACAGATCTTTATGTTGTTCCAAATTACTTTTATTCAAATACCAAAAAGAAGAATTCCTCAAAGTCAAAATCCAAATCAGAATTAAAGTCAGAGGCTCTCCTGCATAAGCCTGCTAGCAAAATGAAACTTTCCTTCTAACTTTCACTTTTCCATGTCCTTTCAGACTTCAATCACCATTTTGATACAACTTGCTAATTTGTAGCTTCCGATATAAGAGTCAGCATAGGAGTTAAGTATGGATACTTGCCCAGCGTGTCTCCTGGCTTTTTCCGCTGCTACAGTTCCAATATTAAAATGCTGTTGTTAAAAGCAGGGTTGGTCACGACTTTCTTGCTCCGCTAAAAAGCGGAGATGTCCCAGGTCCGGAGCAGTTGACAGGATTCTAGGGAGCCCTCGCCCTTCGCGCCCCAGGATTTCTCCTGGGACACTTGGGGGACTCTACCTGTACCTGTCTGCTCTTCTCACTCCCCTTTGCCCTGGGAGGGGATTTTTGGCCACCAGTCAGCTGTTTTTCAGCTGTTCTGGTGGCTTAAACGGTGCTGGAGACCGGCGCTCGGTGAGGAGAGTCTTCGAAGGGCGCGGAGCCAAACAGGAGTCTGTCTATTTTTGTCAGGATCCGCCCTGCTAGGACCCAGCTTTGACTCGGTCGTCAGCAGGACGGACGTGGCAAAATTTAGCTCACATCCCAACTGCTGGTTCTTACAGTTTTCAAGTGTCCATAACAACAACTTGTGAGTTTTAAATTGCCGCTCTGAGCACAGAGCAATCTACAGTTTCTCTGAGCGATCGGCAGTTTCTCTGAGAGCTTCGCTCCAATTGCTTCAGCAGGTGTCGGCCTGCACCTACCAGCATAGACCTCAAGGGCTTCAGCCCGGTCTGCCAGGGTGGGGATTACCTTGCCCCCCTCTTCTTCCGGGCGATTGAGTGTGAAGGGGCCCTGGGCTCCGCTGTTAAAGGCGGCAACAACACTTGTCCTAGCCCTCAGCCGGGCCATTTATTTTTTGGGTAGTGGACAGAGCTAAGATCTCCTTCAGACGCACCCGACAGCCATACGAGCCCTGGCGCTTGGGCTCCGTGGTCACGAGGGCTAGCCACCCTCCTGACATGCCTCCTCTCACCTGCACACCTGCCGCACCTGAAGTCAAGGCCTGAGGGAGTCTTGCGCCGATTGAGCTTGCGCTTGTGGCTCTCCCAGCAACAAAAGATTAAAAGAGTCCCCCGGGAGTTGGGCGGCATACAAATCTATTAAATTAAATTAAATTAAATTAAATTAAATTCACTCTCGCAGTGAGCTAGCCAGGCCAATTACTCAGGCCCCTGTCTTAAAGACTCCTGGCCAGCTATTCTACTGTCCCTAACCCTTTGAACTTGCTTGGGTGGGCGTCGGAAAATCGTATCTCCGCTTGCCACCAAAATAAACTGTCACTCCGGGCATCCATTTTATTTACGGCTTTGGTCCTAATTGATACCAAACCACTTCAAAATGGCAGAGGCGGTTTCTTCGGGCGCTAAGCCAGGCAGCAAGCGCACCAAGAAGACCAACAGACCAGTCCCAGGGGACGACCAGCCCCACTCCGGCCAGGGGCACTCCTCCTCCCAACATTGTGTCTCCTCCAAGGCCACTGAAAAGCAGAGTGACAAAGCATCGTTTGTCACTGTTCTACAGAAAAGATTATGGAGGGGGGAGAGGAAATACTGAGAGTGAGAAGTTAGAGATATCACATTCTTTGTTACTTTTCCAAGGTCATCTTTTGTTCAGCACCTACAAGAAGCTGGGAGGAGACGGTGCCATGCTGGCAGGAGCTGAGTGGGCAACGTGACCCTGATGGGGGTGGGGGGGAAACTTCCTATCAAGGGGAACTTGGGAAAGGAGTTAGATTTAGGTTTTCCCATGCATTGCCAACATGGTGTCTGCATTAAATTGGAACTTTGGTAAACTTTTTGCCTTGGACTCTGATTTCTGCTCGATTACTATTTGGAACCGTGACACTAACCCAAATCTCTCTTAAACTTTGCCCAGCTACCCCTTTTTCTTGGGGCACTGGTTGGGGTACTGAGCCCCAGTTCCGACCCAAAGCCAGGCGGAGCGAAAGACTCAGGGAAGATGGAGAAAGAAGAGAAACCAGCCAAGGATCTTGCAGGAGACGAGATGGAGGAATGTATTTAAAGCCTCTATTCTCCCACCCAGCATTTGTGGAGGCCATGGAGGCCGCAGAAAAAGAGTGTCAGATAGGAGCGTGGAGCAAGCAACCGGCCCCTCAGCCTCTCTCTCAGCTGGACTGGACCCTGCTGGGAGCCGTGGGGGGCTTGAGGCTAGAGCAGCCCTTGTATACCAGGATGGCCCTCGGTCCCGAATAGGGCCAACCGAGAATCACGCTCGCGGGGTGCTCCGAAGATGAGGGATCCCAGCCAGGCTCACACGCGCACTCGCTGACGGACCTTCATGATCGGTTTGGACAGCTAAGCATGAGTTGGACAAACCCCCCCTCGGGAATGGAAGCTCCGAGATGGAGCCTGGCCCAGCCCGTGTTCTCTTTCCCGGAGGGACCTCGAGCCTCCCATCAAAGTGGGTTTGCAGCCTCTTTCCACACCGCTGCGGAGGGGAGCCTGGGAAACCTTCCCACCAGGCCACCTCCCACATGGGAGCTGCACTACCCCTCTCCGAGGCCGACCCGCCGACCAGAGAGTGAAAGGCCCCAGTGGTGGCAAATGGGGGGAGAAAGGGCAAAAGCACCAAACCCACCACCACCCTTTGGAGCCGTGTCACCATGGCAGTCCCCTCTGGGATGGGGATACTTCCCCGGAGTGTGATGGGTGCAATGCCAGTGGGCCCCGGGGCACCCTCCCCAACTGATGCCAGCTACAATGCCAACACCGGCCGCACCAGCCCCTCCCCAAGTGGGGGTTGGGGCCAGCAGATTCAGTACAGAGGGATCCAGATTGGAGGACCCCTGCAGCAAGCCACCGCTCTGCCAGCCGCCACTGGGCTAGCCACCCCCCCCTCGGCCCCAGGAGGCCACCCCCCAGTTTTGAGCCACGTTTGATGGACAACCAACAAAGCTGGCCTATTTCCTCCACCAGGTGCTACTGTACATCAATGAGAATCAAGCACTGTTCCAGACAGATAGAAAGCTGATCGATCAGATCACCAAGAGGATGAATGATGGGGAAGCATCTGAGTGGGTGGTGGAGCTCCACGATGAAGAGGCCCCTGAGTTAGATGACCTGGACGACTTTGTCCAGCTGATGAGAATCAGGTTCCTCGATGAGGCCCAGCAAGCAGATGCCGAGGCCCAGATCAAAGCATTGAAGCAAGCGGGACGCCCAGTGAAGGAACTGGTGTGGGAGTTTAGGAGAGCGGCAGGAAAAGTGCAAGATTGGCCTGAGCAGTTCTTAGTGCACACGTTCTGAGACGCGCTAGACCCAGAGCTGAAGAAAGCATGCGAAATACAGGGGGTCCTGTGCCGGATCCAAACAATGGTACTCTACTGCAATTGCTCTGGACCATGTGGTCAGAATCAAAAAGGAGATCCCGATGGACTGCCCTCCTAGAAGGCTACCGGCCTGCAGGATCCCTCCTAGGCCGGCGCCGACCCCCCGGGTGGAGCCTTCGAGGGGAGTGAAGGGCTATAGATGTGGCCAGGCGGAGCATCGCTCGACCGAGTGCCTAGTGCCAGCCCCCCTTACTCTACCGAGGACCAGGCCAACTCTGGCCTCCAGAAGAAAGCCGAGCAAGCCACCGGAACCAGGGCGGTTGGCCCTGCAGCCAAAGGGATCCCCTCCCCCTCCTGACGATGATGAACCACCCTCAATGGGGGAATCGAGTCCTCCATGGGAAGAGGGGGTCGAGGAGGAAGACGATCCGATGGTGAGTGCAGCCCTTTCTCATAAAAGCCAAAATCCTGGTGCCTGAAATGGGGAAGGAAGGGGAAGTAGATGCCATAATTGACACCGGGTGTTCGAGGTGTCTAATCAGCAAGATAGTGGTAGATAAGCTGGGGATCCACACTAGACCATTAGCCAACCCCATTCACTTCCAACAACTGGATGGATCATTAGTGGGTGGGGATCCCGCCACCTCCTAACTCAAGCAGTAAAGCTGCAGTTTGGGCGGCACCATGAACGAATTTGATTCATAGTAGCCCCCAAGATGTCTGAAGCAATTATCCTGGGTCTGGCATGGTTAGATAAGTGGACCCCCAACATCTGATGGGAGGATGGGTATCGGAAGCTCAACATACACATCGGCCCGACTCTTCCTTTAGAAAGCCAACAGCAGAGGGAGAAATTCATGCAAAAGGGGAGACCGGAACCTCAACTGGCTGCACCTGCAAGGGAGATCACCCCCCCCCCAGGAGCCCAAAGGGTGCTGAGAGATTACCTTGACCTAGAGAGGGTGTTTAGTGAGGAAGAATGCAATGAGCTACCTCCTCACCGGCCAACAGACTGCGCAATAGAATTCAAGCCAGGTGCTATGCTCCTGAAACCAAAGATGTACTCAATGTCCCCCAAGAAATTGGGAGAGTTGAGAAGATACATCGACTCCAACTTGGAGAGGGGGTTCATCCAGCCAGCGAAGTCAAGAGTGGTCGCGCCTCTACTGTTCAAAGAGAACAAAGATGGGGGGTCAGATTATGTGTGGACTTCTGGGGGATCAACAGGGTGTGCGTGCAGAACACCTACCCCCTCCCCCTCATGAAAGACTTACTGAACCACTTGTCAAAAGGCAAGATATTCACAAAGTTAGACTTAAGGGAAGTATACTATCGCATCCAAATCCGAGAGGGGGATGAATGGAAAACCGCCTTCAACTGCCCCCTGGGAAGTTTCCAATTCAAAGTGATGCCTTTTGGGCTGCAAGGGGCCCCAGCGGTTTTCATGCAGTACATTAACAAGGTGCTCCACCCCCACCTGTACAAGGGGGTGCTCGTTTACTTAGATGACATCCTCATTTTCAGTGACACAATGGAGGAACATGTGAAGTTGGTGAGGCAAGTCTTAAGAAAGCTTCTAGCCGCCAAATTATATGCCAAACTCTCCAAATGTGAGTTTCACAAGACTTCGCTAGACTACTTGGGGTACAGGATCTCCAAAGATGGAATCGAGATGGACCTGGGGAAGGTGAAAGCAGTGCTTGATTGGCAGGCCCCGCGCACCCGCAAACAGTTGCAGAGTTTCCTGTGCTTCACGAACTTCTATAGGCAATTCATCCCGGCCTTTGCAGAAGTAGCCTTACTGCTGACCGAACTGCTCAAGACTAGGCCAACGCCTACCAAGCCAAAGCCTAGTCAACTGCTAAATTGGATGATGGCCTGCCAGAAAGCCTTCGAGAAATTAAAGCAACTGTTCACCCAGGAGCCGATCCTCCAGCATCCCAATCCAGAATGACAATTCATCATTCAGGCTGATGCGAGTGATGTGGCTGTGGTGGTGGTGTTGCTACAAAAAAATGAGAAAGGACAGCTCCTGCCGTGCGCTTATGTCTCAAAAAAACTCACCGCTACAGAGAGAAGATGGGCCATCTGGGAAAAAGAAGTATATGCAGTTCGTTGGGCTCTGCTGACTTGGAGACAATTCCTCGAAGGAGGAAAAGTACCTTTTGAGGTATGGACTGACCACAAGAACCTTGAGGCGCTAAAGACCCCCAAGAAACTGTCACCCAAACAAGTGAGGTGGGCACAATACTTTAGGTGATTCAAATTTGAACTAAAGCACATCCCAGGGGGGAAGAACTTGCTGGGGGATGCCCTGTCCAGGAAGCCACAATATGACAGCCAGAGAGAGGAGGAATTCCACTCAGTCATCCCCTCATCGCTTCCATCAAACCCTTCTGTCGCAGAGGGGGAACTCATAGCTTCGGTCCTCATCAGAGCTCAATCCAGACAATTGAGCACCTGGACCCAGGAGGAGTGGACAGACAAGTTTAAAGCAGCCTTGCCAAACGACCCCTGGTTAAATGAGAACAAAGAAATCCTAACCATGAGGGATGGACTGGCTTGGAAGGGATCCAAGCTGTATGTGCCTGCAGACCTCTGGTTGCAAGTACTCCAAAGAAACCACAATTCTAAGCTGGGAGGACACTTCGGATTCTTGAAGACCCCCCACCTTACGAGACAGCAATTTTGGTGGCCAAAGATGAAATCTGAGGTGGAGAATTATGTGAAGAGCTGTGCCACCTGCGCCACAAGTAACCACCGACCAGGAAAACCGCCTGGACTTTTGCAGCAGGTGGCCAACCCCAGTAAGCCCTGGGAAGAAATAGGAATGGATTTCAACGTAGAACTCCCAGAGAGCAAGGGAAATACAGTGATCTGGATAGTCATCGACTTATTCTCCAAACAGGCCCACTTTGTTGCCTGCTCTGGGTTACCGACGGCCAGACACTTAGCAAAACTTTTCCTCAAACACATCTACCGCTTGCACGGAGTGTCAAAGAGGATCATCTCCGACAGAGGCGTGCAATTCACCGCAAAGTTCTGGAAAGAATTCCTGCACACCATCAGGTCCACTCAAGGCCTCAGCTCTGGGTTCCATCCCCAGACCAACAGGGCGGCTGAAAAAGCGAACTCCATGTGGAACAATATCTTTGTTGTTATGTGAATTACCAACAAGCCGACTGGGCACAGCTGCTGCCATTTGCAGAAGTAGTGTACAACAACGCAGTACACAGCAGTACTGGATTGACACCTTTCCAGGTTACCAGCGGACAAGAATTCATCCAAATGCCAGAACTGCCCACAGAAGCACCCACATCTATGTCCTAACGGAATGGATGGAAGAACTAAAGAAAGGATGGGAGAATACTAAAAAGGCATTGATTGAAATTGCAGAGACATATAAAAAGCAAGTGGACAAGCATAGAGCCATTCAGCCCCCTTTCAAAGTGGGAGACAAGGTCTACTTATCAACAAAATATATCTGCTTGAGAATACCCAGTAAAAAGCTGGGTTCAAAATTCTTAGGACCTTTCCCAATAGTAAAGATAATTAATTCTGTCACAGTACAGTTGACACTGCAAGAATATTGGGAAAGATACACCCAGTGTTTCATAGTAGCTTACTTAGGCCAATGACACAATCCAACATTAGGCCTTCCTCCACCCCACCCCCATAGTAATACAAGGGGAAAGACATTATGAAGTGAAAAAGATCCTAGATTCCAGGTTATTTAGGGGCCACCTTCAGCACCTTATTCTTTGGAAAGGATATTCGTTGGCTGAATCAACATGGATCAATAGTTGGAAAGTTAAGGCAGACAGGTTCATTAGGGATTTCCATAACAAATACCCAGATAAGCCGAAGGAGCCCCCTGGGGGAGGGAGGGGTGGTTAAGATCATTAACTTAATCCCTTTGTACTCTCACTTTTTTGTGTATTGGTAGGAACTGCTCTTCGCTTGAGGAGAGGCGGCCTGACAAAGCATCGTTTGTCACCGTTCTACAGAAAAGGCTATGGAGTGGGGAGGGGAAATAGTGAGAGTGAGAAGTTAGAGATATCACATTCTTTGTTACTTTGGCAATGTCATCTTTTGTTCAGCACCTGCAAGAAGTTGGGAGGAGACGGTGCCACACTGGCAGGAGCTGAGTGGGCAATGTGACTCCGATGGGGATGGAGGTGGGGAAACTTCCTATCGTGGGGAACTTGGGAAAGGAGTTAGATTTGGGTTTTCCCATGTGTTGCCAACATGGTGTCTGCATTAAATTGGAACTTTGGTAAACTTTTTGCCTTGGACTCTGATTTCTGCTCGATTACTATTTGGAACTGTGACACAGAGAGGCACAGGGATAGGGCCCTGCAAAAAATATGTGATCGATCTTCTAAGGGCACAGCGGCCCAAGAGAGTAGCCATGCTTTACGGGGCCCTGTCCCCGGTTACCTAGGCGAGGTGGCCATCCCTTGGCTCTGGATGCCCCAGCCTCCCTAGGCCCAGTTTGGACCTCTGGGGCCATTCGGGAATGGCACCTACCTCCAGGCAGCCCTCAACCTCTGCAGCTTCAGCCCTAACTGATACCAGCGCCAGGCAGCCACCCATCATGCAGCCTCAGGCCCCGTAGCCCTCTGCTGTATTCGACCCAGCCAATCTACATCTCCTGATCATGGCAGCGGTCTAACAAGGCCTCACTGCGAGCCTCCAATCCCTTGGGGGCCAGGCCCCACTGAATCCAGGCCATTCAAATGAGGCGTCGCAGTTTGCGGGCCCTCTGGGACCTAGTCCCTGCCTTGACAGCCCCGATCACCTGTCCGATGTCTCAGACACTGGCAACTAGGGCCAGTGGAGGAGGAGGAGGAGAAGGAGGAGGAGGAGGAGGAGGAGGAGGAGGAGGAGGAGGAGGAGGAGGAGGAGGAGGAGGAGGAGGAGGAGGAGGAGGAGGAGGAGGAGAGCGGGTCATTGGAGCTTTCGGAGGACGAGGGCATATCTCATGATGTTCCTCCTTCCTCTGGCCTTTTCCCACCTGGCCTTTTTAAGTCGCTCCTATTTAAGGCACGAGCAGCTGCAGGCCTTGATGCTCCATCTGTGACGGAGGCCTCACTCCAAGGTGTTCACTCAGATCCACTATTTTCAGAGGTGATGCCGGAGATAGACTTTGTTCCTGCCCCACCACTTTTTTGGGACACCGTTCAGAGGCAGTGGTCTGCCACGGCTTCAGGCCCTATCCCATCTTCTCTGGAACAAAAATTCTTCAACATGGCCACTGAACTTGCGGACCTGCTAGCCGTTCCATCTGTCGATGCTCCAGTATTGGCTCTTCACACTCCTATCGCCATGCCCAGCAAATCGGACGAACTGCTCAAACCAGAAGACAGAAGAATGGAACAGGGCCTGATGAAGGCCCACCAGGTGGCTGCCTGGGCGATCAAGGCTTCTTCCACTTCTTCCTTCTTCGCCAGAACTTCCCTTATCTGGCTGCAGCAGATACATTCCTACTTCTAACCTCAGGGCTCAACAGGACCTGAATAAGGTGTTCGCTGCCACCCAGTTTTTGGCAGATTCCACCCTGCATGCTTCACAATTTGCATACAAGACCATGGTGGCTGCCATGGTGGCCAGACGCATGCACTGGCTCTGCCAGTGGCCAGCAGACACCCGCCACAAGTGGCGCCTGGCTTCAGGTCCTATCAAGGGTCAGAATCTCTTTGGGGAATCCCTAGACCCGATTCTGATTGAGTCGCGTGACCGGAAGATCCTCCCAACGCTTTCCAGGAAGGGCATTCCCAGGCAGTCTCCCTACTATCGTCGACCCTTTCGGCCAGCTGACCAGGTCTCCAGTTTCCCCCAGGCCCCAGGTCAGTATGGGTCTAGGTCTCGTCAGCCTCAAGACAGACCCGGGAGGGGGAGACAATTCAAGCGGCAGTTCTGGGGTGGCTCCGGAGGTCGCCCTTTCAGGCGGGCTAAATGGTGAGGGACTCGATGCTCCCATTGGGGGGTCATCTAGCCAGGTTTGCATCAGTTTGGGAAGAGACCACTCAGGATTCCTGGGTCCTGGAAACTATCTGTTTTGGTCTCTCTCTAGAGTTTCTCTCCCTTCCCCTGAGGTTTTTTATTTGTTGTTTCATCTCCAGAGTGCCCTCCAAAAGTGCTCTCATGGATGAGGCTGTACAACACCTGCTGGACATTCGAGCCATCCAGCAGGTTCCCCTGGACCAACTAGGACAGGGGTTTTATTCTATCCTTTTTGTGGTCCCCAAAACCTTGGAGGGATGGAGGGCAATTCTAGACTTAAAGCGTCTGAACACATACCTTAAGTATCGAAAGTTCAAGGCGGCCTATAAGAACTTTAAATTAAATTAAATTAAATTAAATTAAATTAAATTAAAAGATGCATTCCCTCCATTCAATCCTGGCTTGTATCTGCCAGGGTGACTTCATGGCCTCTCTAGATCTGACGGAAGCCTACCTGTACATTCCGATTTCCCATCAACACCGGAAATATCTTCAGTTTTGCTATGCAGGTAGGCACTTCCAATATCGGGCCCTACCCTTCGGGTTGCCATCTGCACCCAGGGTATTCACCAAGATCCTAGCGGCCCTGGCGGCTCACTTGCGGACCTTACCCGTGCGTATCCAGTGTTACCTGGACGATATCCTGGTGCACGTGCCCTCTAAAGACCTTGCACTGCAGCACCTCCAGGTAACTATCACCACACTGAGACACCACGGCTTCTCAATTAATCTAGATAAGAGCCACCTTTCCCCTTCTACTTCTATTGTTCATTTGGGAACCATTATTAATTCTCTAGAGTGTAGGGTCTCCCTTTCTCAGGAGAGGCAGGATAGTATTAGGGGACTAGCGTCCCAAGTACAACAGGAATGCAAGGTCCCACTGTCGATCTTGTCCACCCTCCTCAGGAAAATGATATCATGCATATCTATAACACCTTGGGCTCACCTATACTCTAGGGAACTTCAATGGTTCCTCTTACCTTTCCAGAAGGCAGGCTGCAGCACTTCGCTCCACAAGATCTTGGTTCCACCACAAGTATGCCACTCCCTCTCCTGGTGGCAGACATCGGCCATAACCAAGGGCTTCCTCTTCAGGGAACCTCCCAGGACTACAATCACAACAGATGCCAGTCACACTGGGTGGGGCGCCCACACCATGGGACTGATGGCTCAGGGTCTTTGGTCGGAAGCGGAGGCCAAGTGCTCGATCAATTGGTTAGAGCTGCAAGCCGTGTTGTTAGCCCTACGGCATTTCCAATGCCAAGTGGCCAGCACCCATGTCCTGGTCCTCACGGACAACATTACAACCAAGGCCCATGTCAATTGCCAAGGGGGCACTCGTTCCAGGACTCTCATGAACGAGACGCTGAAACTGGGACTGTGGGCGGAGCATCATCTTCTATCACTGTCGGCGGACCATATCTCCAGGCTTGCCAACTCACAGGCAGACTGGCTCAGTCATTCCACGGTGGACCATGCTGAGTGGTGCCTGCATCCGTCAGTCTTCCGCGCCATCATGAGCAGGTTTGGCCTTCCAGTGGTAGACCTCTTTGCAACCCCCGAGAACACCCATCTCCCGAGGTTTTTCTCCCAGGGAGCAGAGGGGGTGAACGCCCTTTGGAGCCATTGGCCACTGGGCCTCCTTTATGCCTTCCCCCCTGCCTATAATTTCACAGGTCATCCAGAAACTCCTGGAGGAACAGGTGGAAGTTATACTGCTTGCCCCCTTTTGGCCGAGACAGCCTTGGTTTGTGGACCCCAAGGCACTTTTGGTGGCTACACCATGGAGATTGCCTCCGACAGAGACGTTGCTCAGCCAGGGGTCGCTGGTCCATCCGGATCCCCAGTGGTGCCAACTGACCGCCTGGTGGTTGAGCGGAGCACCTTAAGGCGACAGAACTACAATCTGGACCTGATCCTCACTATCCAGGCATCCCACAGGCCATCCACTGAGAGGATTTATTCCATGATGTGGAAGGCCTTTTGTTCCTGGTGTGCATCAGAGGATATATCTCCCTTGAGGGTTCCTTTGCCCAAGGTCCTCAAATTTTTAAAAAGGGGGTTGGCCAAGGGCCTGTCCCCGAATACACTTTGCAGACAGGTTGCGACTCTCTCCTCTGTATTATCTTGTGGCTATGTCGAATCACTCTCCCAATTTCCAATGGTTCGTCGTTTCCTCAAAGGAGCCTCCAACTTGCATCCACCGGTGATTCACCAATACCCAACTTGGGACCTTCCCAGAGTTCTGAAGTCCATCACGGGTCCACCCTACAAACCGCTGAGGGAAGCTTTGCTCCGACATCTGTCGTACAAAGTATCCTTTCTGCTTGCTATTATGTCTGCACAGAGAATATCAGAACTGTCAGCGCTGTCAGTCAGGGACGACCTCTGCGTGTTCCACCAGGACTGGGTGGTCCTACGATTAGACCCCTCATTTGTCCCGAAGGTCAATTCTTCCTTTCACTGGGCTCAAGAGCTTGTGCTGCCTTCTTTCTGCCCTCATCCTTTGCATCCTTCTGAAAGGCTTTGGTATACACTGGACGTGAGGAGAGCCCTCCGGATATATGTGGACAGGACCCATCCCTTCCGGAAGATGGAGGCTCTCCTGGTGGCCTTTCTCCCACAGTCCTTGGGCCTCCGCGTCTCTTCGACAACCATTGGCTGCTGGATTCGCGGCACCATTGCCAAAGCATACGAGCTATCCTCCCTACTGCGACCTGCAGGGATCACGGCTCACTCGACACTCAGTGCCGCCACCTCCGCAGCTTGGGCGACTCAGTCATCTTTGGAGGAACTGTGCCGGGCGGCCACTTGGGCCTCGCCCTCCCAATTCATACGGCATTACAAAATTGACAAGTATGCATCGACGGATGCCGCTTTCGGATGAAGGGTGCTGCAGAGGGTGATCAAGGAGGCCTCCTAATCATTCTCAGACTGTTCCCACCCATTGGGACTTAGGACTTTGGTATGTCCCATCTTGACTGCTGGCTCCACCCACAATGGAGAAGGGGCATTGGTCTTACCTGATACACCTCTTCTCATCAGGTGGAGCCAGCAGTCATTCCCGCCCTTGATCAGTCTGACCTTTTGGCCCCCTCGTGAGAATTCTCCTCTCGATAGCGTATTTGGACATTGCATTTGAACAGTGGGCAGATGTCGACTGGATGGGAGCCTACATTTGCTGGACTTTACCTCTGTTTTGCCACATCGAGTCTCATCTTCAGATTCGTCAAAGCTGGGTCCTAGCAGGGCGGATCCTGACAAAAATAGACAGACTCGGTCCTCATCACTGAGTGGACGAGGACAACCCATCCTCACTGCTGGCTCCACCTGATGAGAAGAGGCATGTCACGTAAGACCAACACTCCTTTCAGGCAGCTCCACTATGAAATCCATAGAAATCTCTCTCCAGGGTGCTGAAGGATCTGCTACAGTTTGTAGAGGTCCTGGGGATTTTCCTTGTCGTCGTTTTGCAGCTGCACAGGTGGGGCAGCTAGCAAAGTAGCTCTCAATGCCTTTTTAAAGGGATGGCCACCAGAATTGTCTTTTGATGAGGTGTAGGGTTTTTACAAATCCAAAATGTCCAGCTAACTTGGAGTCATGGCATCATTTCATGAGGTCCAGTCTTTGGCTTGCTGGGACGTAAAGCTTGTTCTCGACCCATGCTAAGCCATCTTTAATTGAGCAAATATTTTTGTGAGCCTGGAACCAGTCATCCTTAATTAGTGCCTCCTTAAATTTGGCAGCTGATTCATTGTCAGCAAGTGGTTCTTTTTTGGCTTGTGCTTGAGTTAGGGTTGGCTGCTAGCTGGGGTGTTTGGATCATAGGTTTAACAATTTTAGTCTTTTTGCTGTTGTATTGGGGTTTTCTGGATAGGGCATCAGCTAGGGAGTTCCCCCCCCCCAGGAGATACTTGAGACTAAAGTTAAAACTTTTAAAATATTGAGCCCAGTGTACTTGTTTAGGGGAGAGTTTTCGTGGAGTTTTTAAAGCTTCTAGATTTTTATGATCAGTCCAGATTTTGAAGGGGATTTTGTTCCCTTCTGGGAAGTGTCTCCATGTGAGGAGAGCCCATCGTACGGCATATGCCTCCCTCTCCCATATAGCCCATCTTTGCTCAGTTTCTGTCAATTTCTTGGACGTGTATGCACACGGTTGCAATTGCTCATGTTTATTCTTTTGGAGTAGGATTGCTCCTATTGCCACATTGCTGGCGTCTGCTTGGATGACAAATGGTTGTTCTGGGTCTGGGTGTTTTAGGACTGGTTTGGCTGAGAATAGCTGTTTAAGTTTTTGGAATGCCGCTTGGCATTCCATGGTCCAGTTAAGGGGTTGCCTTAGTTTTGGTTTCCCCCCCCCCTTTTGTTTTTAACAAGTTTGTAATGGGAAGGGCAATTTTCGCAAAAGCTGGAATGAACTGATGGTAAAAGTTTGTGAAACCCAGGAAGCTTTGTAGTTGTTTGCGGTTTTGGGGCAGCTCCCAATCAATGACTGCTTTTACTTTTTGTGGACCCATTTCTACTCCCTCATGGGATATTTTATAGCCCAGGTAGTCAATTTCTTGTTGGTGGAACTCACATTTAGAGAGTTTTGCATAGAGTTTGGCAGCTTGGAGTTTTGTGATGACTGCTCGGACTAGTTTTATGTGCTCTGCTTTTGTTTCAGTGTAAATTAAAATGTCATCAAGGTAAACTAGGACCCCTTTGTATAAATGTTCATGGAGCACTTCGTTAATTATTTGCATAAACACTGCAGGGGCTCCCTGTAATCTGAAAGGGAGTACTTTAAATTGGTAGCACCTCAGCGGAGTGTTAAAAGCAGTCTTCCACTCATCCTCTTTTCTAATTCTGATACGGTGGTATGCCTCTCGCAAATCTAGCTTTGAGAAAATTTTTCCTTTAGAGAGGTGTGGTAGCATGTCCTTCATAAGAGGGAGTGGGTACATATTTTCCACGCTGATCATGTTCAGGTTCCAGTAGTCAATGCACAGGCATAAGGTGCCATCTTTCTTTTCGTGGAATAACACTGGGGCTTCTATTTTTGGTTGGGTGGATTCAATGAAATCCCCTTTTAGGTTTTTGACGATAAACGCTCTGAGTTTGTCTAGTTCTCTGGGGGACATGCAGTACATTTTCAGTTTTGGCAATTTAGCCCCTGGTAGGATTTCAATGGCACAATCTGTGATGTGATGGAGTGGAAGTTCATCAGACGCCTCCTCGCTAAATACCTCAGCCAAATCCTGGTATTCTTTGGGGATGCTAGTGGGTTCAGCAGGGTGGCCAGTCATTGCCGTTTCCCTGTTTTCCTTTCCTTCCTCTTTCCCTCTGGGATGTTCATGAAAGTTACATGCCCATGGAATTTTACGGTTCCTCTCTTCCAGTTTATTTTAGGGTTCCACTTCTGTACCCACGTGAGCCCTAGGACTAGTGGTCATTCCATTCCTAGGGCTACTATGAACATGAGGATTTCGCTATGATTTCCCAGCTTCATTTGTAATGGTTCTGTGGCAAAAATGGCTGGCTCCCCCCTGCTACAGTTCCATTTAGCTGGCAGAAAGCAATGGGGGGTTTTATTTTCCTTAGGTGAATTCCCAATCTCCCTGCCAGGGTTGGGCTAATTAGGCATTGGGTGCACCCTGAGTCCAGCAATGCTGCTACTTCCTCCCCTTTCCCTCGACTGGGGATAAAATGTCTTAGGGGTAGGGTGAGCATTGGGTTGCTTACCTGTGAAAGCGATCATCTTCTGGATCGCTTTCGGACTGGCTCAGGTCCTTTTGGGATGCCAGAGTTTCTTCCTCTGATTTTGGAGGGGAACGGAACTCCACAGCCTCTCGGCTTCTCAGCACAGCCTCTCGGCTTCTCAGCACGGTTTCTTTTCCTTGGGGGGTGATTTTTGCAGGCTTCCCCCCTGATGGGAGATCAGGCTTTCTGGCGGGGTTTTTTGAATGGCACTCTGCTGCACAGTGCCCCTCCTTCCCACACTTAAAGCAACCTGGTGGCCTCAGTGCCATGGCAGTTTGGGGTTTGAATGGCTCTTGCTTCCCCTGGGGTGATTCTCCAAGCCCTGCTGGTGTGGAACTGGTTTCAGGTTATGTCTATCTCTGCCTCCTTTGCCACCAGGTACCATTCATGCAGGCGGTTAGGGGCGCCTCAGGCTAGGCAGGCGGTGTACAGGTCATCGTTGAGTCCATCTTTGAACCAGCAGACTAGGATATCTTCTGGCCAGTCGACTCGGCTGGCCAGGTCACGGAATTCTTCAGTGTATTCAGCTACAGGACAGCGGCCTTGTTTTACAACTCTAATGCAGTTGCAGGCTTTGCGATCGGTGAGGGGGTCTTTGAAGTGGTGGCACAGGGCTGTCATGAATCGATCGAAGTTTCGTAGCTCTGGAGCGTCAGTGTTGTGGTGGCTCACCATCCACCTGGCAGCTGCCCCTTCCAGGGCTAGGGTAACGACTTGCACTCGTGCCCCCTGGATTGGGAAATTCCACCCGTACTCTTGCATGTAGGTGAGGACTTGAGCCAGCTAAAATCCCAACTTTTGGGGGTCTCCATCAAATCTTACCCCCAAGGGGGGCCTTCCTCTTTAGCTGTGGCCCCCTGGGTTGGCCAAGGATGATCGCTTGGACTGGAATGGCAGGAAGTTGGATACCTGGCATGACTGCTGCTCCACTGGCTTGGTTGTCTGCTTGGTCAGCTGTGGCTGGGTCGGGGGTGATGGCTCGACCTTCCTGGGCTGCTGGTCTGCCTTCTCTCCTTCACTGGTGACCCTGTTCGCCTCGAACATTGAGGTTTTCCAGGGCTTCCATCACAATACGGTTGATGTACCGCTTCAGTTGATCATCCACCAGTGGTTCCTCGATCAGCTCTTCCTGATCGTAGAGGGCCTTCAGCTCCATTTTCCACCAAGGCTTACAGCTGCCATGGGTGAGGGTCACCCCCTTGGCTCTTCCATCCCAGCTGTCTCTCTTTCTTATGCCGATTGACCATTGGGGCTGCATGGAGCTTTCGGGGACAGCTTCAATGTCCTCGATGGGACCTATGGTGCTGGTGTCTGGCTGGGTAGTTGTCAAGATTTATCCTCAGCACTCAGCTTCCCCTTGCTCGCTGCTTCATTTGGACATTGTTGCAGGGTCCTCTTGGTAGAGTGGAAATTGACGGGGGATTTCCTCTCCGGTTTGACCACTATTGCAGAGCCTGCTTTATGTAAGGACCAGCCTCTCCCCCCTTTCAAGAAAGTATAGACTCTTGCAAACTTTGTATTACAAAAGGAACCTTTTATTGAAAAGGGGTGAAAGCAAGTCAAAATTCAAAGCAGGCTCTGAGATCCTTCAGGGCATACAATCTAGGATAAAGGAAGTTAGGAACCCCTCCCCACCGTCCAATGTGGATTCCCACCAATCTGCAGGTCTGAAGATTTTATTGTACTGGCATTTCTGAGAAACAGATAAGAAGAACTTCTCAGGGCCATCTTGCAACCTTTTCCTCTCATTTCCCAAGAGGTGAGAATTCTCCAGGCATTGCTGGCACCAGGCAACAGTTATAAATCAGGTTAGAGTTTTATATAAAGAGGACCAGGCAAGAAATAGGATACTTAGGATACATAGGAAAGGGAACTAAATGTGACAAATCCAAATCCCCCCCTTTTCTTCCACTAAGAATGGAAGATATATGGATCTGACACACAGTTAGCAGCTAAACATTGTAGACTCCACTTTCATACTAGCAATTGTGAAATTTTTAGCATATGCATTAAACTCAAATTAATTTTCCAAGTTACTTAAGACAGCATTCTAGATTCAAGAACTACTGAGGAAGATAATATGACCTACAGGAATTGTTATATATGATCAAACATAACAGAACCCGGTATTTCTTGATAGAAAAA
This sequence comes from Diadophis punctatus similis, assembly GCA_023053685.1. Classification (NCBI taxonomy): domain Eukaryota; kingdom Metazoa; phylum Chordata; class Lepidosauria; order Squamata; family Dipsadidae; genus Diadophis; species Diadophis punctatus. Next base: position 8,998,393 of record JALIGW010000010.1, on the reverse strand, counting down.
CAGCATGTTTCCTTTTTTCCTTTGGGCTAGAAATACTACATTTTAAATTATTCCACTGTACTTTGATTCAGATCAGTCAACCGAGTTCCATGCTATGCAGTTTCATGGGGAAAAAAACCTTCATTATGGTATAGTATGAGTAATAAATCATTGTCCTTGTTTTTGTTGGGATTATTGCTAAATGCCAATGGTCAAGATTATTTCCTAATAGAAAATTATCTCAAAGTTGTCCTGGAAATTACATTTCAGGGAACGAATAACCTTGGTGGCTGTAGCTCATTTATCTCACTTTCACTTGTACATTAGTGGGCATGTTCTTCCTCCTAGTAATGAACACTAGTTATTAAAGCAAAAAACAGCCATACAAATTGGGCGTCTTCCATTTTTCTTTTAAGAAATATTTTTAATGAATTAATAATGTAGAAAACTTTTTGAACTTTGCAGTCACCATGAATCTTCCCTTTTTACGATGAATACATGGTTTCTTAATTAAAAGATAGCTATGAAAACCTTTTTGTTAGTTTCATTTTTCAATATACTTTGTCCATAGAGATATAGCACTTAGCAATAGCACATAGACCAGTGGTTCTTAACCTTGTTGGAGGTACTGACCCCCTCCAGCTTCATATGCGCATTCACTGAACCCTTCTTAATTGGAAAAATAAAATATGATTTTTTCAAATTCAAAACATAAGTATATATTTAGGTATATATTTATACATAGGTATATTTTTATACATAGGTGCACAAAATGAACAAAACCATTAAAGAACAAAACCATTAAATATTAAAACATGATTTTCACACAAAAACAAAAACATAATAATGAATATTTACTGCAAATCAGTGTGACTTCTGCTGTTGCCTTTCAGAGACCAGTTCAGAAATGCGCGGCTTTACCTTGGCAAGTGCCACTCTCATGTCATTTTCGCAACAAAGTCTGTTCCTTGTCTTCGTTTTTATGTCCAGCATCCTCGAAAAGGATTGCTTGCAAAGATATGTTGTAACAAACGGTATGAAAATCTTCAGAGCTTTCTTAGCAATAACAGGGTACGTTACCACTTGTTGACACCAAAACGTGTTGAGAGCGTTGTTGTTCTGAAGAGTTGCTGTTGAACCTGGCTCTGCTGAATTTCAATGATTTCATCGAGGTATTCATCATTGACATCTGTTGTCTCAACACTAAACGTGAACAGCTGTCTCACCCATGCTGGATATGACTCTCTTGTATGGAAGTATCCGTTGAGAGACTTTGCAAGCGAATCTAAGTGCGTGGCAATTCCTTGCTTCAGTTCCGCAGGTACAGAAATGTCTCCGATTCCAGATACATCTTCGATCTTACTTACACAGTCGTCTAGCAGGGGAAAGTTTGCAAAGTTATCGTTCTCTATTCGTCGTTTCCATAACGGTAGCTTTTTTTGAAAAGCCTTCAGGTTTTCTTCTGCTTCGATGATGTTGACTCCACCGCCCTGCATCTGTTGATTGAGATGATTGAGAGCTGCGAAGATATCAGCCATGTACGCTAAAATGAGAATGAACTCAGAATTTTTGAAGCAATCTGCATGACAATGTTGGTGCTCTTGCAAAAACAGGGCTAATTCCACACGCATGGCAAAAACACGATTCAGCACCTGTCCCCGGGATAACCACCGAACGTTAGAATGGTACAGAAGTACCTCGAATTCAGATCCCATTTCTTTACACAGCTCCCTGAAGATGCGGTGCCTCAGAGCACTATTTCGCACATAGTTCATGCATTCCACTACAATTTTTAATACTTCTGCCAGTTTTGGAGGCAAGTTTTTTGTTGCCAACGCATGCCTGTGCAGAGTACAATGCGTAACAATGATGTGTGGTGCATCGGCTTTCACTAGCGCACCAAAACCAGACTTTCTTCCCAGCATGGCTGGAGCTCCGTCCGAACAAACTGCAGAAACCATATCCCACGAAAGATTGTTATCTTTGAAGAAGTCATCCACAAGTTTCTTCACATCGGCTGTTGTAAGAGGCTTACAAAATAAAAAATCTTCCTTTATCACGTCGTCTTTCACATAGCGCACGAATACTGCAAGCTGGCTTAGATTGGAAACGTCTGTGCTCTCATCGAGTTGAAGGCTGAATTTTGCCAGGCTTGAAATCAGATCTGCAACTACTTGAGCCAAGATGTCTTTGCTCATGTCCTCTATTCTGTCGCTGATGGTGTCATTTGAAAGAGGAATTTGGGATAACTTAACTTCAGCTGCTTTTCCCAGCATGATATTCGCCATCTTCAACACAGCTGGTTTTATGAGTGTTTCAGCAATGGTGTGTGGTTTGCCCTGCTTTGCGATCAGGTAAGCAACTTCGTACGATGCTGTGAGGATCGATGTGTTGATGGATACAAAGCCAAGAACAGGCAGAGTAGCCTTTTCATCGAATCTAGCTCTCTTCACCTTGAATTCAGCGAGCGTTGTGTTCTTGTATTTTCCATGCAGCTTAAGGAAGTGTTCTCTTAGTTTTGCCGGTGCTAGACTAGAATTGCTCAACTTGGCATTGCAAATCATGCAGTTAGGACGCTGACTCCCATCACGTTCCGTTATACATGTGAATCCATATTGTACATATTCGTCTGACCACTTTCTTTTTTTGCTCGACATAGTTAGTATGAAGGGATTAAAATATTAAGAAAGAAATCACACGACATACCATCACGACAGTTACAATTCGACTACTGGGCTCACCAAATTCCCTGCAGCACAGATAGGCCAAGTGATGTGGCGTTATCACCTGCAGCCAATGATGGACAAGCGGGGCGTGTCATCACGAATCATATGAGTCGGGTGTGTGTCTTGACCTCCGCCGAACCCGCGAGACTGACTCACCGAACCCCTAGTGTTCGATCGAACCCAGGTTAAGAACCACTGACTTAGACTTATATACTGCTTCACAGTGCTTTTACAGTCCTCTCTAAGTGGTTTACAGAGTCAGCATATTGCCCCCAACAATCTGGGTCCTCATTTTACCCACCTCGGAAGGCTGAGTCAACCTTGAGCCTGGTGAGAGTCGATCTGCCAAATTGCAGGCAGACCGCAGTCAGCAGAAGCAGTCTGCAGTACTGCATTCTAACCACTGCGCCACCACGGCTCTATGTTCCTCTTTCTTTCATGAGAGCAAATATTTCATGGTAAAGCAATACTTTCTTTGAATACTATTTTTTTTTAAATAGAGTGCTAAAGTTGTCTTTCCTAACATTTATGATTATGCAGTACTAGACAAATTATTGGGAGTCAAGTGGCATACAAGGTTAATAAATAAACTAATAAATGTTTCATGCAGAAATTTTCCCATATGATGGTCACATTATTAATTACAAGGTTTTCTATCAAAACATAATAATGGCTACAACTTATTGTTGTAATTGTGCCAGATGTTACAATTAGTTTGTGACATAGTAACAGAAATTTCTTTGAAAGCTAAAAGTTTTTGAATGTTCTTTTATTAATTACTCTATTAATTATTATGAAGACACATAATATATAATGCAGATATGAGGAAATAAATTACAGCTCACATTTTGTAAAAAACAATAAATAAAAGTAAGTTGATTATAAAGTTGATTATTTTAAAGATAAGTACCCCATTGTAGATAAAATCTGTGCCAGTAAGACACTCTGAATTAAAAACAAAAAACACTGTCCATTTAAACTCCCTATAGATTTATGTTTCATAAGTCCAGTACAACCTTGTCTGTGATCTCATAAGTTTCAAAACGTATTTGGTTTCATACAATATAGTATGCTAAGACCAGACCAAACCATGTTGTGTGCAATGTTTAGTGCAATACATGACCAAAGTCTCATTTTGAAATGTGAATTGGCTTCAATCATGCTATCCTATCAGGCCAGATTCTAATTTTATGTTTCACTGCTCGACTGTTTGCTGATCTGAGAATGGCCATCCTGTTTCCTACATTATAGTAGAAGAGAAAACTATTTGGTCCAAAACAATACAATAGCCTAGAAAGCCAAAAAGGCATACCTCTTTTATTTAAAGTCATCTTTATAAAACTTTATAATTCATTTAATAATATGAAGCATTTTGACCTGGACAGAAATGATTTCTTCCCCTGCCAAGTCTTCCTAATTCAAAAGAATGTTTGATTATTTACCGGTGTTTACATTTTTATTTGTTTAGAAATGGAAATCAATTATTGATTGACAGCCTTGCTTTACAGTGCATAGAAGTGAAATGAAGGCTTATTTAATTAGTGTACCAGAAAAGGGCTAATTAGGTAATTGTCTCTAATAAAGTGATGTCTCAGTTGAAATCAAGAGAAGAGCCAGCCTTAAAAATGAAATGCAAATGTTTATTCCATTTTCATTGATTAGAAACATAATGTGACATTCATATTTTCTCCTGTCAAGTTTCTCTGTCTCAAATAATTTATTTTGAAGTACTCCCCCAAGGTCTGAATTTTATATTTTTAATATACTATAGTTAAATTTGAAGACTTCATTTTACAGACCCCTATTTTATATGTGGTAGCAGAACTACATATATAAATAACATAGGATTCTACTTCATAGTCTCTATCTAGGCAGGACATACATAGGAAAACGAATAACCATAAAAAACCCTTTATTAAATCTTATATAGGAATACATATATTCAAAGAAAAGATTTACCTTTGTATCTTGTTAACTTAGCTACCTATACATAGTTTATTTTCATATATAAACAGAACTGTAGAACCAAATATAATGAATATATTTTAATTAGAGTTCACATCTTACACATTCTACTGAGTAGCTTGGAATGGGAAGAACATCTTACTATGAGAACTCAGTCTGCACAGGAATTGGAGGTGGGGTGTCAGAGAGAGTGTGTGTAAGGTGGTCAGTAAAGTATACAAATCCCAAGCTATGCAGGGCTTTATATAAAATGATTAAAATATTGACATATAGCCAAAAAGTAATTAGGAGTTAATGAAGTTTCTGAAGAATGATAAACATTAGAGCAGTGGCTTGGAAGCCCCCAGACAATCCAGGCTGCTAAATTCTTCATTACCCAATTTGCCTGACATATATTACTTTATTTCCACTTGGAGATAATCAGAACACACACTGTCATAGAGAGGGCAACTTTTGACAGAAAAGGAAAAAAATGTGATGGAGTAGCCATCACTGACTATTAAATTCATATGAAAAGAGATTGGTCTACAATGACATCTAGGTCTCAAGCTTTGGACTCAATTCTTGACTGCACCACCTACAGATTTGCTGCATAGGTTAGTTAGAAGCTTGATTGATTTTTCCATATTTCAGGGAGTTTCCCATCAATTCCTGTAGTCTTCCAGTTTCCAATGATTGGAGTGCTGATCTAACTTTATCTTCTTGTAAGTAGGGAATATATTATATGGTACCTTAGATGTTGACAGCTCTAACATACAATGTTTCAAGATACTCTGTCCATCTTTGTTTGATCTGTTTTGAATCAGTTACTATCTATCTATTTGCATCTGCATACCAGTTTGAGGTAGGGATCTCCTTCTTTCAGAGTTATTGTGAAATATTTTGTTTTTATGTCTGTTTTCATTTTCCATGTCTTCACAAATGTTGTGTCAGGGTTCCGATGGATGCCCTAATTAAATCATGGGTCTTGAGCCAAGCTTCAAAAGAAATCCAGTTATTTATTAGGAGCTTCATGTCGGCACGTTCCCAAGTGGAGCCAACTCTGACCCTATGTCATTTATGCTCCAGTATGACCCTGTTTCCCCCCTCCTCCCAGGGTGTGTCATTAATCACATTCACCAATGTAGAGTTCACTCCCCTCACTGCTGTATGTAACCCTGGGATACAGCCTTGAGAGAGATAAGGGTGGAATGTGCTTCTGTCTTGGGCTGCTATGCCATTTCACTGGTTTCCCATCCCCTCTGACCTATGGCAACTCGAGAGCAGGCCAGGGATGCTTGTGAGTTGACATTCGGCTCCCCTCACTTCCTGAAGGCAACCTGTGCAAAGCAAAAACAAATTGAGTACAGGTATAGATTTTAGGGTTGTGACCCCCCCCAGGCTTGTTTGGGTTGTCTGCATGGAATTTTGCTATCAGGCAGTCAGCCTGGATGTTCCCAAGCTTTACCCAGAATGCCTCTGATAAGGGGTAGCCCTTCCACTTGATTAAGTATTGGAGTTGTCTCCTTTGCCACCTTGAGTCGAGGATTCACTGTACCTCATAATGGGTTTGGCCCCCTATGACCACAGGGTCTGGGGGTTCATGGGGTAGTGGCCCCAGGGTCAATCCGACCATGGGTTTTAAGAGGCTACTATGGAATACCGGGTGTATCTTCCTTAGCAGTCAGGGTAATTTTAATTTTAATGATCTTTACTATGGGGAATGGTCCCATAAACTTTGGCCCTAGTTTCTTGCTGGGGAATTTTAACCTCAGGTATTTTGTGGAGAGGTAGACCTTCTCCCCCACCTGGAACGGCCTTTGCAGGACTCGGTGCTTGTCTGCCTGTTTCTTATAGGTTTGTGCCGCTTTAGTTAGCGCTTTCTTGACATTCTCCCAGGTTGCTTTCAGCATTGACATCCAGTCGGTCAAGCTGACTGAGGAGAGGGGGTCCCTTGGATATTCAGGCATTGGGACAAAGTCCATACCACTCACTACTTTGAATGGATTTAGTCCCATACTACTGTGAACAGCATTATTGTACGCGACCTCAGCGAAGGCAGGAGGTCCGCCCAATTGGACTGCTGATAGTTCATGTAACTCCTCAGGTACTGTTCTTCCATGGCATTCAGTCTTTCTGCCCCCCCCCCATTGGTACTCAGATGAAAACCTGAGCTAAGGCCTTGGGATGACCCAATGGACCGCAGGAACTCCCTCCAGAGTGAGAACTTAGCTGTGAACTGGATCCCTCCAGAACTTAGCCGTGAACTGGATCCCTCTGTCTGAGATAATTCTCTGTGGCACTCCATGCAGTCAGTAGATGTGCTTCAGGAACAGTTTGGCTAGCTGCTGGACCGAGGCTAGTCCACTGCAGGGTATGAAGTGTGCCTGTTTGGAGAATAAGTCTATTACAGTCCAGATCACCATGTTTCCCCCCTTTTTTGGCAACTCCACTATAAAGTCCATTGCTATTTCCTCTCTTGGCCTTGTTGGTTCTGACAGTTGCAGCAGTCTGGGGGGTTTTCCTGGTTGTTTCTTCATTGTGGCACAGATGGTGCAACTTTCCACATAACTGTCCACATCTTTTTTTTATGCTGGCCACCAGAATTGTCTCTGTGCTAAGTGTAAAGTCTTTAGGAACCCGAAGTGGCCTGCCGGTTTGACGTCGTGATTCCTCTGGAGAATTAGGGTGCATAAGGATTCTGATATGTAGAGTTTCATCCCCTTCCATGCTAGGTCATCTCTTTTTGTCATGATGTGTTGGTTGTCTCGGAACCAGGGGTCTGCTAATAATTGGTACAGTACATTTATTGAATAGCCCGAAGACCTTTTCAAAAAAGAAAAAAAAAGAAAGAAAAACAGAACAAACAGGTACAGAAACAACCGTACAAAAATATATATGGTACATGACATCAAAATTCAACGATATCAAAATTCAATAACTAAATTTCTAAAATGAGATAACCCAAATAAAATATCTCATCTCTAACTCAGCTCATCATTCTTACAATCAATGAAATTCTTTTCAATGTAGCTGGCTCGTATTGCTGTCATCCTATTAAGATAGCGAGTGATAGCCCTTACCAGGGGAGGAGAGTCTGCCTTCAATAGAAATGTTAATTTATGCCTTACATTCCAGTGGCAAAATTTATTTATAATTGGGGACAGATATTGTTTTCTTACTTCCTCATACATCCTACATTCAAATATTATATGCGCCGTAACCTCGACAATGTTTGCCCCACATATACATGTTCTTTCGTCATACGGGATTTTCCGATACCGGCCGAATTTAACGTTTGTATCTAAAAGTTCAAATCTAAACTTGACAAATAATTCTCTCTCCAGTGATGGCATTTCTAGGAGTAAATATTTTTCCAGGGTGAAAGTTGTTTTAACTGCTGTCAGAAGCTTAAGGGAATGATTAGTTGAAAAAGTTGCCATGTCCATTTGCCCATGTCTATCTTTAATCCGTTGTTTAACTTGCTTCATTGTGTCGCACAACGGAAACCCTATGCCATATCGATTCAATATATCTGACAACTGAGTTAACCAAAAATACCTTTGAGGGTTTAAGATCTGCTGTTCCTCTAGGCAGATTTTAGGAAGTCTACTGGCTTCCATCTGAGTCATTTTTAGACAGTAGGCTACCGCCCTAGTGATTGTATATGTATACAGTGAAAAATGTCCCAATTCAGCTCTGACAGCTGCCGTGGAAGTGGAATTATTTACCCCCAGCATCCTCCTTAACAAATTATTTTGAGGAGGGCCTCTGAAAGACCCCAGATTTCGGCACCATAGAGCATAATTGGAACAAGTTTAGCCTGAAAGACTTTACGAATTGGTAAAATCAAGGTTGGTTGGATACGTTTACTTAATTTAGATACAAGGCTTGCCCCAGCTCTGACCTTTTGAGAGAGGTATTGATGGTGTAGAGTCCAACCACCTGCACTGGAAAAAACAATTCCAAGATAGGTATATTGAATAACTTGTTCAATCTTTGAATCATTAATATGCCAGTTATGCTTTTTATTCTTATTGCCAAAGACTAAAACTTTTAATTTAGCTACATTTATAGTCAAATGATTTGTAGTACAATAACATGAGAGCTTGGCGAGAAGTCTCCTCATCCCTATTTGGGTTCTAGAAAACAACACTAAATCATCAGCATACATTAATACATTAATAAATCTAGCTCCTATTTGGGGGTGCTAAGAGTTAGGTTTTGAGTTTCATGGTTAGATCGCTTGCGGGTTGGTCTTGCTGGATGTGGTGTTGTCATCTGGTGGTCACCTGAGCGGCTGTTTGGGTAAGGGGACAATGGCATCTACTACCTCCTCTCGTTTGCATATGTACTGGGGCATGCGGGAGAGGGCATCAGCTAGAAAGTTCCTCCCCCCTGGAATGTGCTTTAGCACAAAGTCGAACTGGTTGAAGTATTGAGTCCAGCGGACTTGTTTAGGCGATAGTTTTCGCGGGGTCCGAAGGGCCTCCAGATTTTTGTGGTCAGTCCAGACTTTGAATGTTCTCTGCCCCCTTCCATCAGATGGCACCAGGTTAGCAGTGCCCATCTCACCATGAAAGCCTCTTTTTCCCATGTGGCCCATCGTCTCTCTGTGTCCATGAGCTTGCAGGAGGTGTAGGCGCAGGGTTGTAGGTTTCCTTGGCTATTTCTTTAGAGTAGCACTGCTCCCACTGCCACGTTGCCACATCTGCTTGGATGACGAAGGGATCAGGTTGCTTCAGCACCGGTTCCTTTGCAAACAGTTGTTTCAGTGTTTCAAATGCCTTTTGGCAGGTTAAGTCCCACTGTAGGGGTTGTCCCGGGTGGGGTTTCATTCCTGGGTCCCCTGTTTTTAGGAGGTCTGTCATGGGTTTGGCAATCTTCGCGAAGGAGGGGATGAATTACCTGTAGAAATTTGTGAACCCTAGGAAGCTTTGTAACTGTCTGCGGGTGCGAGGGGGTTGGCAGCCTAAAATGGCTTGTATTTTGGCTGGGTCCATCTCTATGCCCACTGATGAAAATAGGAAAATAAGCTTTAGAGGTGATGAAATCTTTTCTCTTTGGAACTAACCCCTAACAAAAGAAACTCGAGTATAAAGTCTAAAAATAACAAGATATTTATTTCGGTATAAAAGAATACAAAAGCAATAAATCTTAATAACTACATCTTGACAATCTAAAACATACGCCCTCTCTCTGAGAGAGCTAGCAGCAGAAGAAGTAATGGAGGATAGAATGGAATGTGCATATGCGCAGTTCACTCTTCACGTGACTGCTTTGCTTTGCTATGAATCTCTGGGTCATAAAGTCTGACATATGAGTACAGCTGACAATCAAAAAATCACATTGTGACACCCACATTTGACACTCGGTAGCCCAGGTAGTCTAGCCGTGCATGGTGAAATTCGCATTTTGATAGCTTGACATACAGGTTGGCTGCCAGAAGCTTTTCCAGTACCTGGCAGACTGGGGGTATGTGGTTGTCCATGGTCTCGGTGTAGATGAGGATGTCACCAGGTAGACAAGGACCCCCTTGTAGAGGTGCTCGTGCATAACTGTCTGGTTTGGTTCTGCAACCCAACAAGACAGACACAGACTTCAGAGGATAATTAAAACTGCAGAAAAAACAATTGCTACCAACCTGCCTTCCATTGAGGACCTGTATACTGCACCAGTCAAAAAGAGGCCTGTGACAATATTTACAGACCCTTCACATCCTGGACATAAACTGTTTCAACTCCTACCCTCAAAACGATGCTATAGAGCACTGCACACCAGAACAACTAGACACCAGAACAGTTTTCCCCCGAATGCCATTACTCTGCTAAACAAATAATTCCCTCAACACTGTTAAACTATTTACTAAGTCTGCACTACTATTAATCTTCTCATTGTTCCCATCACCCATCTCCTCCCACTAAGAACTATATGACTGTAACTTGGTTGTTTGTATCCTTACGATTTATATTGACTGGTTCCTAATATGATTTGATTGCTTATTTGTACCTGGACTATTATTAAGTGTTATACCTTAGATTCTTGATGAACGTATCTTTTCTTTTATATACACTGAGAGCATATGCACCTTGTGTGTCCAATCACACTTGGCCAATAAAAAATTCTATTCTATTCTATTCTATTCTATTCTATTCTATTCTATTCTATTCTATTCTATTCTACTCTACTCTACTCTACTCTACTCTACTCTACTCTACTCTACTCTACTCTACTCTACTCTACTCTACTCTATTCTATTCTAAACTGCATGAAACCACTGGGGCTCCCTGCAGTCCGAAAGGCATCACTTTGAATTGGAAGCTCCCTAGGGGGCAGTTGAATGCGGTTTTCCATTCATCTCCCTTCCTGATGCGTACTTGATAGTATGCTTCTCTGAGGTCTAATTTGGTAAAGACTTTTCCCTTGGCTAGGTGAGATAGCATGTCCTTCATGAGAGGGAGGGTGTATAGGTTATGTACGCACAGACAATTTATCCCCCTGAAGTCAATGCATAATCTCATAGTTCCATCTTTTTTTTCTTTGAATAGGACTGGGGCTGTGACCCATGGCTTGACTGGGTCAATGAACCTTGCTAGGTTTTTATCTATATATTTGCACATTTCTTGCATTTCCCGGGGCATCATGGCATACAATTTGGGTTTTGGTAGTTTTGCGCTGGGGATGATTTTGATGGCGCAGTCTGTCTCATGATGGGGAGGTAGGACGTCACACTCGGCCTCACTGAATACTTCCAGAAGGTCCTGATATTCTCTCGGGATCTGTTCGGCCTCTGGGGTTTTGTCAGAGGTGGCTGCCAGTTGTTCTGGTGGGCCCTTTGGGAGGGTTCCCTGTGTGGGCGATGCTTCTATTTGCTGGTGTGGAGGGGGTTGGGGTCCCCTTGCTATCCTCAGTCTGCGACTTCCCCCTTGCCACCAGATGGTCAGTCCCCACTTGTCTAGCTAGGAGAGTCCCAGTATGACTGCGTCTGTCATTTTGGGTGCTATTATGAATCGAATTACCATATTTTTTTGAGTATAAGATGCACCTTTTTACCCCCCAAAAGAGGGTGAAAACTTGGGTGCATCTTATACACCGAATGTAGCCCCACCCACCCAGCCACCCCCACCCTTTGGCCTCTGTCTTCAAACAATTTACCTGTTTGCAGCAAAGAGGGAAGAGCCTGTAAAGCCAAGCAAGTCACTAGCAGCTTCCTGACCTACAGCTGATTTGCCACGTGCTAAAATGAAAGTGAAACTAGAGGTGGTCTAGGACTCCCTGACTGGAAACTTTACTACAAAGCAGCATCCTTAGCGTGGATAAAAGAATGGATAAACTTAACTAACAAAAGAATACTAACGCTAGAGGGCCACGACCTACAAATGGGATGGCATGCTTACATATGGAGAGATGGAACTAAGCCACAACTTAACTTCAACCAACACCTAATTAGAAAATCTTTGCTAAAAACATGGTACGAAATCAAAAAGAAGAACTACATGAAAATCCCCAAATGGCTTTCAATTATAGAAGCCATGACCTACCCGAACCTAATTGATATAACCAAAGCAGCAAAATATAGCAACATATTAGATCCGACAGGGAAATTAAAAAGTAGAGAACAATTGGCGGAACAAAATATAAATATTGATTGGTTGACTTACTTACAATTAAAAACTCGACACAAAAAAGACACTGAGGGTATGGGTATAGACATGGAAGTGCAAAAACTGGATAAAATTTTGATTGGCCCAGACGAAAAAATAATATCAAAACTATATAAATATCTGCTGGAATTTGATAAAATGGAGGAAATTGTCAAGGAACCCATGATAGCATGGGCAAAAAACGTAGGTCACAACATACACTTGGCTGACTGGGAGAGAACATGGAATATAAACTGCAAAATAACTAAGTCAACAGCATACAAAGAGAATTATTATAAAATGTTTTATAGATGGCATTTAGCTCCATCAAGATTGGCCAAAATATACCCAAAAATGAATTCGGCTTGCTGGAAATGTAAAAAAGACGTAGGTACCTTCTTTCATGCGTGGTGGTTGTGTCCCGAAGCAAAGGGCTACTGGAAAAAGGTGCATGCTTGGTTACAAGAAATTACAGAGAGAACAATGGAATTCACCCCAGAATTTTTCCTTCTGGGGATAATGGAAAAACAACATCCAAAAAATATACAATATTTAATACTACATATTACAACTGCGGCAAGAATAACATATGCACAATATTGGAAAGACAATCAAATCCCACCAGAAAATATACTAATGGACAAAATATATACCTTATGTTCTGGCGTATAAGACGACTTTTTAACCCAGGAAAATCTTCTCAAAAGTCAGGGGTCGTCTTATACGCCGGGTATTGTCTTAACATCAGGCGGCCTCCCACTGGGAGCCGGGCTGCACCAAATGTTGGGCTTCGGGTGGAAAAGGGGGGGCTCATAGGGAGGATTTTAAGGAGATCAGAGAGCTGTTATCAGATGCAGCAACTGAGGAGAAGCGGCGGCACAGCAGTTCCCACGGAGCAGAAAACCTTGCAAGGAAAGGCAAAGACTCGGAAGGGGAGGGGGCGCAACTGGGGAAACTTCACCTCGCTCTCCTTCCCTCCTGCACCTGGGGTTTCCCCCTCCTCCTCCTTGCCCCCCCTGGTCCCCTACCCCACTCGCAGCATCCACAGCACTTGGTGTAAAAGACGTCGGGAGACCACGAAGGGGGACAGGAGGGAAAGGAAACTTGGTTCCTAACCCCCTCTTTCCCCTTTCCTACCTCCCCTCTAGGCATAAAAACTCTCTGCCCTTAACCTCTTCATTGAAGCCACTGCGGGGAGGGGGCTGAGGTGCTGCTGAGCAATGCAGAAATCAGGATTTCTGTTGACAGCTTGCTCGTAATTTAGGAACTCTACTGCTGCAAAACATGCCTTTAAAGCAGTGATCTTCAAACTTGGCAACTCTAAGACTTGTGGACTTCAGCTCTCAGAATTCTCCAGCCAGCTATGCTATGCTGGCTGGAGAATTCTGGGAATTGAAGTCCACAAGTCTTAAAGTTGCCAAGTTCGGGGACCCCTGCTTTAAAGCAAAAATAACAAGAGGAAAAAGTGGAATGGCTCCTTTACAAAGAAATCCAAAAGGCCTATTAAATAAGCCTTTTGCTTGTTTATTCACAAGAAAGGAACCCATTCCCTTCCCATTCAGGCACTTTCCAGAAGGAATGGCATGGTGAATTAAAACCTATCTGTACTTTTCAGCATTCATGATCCCATCAATATTGCCAACACCACTGGCAGAAATGCAGCCCCAAACAGGTCAGACGCTCCACCATGTTCCCTTGAAGGCGACAAACACTCATTTGTCCATCTCTCTCCAACTCTTCTCACATAGGGTTTCAACAAATTGGATCCAAAAATTTCAAACTTGGGTTCATCATTCCATAATACTCTTTTCCACTGATCATTAGTCCAATTTTTTTGAGCCTCAGCATATCTTAGCCTTTTCACTGTGTTACCCTTCTGCAAGTGTGGTGCCTTGGCTGCTACCATCCAAAAAGACCATTCCTGATTGTGCTTCTTCAGACAGAAGAAAGAAAGAAGAAAAAGAAAGAAAGAAAGAAAGAAAGAAAGAAAGAAAGAAAGAAAGAAAGAAAGAAAGAAAGAAAGAAAGAAAGAAAGAAAGAAAGAAAGAAAGAAAGAAGGAGGGAGGGAGATAGAGAGAGAGAGAGAAAGAGAGAGAGAGAGAGAGAGAGAGAGAGAGAGAGAGAGAGAGAGAGAGAGAGAGAGAGAGAGAGAGAGAGAAGAAAGATGTTAGGAAGGAAGGAAGACAGAAAGAAAAAGAAAGATGGTAGGAGGGGTAGTCTTATACGGCGAGTATATCCCAAACTCTAGATTTTAACTGGAAAAGTTGGGGGTCGTCTTATACGCCCAGTCGTCTTATACGCCAGAACATACGGTAGATGTGCTGAAATGGACATGCTGACTATTCAACTCAAAGGACAATGCAACTCAGAATACTACAAAACATGGACTAGATGGTACAACTGGACTAAAAAAAGAGGAAAGACTGTGTGACAACGTGAGAAGAAAACAAAGACAAAAGAGACTGTAAATTTATGATTTAATGTGCATAATTGAGATATAACAATGTTGTAAAAACGGGTGTAGATCTGTATCAAAATATTCAGATGTTTAATGAAGAAAAATAATAAAAAATAAATAAATAAATAAAAAGAAAGTGAAACTAGCTTGCAAAGAGGCAAATAGCTGGGAGAGACACACAGATTTTTATTTTCTGCTAAACTGAATGCAAGGGGATAAGTGAATAACTATAAATGTCTGTAGAATGTTCAAATTATTAGACTTATTTTTAAAGACTGCTTTATTATTGTTCTAGAGCCAGGGGTCTCCAACCTTGGCAATTTTAAGACTTGTGGACTTCAACTCCCAGAATTCCACAGCCAGCTTTGTTAGCTTTGCTGGCTGTGGAATTCTGGGAGTTGAAGTCCACAAGTCTTAAAGTTGCCAAGGTTGGAGACCCCTGTAAATCTAGACAACTTAACAAAATAAAGAAGCTTTTTAAAATAAATGCTTGCTCTGAAGAGGCCCAGTGCTATTGTATCTTCTTTTAAATAATAGAGAATAATGTATACTTCCAGAAATTTTAATTAATTTTAACAGCTCTGTACAAGTATAGTCTGAAATGTAACAGCGTCCTGTTTAGTATTAGAGTTAAATCCTGACTTACCTTGGAGTAGATCTATTTAAATAATTGGGAGGAGTTAGTGTGACTACATTTAAGAAAACTTTCTGGTATAATGTACATTTCTCCAATTCTTTGCTATTTCTATGGGTCAAGTACACATGCACAGAAATACACAGCAAACAGTGTATATCATCTGTGCTATTTGCTGTTTGCTGTTTGGCAAATTGCTTGGAGGCAGAGGCCTTTTTTCCTTCCTTTATTTTCCTAAAATAAAAGCCACACATTTCTTCTTTGTTTTACATGTCCTCAGTAATAAACATTGTGATCTTCACACTGAATGTGTTTGATCCAGGTCTATCTCAATTCATTAATGCTTAACATGTCAGTTTGTGGTCATTTCAATTCCTCTTTCATTGTATTGGGGCTTTCTCATGTTCATGCATTTAAGTTCCGTGTTCCTATTGTAATTCTATCTGTGCAGCTTTGAATTTTATTTTTGTGTATGGCAACATCAACAAAAAAATACCCCAATGGCTTAAATATAATTACATCATAAGTACATTAGCACTGTGAAAGATGTTCAGCAATTTCTCTTTAGTATGTTGAGTGCCATCTGACTTGAGGAACCCATCATCCAGCACTATATTGTCATTCATTTTATATTTTCTATAAATGTGATTTTCTTGGTAAAAATACAGGAGTGATTTCTTCTGTGCAGTAGAAATTGATGCCTCTGCTACTGTCACAAAAGTGAACATTTTTCTTCCACCAACTTCCTATATTGCTGATACCCCATATCTGTTCTTCTTGCTTTAACTGGGAAGTTGGGTTGACCTTCATAGTTTGGATGATTCTGCTTGAAATATACATTCCTGACACACTCCATACATTCCTGACATTCTTCACTCATTCCTCTCAGGAATATATCCACATAAGTTACTGCAATGCGCTCTACATGGGGCTACCCTTGAAGAGTGTCCAGCGACTGCAATTGGTGCAAAATGCAGCTGCGCGAGCTGTGGTGGGTGCACCCGGATGCACCCACGTAACACCGATCCTCCGCCAGCTGCATTGGTTGCCCATTAGTCTCCGGATCCAATTTAAGGTGTTGGTCGTTACCTTTAAAGCCCTACATGGCTCAGGGCCAGGTTACCTTCGGGACCGCATCCTGCCGCATACCTCCCTACGACCGGTCAGGGCCCACAGAGTCGGCCTCCTCCAGGTCCCATCGACCAAACAATGTCGGTTGGCGGGGCCGAGGGGGAGGGCCTTCTCTGTTGGAGCTCCCTCCCTGTGGAACCAGCTTCCCCCGGAGATCAGGACTATCCCCACCCTGCTGGCCTTCCGGAAAGCAATAAAAACCTGGCTCTTCCGGCAGGCGGGGTGAAAGCGAGACGATACTCTTTTAACTTTTGTATGTTTTTAATTATTGTATTTTATTGTATTTTAAATTGCTGTAATGGATCTGAATATGTTGTGAGCCGCCCAGAGTCCCTAGGGAGTTGGGCGGCATACAAATCCATTTAATTAAATTAAATTAATTAATTAAATTAAATTAAATTAATAACTATCATTGTAGCTTTAATACCATAAACTTTTCTAGGAATACTTTTCTAGGAATAAAATATGAAAAGTCTTAGTAATTTATAATTAGAAGATTTGGCTAAGCATAGTTTCTGGAATCCCACAAGATTGTTTCCTGGTCAGTTACTGCTTTTGGGGTTTACTCTTTATTTTATTCCTTCGAAAGTTTGCTGTAGGATTCCTTACAGAATTCCAAAAATTTACTGAAATAGAATATTTATTGTTCAACAGCAGTAGGTCTGTTTTCTACGTGGTAGCTGATTTTTTTCTCTAAAGTAATGCTTTCCAACAATTTCCTGCAGACATTAACATAAATAGATTGTATTCTTTTCTGGGAGGGAGATGTTTTCTCTAAATCTTCCAAAATTATCTAGGAAAAAATACCTATATTATGATATGCTAATGATGCAGCATTTCAAGTACAAGCTAGACTTGGATTACATAGATTAATGATACAGTTTTCTAGGTACTGCACATGTGAAACACTTTCAATAAAGCATGAAGAGACTAAAGCAGTGGTTCTTAACCTTGTTGGAGGTACTGACCCCCACCAGTTTCATATGCGCATTCACTGAATCCTTCTTAATTGGAAAAATAAAATATGATTTTTTCAAATTCAAAACATAAGTATATATTTAGGTATATATTTATACATAGGTATATTTTTATACATAGGTGCACAAAATGAACAAAACCATTAAAGAACAAAACCATTAAGAACAAAGAACAAAACCATTAAATATTAAATATTAAAACATGATTTTCACACAAAAACAAAAACATAATAATGAATATTTACTGCAAATCAGTGTGACTTCTGCTGTTGCCTTTCAGAGACCAGTTCAGAAATGCGCGGCTTTACCTTGGCAAGTGCCACTCTCATGTCATTTTCGCAACAAAGTCTGTTCCTTGTCTTCGTTTTTATGTCCAGCATCCTCGAAAAGGATTGCTTGCAAAGATATGTTGTAACAAACGGTATGAAAATCTCCAGAGCTTTCTTAGCAATAACAGGGTACGTTACCATTTGTTGACACCAAAACGTTGAGAGCGTTGTTGTTCTGAAGAGTTGCTGTTGAACCTGGCTCTGCTGAATTTCAATGATTTCATCGAGGTATTCATCATTGACATCTGTTGTCTCAACACTAAACGTGAACAGCTGTCTCACCCATGCTGGATATGACTCTCTTGTATGGAAGTATCCGTCGAGAGACTTTGCAAGCGAATCTAAGTGCGTGGCAATTCCTTGCTTCAGTTCCGTGGGTACAGAAATGTCTCCGATTCCAGATACATCTTCGATCTTACTTACACAGTCGTCTAGCAGGGGAAAGTTTGCAAAGTTATCATTCTCTATTCGTCGTTTCCATAACGGTAGCTTTTTTTGAAAAGCCTTCAGGTTTTCTTCTGCTTCGATGATGTTGACTCCACCGCCCTGCATCTGTTGATTGAGATGATTGAGAGCTGCGAAGATATCAGCCATGTACGCTAAAATGAGAATGAACTCAGAATTTTTGAAGGAATCTGCATGACAATGTTGGTGCTCTTGCAAAAACAGGGCTAATTCTACACGCATGGCAAAAACACGATTCAGCGCCTGTCCCCGGGATAACCACCGAACATTAGAATGGTACAGAAGTACCTTGAATTCAGATCCCATTTCTTTACACAGCTCCCTGAAGATGCGGTGCCTCAGAGCACTATTTCGCACATAGTTCACGCATTCCACTACAATTTTTAATACTTCTGCCAGTTTTGGAGGCAAGTTTTTTGTTGCCAACGCATGCCTGTGCAGAATACAATGCGTAACAATGATGTGTGGTGCATCGGCTTTCACTAGCGCACCAAAACCAGACTTTCTTCCCAGCATGGCTGGAGCTCCGTCCGAACAAACTGCAGAAACCATATCCCACGAAAGATTGTTGTCTTTGAAGAAGTCATCCACAAGTTTCTTCACATTGGCTGTTGTAAGAGGCTTACAAAATAAAAAATCTTCCTTTATCACGTCGTCTTTCATATAGCGCACGAATACTGCAAGCTGGCTTAGATTGGAAACGTCTGTGGTCTCGTCGAGTTGAAGGCTGAATTTTGCCGGGCTTGAAATCAGATCTGCAACTACTTGAGCCAAGATGTCTTTGCTCATGTCCTCTAGTCTGTCGCTGATGGTGTCATTTGAAAGAGGAATTTGGGATAACTTAACTTCAGCCGCTTTTCCCAGCATGATATTTACCATCTTCAACACAGTTGGTTTTATGAGTGTTTCAGCAATGGTGTGTGGTTTGCCCTGCTTTGTGATCAGGTAAGCAACTTCATACAATGTTGTGAGGATCAGTTTGTTGATGGGTACAAAGCCGAGAACAGGCAGAGTAGCCTTTTCATCGAATCTAGCTCTCTTCACCTTGAATTCAGCAAGCGTTGTGTTCTTGTATTTTCCATGCAGCTTAAGGAAGTGTTCTCTTAGTTTTGCCGGTGCTAGACTAGAATTGCTCAACTTGGCATTGCAAATCATGCAGTTAGGACGCTGACTCCCATTACATTACATTATACATGTGAATCCATATTGTACATATTCGTCCGACCACTTTCTTTTTTTGCTCAACATAGTTAGTATGAAGGGATTAAAATATTAAGAAAGAAATCACACAACATACCATCACGACAGTTACAATTCGACTACTGGGCGCACCAAATTCCCTGCAGCACAGATAGGCCAAGCGATGTGGCGTTATCACCTGCAGCCAATGATGAACAAGTGGGCCGTGTCATCACAAATCATATGAGTTGGGTGTGTGTCTTGACCTCCTCCAAACCCGCGAGACTGACTCACCGAACCCCTGGTGTTCGATCGAACCCAGGTTAAGAACCATGGGACTAAAGTCTTAGTCTTTTGTGAAAAACATAAGAGATATAAATTCACTTATGGAGGGGCAACCAGCTGAACAAGTGAAATATTTTAACTACTTAGAAATTATATACTAAGTATCTATTAGATCAGTGGTTCCCAACGTGGGGCCCACGCCCCACAGGGCGGCAATTTGATTTTTAATGGGTGCAATTCGAAAATGAGCTATTAACTGAATTTTTGAAAGCCTGCTAATTGTTCTTAGATATTTGTGATGAAATAGCTGTGTTTCATTTACCTATTGTTGTCTTTGTTAAAATGCATTTCTTAGGGCCTGGTCTGAAAAGGATATTCCAGCTGGCGGGGGAGGGAGCAACTGCCAGCCAATCAGATGTGTTCCCACTAAGGATCATGAGACTGGCAGTGTCTCTCTTTCTCTTTCCTATGGGCTTTGCTGCTGGGTGGTTTCAGGGAGAGCTGCTCTGTGGGGAGACAGAGTAGATGGCTGATGGGGGAAGCCCAGCAGTGAGGATACAGAACCAGGACCCAAGTTTAAGTAAGAAATTGTTAGATTTACAGTTATTTTAGTCTGTGTTTTCCCAGTCCATGTTTTACAAGACTTTTCCTCTCAGAGAAATCTGGGGCCGGGCCATGCATGCGTAGGCCTTGCCAGGCCTGTGTGATTCACCTCCACCTACTGAACTACCAAAGCATTTCCCCACTAAGCTGCAGGTTCAAACCAAGTGGGCAAGTAGGGGGGTCATAGGTTACGACCCCCCTTTCATTCATGACAATCTTATTATTCATAAATTAAGCTAAGAATGTTTTTTAAATTTCCCTCTTTCTGTGCCATCTTCTTTTAATAGTTATTTCTTTTAATATTTTGCATCATTTCATAAGTTTTTCTCACATTTATTTCTTTTAGTCACAAACCCTATGCATAAAATGAGCAGTGCAAGCAAGAAAAAATTTCGTCAGTATTCATAAGAATATTTAAAACTTGGCTTCATTCCTGCTATCCATGATGAACGGTCACCTTCCTGCCTCTTATGCCAACAATGCTTGACAAACGAATCGATGACACGAGGTCGTCTTGAGGCGCATTTGAAGGCGAAACATAATGTGTACATAAATTCAGATTTAAATTACTTCAAGTCTTTAAAGAAGAAGTTTGAAAAAAGATCAACAATAAAGTCTCTGTTCATTGCACAAACTGTTACTGTCAGTCGTAGTCTTGAGGCTAGTTATGAAATTTCTGTACTCATTGCTAAATCTGGAAAAAATCATACTATAGGGGAGGATTTAATTAAACCATCAATATCAGCATTTCTTAAAATAGTTCTGGAAAAAGATGACAAAGATGTGAAAGCCATACCACTCAGTAACAATACTGTTAGCAGAATAATAGATGAAATGAGTGAAGATATTGAAACACCACTTGTTGAAAAGCTGAAATCAAGAATCTCAGTACAAATGGATGAATCAACTCTGAGAGACAATGAGGCCGTATTGCTAACCTATGCATGATATATTGATAAAGGTGAATTTGCTGAATAAATGTTATTCTGCAAATCATTAGAGACCACCACAACCTCTAATAAGCTAAAAAATTACTTAGATGTCAATAATATATCAATGGAAAACATAACATTTTGTGCTGCAGATGGTGCTCCTGTTATGATGGGCAAGAAAAATGGCTGCTTAAAATTGATGAAAGATCAATTTTGATGAAGGATCAATTCCAGAAATGCTTCTTGTGCACTGTGTTATTCATAGAAAGAACAGTGTCCAAAAATATTTCTCCTGTTCTTAATGAGGTACTAAAATCAGTTATAAAATGTATCAATGCTATCAAAGCTAATGCCAAATGTGAGCATCTCTTCAAGCAATTTTGTGAAGATAAAAATGCAGACCATGTGAGACTTGTACTTCACACTGAAGTAAGGTGGCTCTCAAAGGGGAATTGTTTGAAAAGATTCATGGAACTATTTGATGTTCTTAGTGACTTTTTAAGTGACAAGCCTGCTAACTGTTGGTAGTAAAGCATTTGTGAGTGGACGATGGAATGTCAAAAAGCGTTCAAAAAGCTGAAGCGGCTCTTTGTCCAAGAGCCTATTCTGCAACACCCCGACCCAGAACAGCAATTCATAATCCAGTCTGATGCCAGTGACGTAGCTGTAGCGGTGGTGCTATTGCAGAAAAACAAAGAGGGCCAACTCCTACCGTGCACTTACGTTTCAAAAAAACTCACTACCACTGAAAGGAGGTGGGCCATTTGGGAAAAAGAAGCCTATGCCGTCCATTGGGCATTGCTCACCTGGAGACAATTCCTAGAAGGAGGTAAAGTGCCATTCGAGGTATGGACTGATCATAAAAACTCGAAGCCCTGAAGAGCCCCAGGAAACTGTCACCAAAATAAGACCAATGGGCGCAATACTTCAGGAGATTTAAATTCGAGCTGAAACACATCCCGGCTGGAAAGAACTTACTGGCAGATGCTTTGTCCAGAAAGCCACAGTATGACAGCCAAAAGGAATAGGAGGTGCACGCCATCATCCCCCCTCAACAGGAGGAGACGGCAGCACAAGTTATCACCCAAGGCCAAGCCAGACGACCGGATGCTCCTGGCCAGGACAAATTGACCCCATGCTGAAAGCAGCTCTACCCAGTGACCCCGGCTCAACGACAACAAAGAAGTCCTAACCATGAGAGAAGGCTTGGCATGGAAGGTATCCAAACTATACGTACCTGCCAGCCTGAGACTGGAAGTACTACAATGAAGCCATGACTCCAAACTAGGAGGGCATTTTGGGTTCCACCTAACCCGATGCCAGTTTTGGTGGCCAAAGATGAAAGCTGAGGTGGAAGACTATGTCAAAAGCTGTGCCACATGCGCGACCAGGAAAAATCGGCCAGGAAAACTGCCTGGATTACTGCAGCAGGTGGCTAACCCCAGCAGATCCTGGGAAGAGATCGCAATGGACTTCATCATAGAACTCCCAGACAGCAGCGGAAATATGGTGAAAGATGACAGATTAATGAAGCAGTTCCATGATAAATATCTGGATAAGCCAAAGGGTCCCCCTGGTAGGAGGTGGTTAGTGATGTTGTGTTAACCCCCTATGTTATTTTTCCTTCTTTTCCATAGCCATTTTATTTGGGATCTTAGGCCTGCCACACTTTATACTATTCTACTATGCAGTTTCTATTGTGGGAAAATGGGAGGTGGGATTGTTTGAAGTTGCTAGTGTGTAGCCATAACAAATTATTTCTAGAAAGCCAAAGTCATCCTTTGTCTCTGCACCTCTGCACCTGCACTGAAGGAAATGGGTGGATTCTGCCAGCATGGCAATAGAAGATTGGACAACGTGATGGACTTGTGGGTGTGGGGGCAAGAATTTGAACTTTCAACTGGATGGTGAAACCTGGGAAGATTCAGATTCGGGTTTCACCCAGATGTGCCAACATGGCTCTATTAATAAATTGGAATTTTGAGGAATACTTTGCCTTGGACTCTGATTTAATTTGGATGCTATTTGGAACCCTGGCACTCTACCAATCTTTACAATGTTAATGTCAAGTTCTTTGGATATCTCATCAAGTTCAATTCGATTCTTATTGGATTGCTGAAAAATAGAGCATATCTTATCAATAAATATTTTAAAATGATTTACTTGCTTTATTTCGTTTGTGGCATCATCTAAAACAAGTTGGAGGCGATGGTTCAAGTAGTGCCATATGATGATGTTTGGAAACTCTTTTGCTATTCTGTGCTCACTCCAGATTTTCTCCCAAGCATAACGTTGGCACCATCAGAGCAAAACGTTATTAAATTTTTTTGTAGGTAGTTCTGGGTAAACCCAACCTTACGTAAACTTTCCAGAACTGCAGAACATATTGTCTCTGCATCTTGTTTCTTCAACAAAAATTGTTGGTGGGTCCTCTGAGTCCTCAACTTTTATGAAAACTATCAAAACTGATTTGCAGGATACTGTTGAGGCTTCATCAATGATCAAACATATTTTCAGGTTCTGTGCAATGATGCTGGTAAACATTTCGGTTTTAATTTCATTTGCAATGCACTCAACTATTTTCACAACTGTTGGCCTTGAATGCAATCCCATTCCCAGATATACTTCATTTTCAGTTTGCAATTCTATCAGTTCTTCTATGCTTGAAATTGGTCTACATGTTTTTGCCAGGCTGTAAACAGTTCTGAACATTTTAGAAGTGGTGCCATATTTCTTTACAGAATTCTTGTCCATTGCTTTTGTTATGGCTTCTTGCTCCGCTTGTTTTACGTTGTCTCTACAAATGGTTTTTCGATTTCGATGCAAAATATTCTCTCATTTTCTTCCTTAGAGACGCCTGCTGCACTTCCTTATTTTTCCCAGCTGCCTCAATCTTGAAGTGCTTCCATTCTTTAGACACATGAACACCGCTCTCTATTGCGAAGTCATGTTTCGTACCGTACTTGCAATCTAATTTCTTGTTTGAAACTTCAAATCCCTCATACTTCTCTTGGAAGTAGCTATACTGTTGCAAGGTCCAGCAGTCAGGAAGAATGTTTTCAATTTTGGGCTCGGGTGACAACACTTAACTTGCTGCTTTCTCTGAGTCCAAGTTCAAGTGGTGGAAGTGGTGGTGCTTGTGGTGCTTGGGTTGGTATTGGATCACCCAAGGCCAATTCTGATGGTTGTTATGCCAGTTCTGGTTTCTTGGCCAAGAAACTGATCAAAGTCTGTTGCCTTTTCATCCTTCCTGTTAAAGGCTGCTACTGCAAAAGGGAAAAAAAGGAACTTTGTTAGCTGAGGACACACAATGTAAAAGCTTACACACAATGCAAAAGCAGCTGGACTTCACACAAAATGGTCCCTGCAAAAAGTAGGAACCTCACAGAGTCACAGAGAGCTCAAAAAACAACTATCACACTTTACACAAAAATAACACAAAAGCTACACAACTGATTCACACACAATGCAAAAGCAGCTGGACTTCACACAAAATGGTCCCTGCAAAAAGCAAGAACCTCATAGATCCACACAAAATGTCACATACAGCTTTGTATGTTTGCATATTCAAAAATAAAAAGCAGCTAAATTTAAAACTTCCTAAATTTTAAATGGCTATTTCCTTAAAAAAAATCCTTAAAAAACCCCCCAAATAACTATTTTTAAAGCAAAAAAAAAAAACAACCCCAACCACTTACTTACCCAATTAAAGGCACAAGGCAGGCAGGCAGGCAGATTAAGTTGCTCACCGATTATATGGATGCAGGCTGCCATGGGATTGCAGCAGGCGAAGCAAGGCAGGTGTTGCGATCAGCAGCTCGGGATTCAGTCCGAACAACAAAGGTAAGCAAGCTGGAGGCTGGGGGGGGGGAGGTGGGTAGTTAGTTGGCTTAGCCAGGCAAGACAGGTAGGCCCAGGGACCCAGGGAGCAGCAGCACAAGGCCCGCAACTGATCACTGGCGGCTGGTGAAGTACGTGAGCCCGGGGATTGGCAGGGGGTGCCTCCGTGACACACTAGGCCACAAGTGATCACTGGCAGCTGTGCGACCTATGCAAGCCCCAGGGATTGGGGGGTGGCAGCACAAGGCCCGCAATGATCCCCGACAGCTAGCGAAGTACATGGAGTTGGTGAGCCCGGGGATTGGTGAGGGGCACCGCCACGGCACACTAGGCCGCAAGTGATCTCCGATGGCTGCACAAACTACGCGAGCCCCGGGGATTGGGGAGGCGGTGGCACGAGGCCCAAAAATAATCCCCGGTGGCTGGTGAAGTACGTGAGCCTGGGGATTGGCGGGGGGTGGCACCATGGCATGCTAGGCCGCAAGCGATCCCCGGTGGCTGCATGAACTATGCGAGCCCTGGGGGTTGTGGAGGTGGCGGCACGAGGCCCAAAAACAATCCCCGATGGTTGGTGAAGTACGTGAGCCTGGGGATTGGTGGATTGATCACTGTTTTGTCTGTGAGACAGTCTACCTACTCCCCTCCCCCCAGAGTACATGGCAACTATGAAGCAGGAAAAGATGGCTTCAGCCAGGTTCGATTCAGAGTTGACAGTTGAACCTCCCCCCCCCCACTTAAAGCAAAAGTTCCTGGAAAATGCAAGAATAGGTAACGTTAGTTCACCCTCAAACACCCCTCCCATCCCCAAGAGGTTCCTTTACTTCTGAGGGTATTTCTAATGGAATTTGTTAGTTAACTGATCCTCTTCCACATCCTTACTTTTTACGCAGGTGGCTTCTGAAAGCAGATGTCCCTTCCATTGTACTAGATATTATACAATCCATTATACAATCTAGAGTCTAGAATGCTTTTAACCTCGTAATGGGTTTCTCCTTGCTCTATGACTGATGTCATGCCCCCATCGGAGTCTGAATCTGAGACTGAAGATGAACAGCTGACAGAGAGCAGGAGAGTGGCTCTGTTGGCTGTGGAGGAAACTGGGGAAGGGCAAAGTCAGGCTGGACAGAGCAGGGGAGAGGTAGAACAAGGGAGAGGGGGTTCAGATGAAGACCAAGGCCCACCCCTCCTCATCCTAGGGCACACAGGGAAGAATGCAGAAGAAAGCAATGTGGGTTGCATGGCTTACGAGGAAGGAAAGGGTCCCAATTCCCTTCACAAGGCACAGCTGGGGATGGAGTTTAAAGGAGAGGCAGTTGGGAGGGGCGTTTGTCGGGAACAAATGCTGAATTCATCTAGTGTTAAGAGTGGCATTCCTGGCATTCCTCCTGACTATTTGAATTATTGTAGTGCTTCTGTGTGCTTATCTTGTCTTGCTGGAATTATTGCCGTGAATTCTTCACTTCTGGGACTCATTATCTTGCCCTGCTGGAGTGATTGATTGCAGTCATTCTGCTTACAGCGTTTGGACTTGAGTATCTGCAGTCAGAAGCTGTTGCAGGTTTGTGGGAGAGCTTTTCTCCAGGCCGGAGAGTAAATGGGATGTTGGGGGCAAAGTTGTTGCCAATAAAAGAACTCATACCGGTTCTCTGGCTGTGTTGCCTTCGTGCCATGCTCCAGGTCATCACAATTGGTTTTGGAGCTACCCGAGCTACTGGCCTCAACTGAAACCCTATTAATGGTCTCAACAGACTGCTATGGAAGGCCGGATGCACTTTCCCTAGTAGGCAGGGGAGTTTTAGCTCTACAGTAACAGGGTTAATGATTCTCACAATAGGGAAAGGTCCTAGGAATTTTAGTCCTAGCTTCTTACAAGGCAGCTTTAACCTCAAATATTTGGTGGAGAGGTAAACCTTATCCCCCATTTGGAATGGTGGTTGAGGAGATCGGTGCTTGTCGGCTTGGGCTTTCTGGGTTCTTCCTCATTAAGAGCCTGTTTCACATTTTCCCATGCTTTCCTTAGCGATTCCACCCATTCGGTCAGGATCACGGAGGAGGGTAGCTCCCAAAGAAGCTCAGGCATGGGGACAAACTCCATTCCTGTGGTAAACCTAGTGCTGCCATGTACAGCATTGTTATAGGCTACCTCCGCAAAAGGCAACAAATCTGCCAAATTGGTTTGTTGGTAGTTAATGTAGCACCTCAGGTGTTGTTCTATCATTGTGTTAGTCTGTCCTGCCACCCTATTGCCACCCTGTTTGTATTTGGATGAAAAGCCGAGCTAAGCCCCTGGGAGGATCCAATTAGCTTGATGAATTCCCTCCAGAATTTAGCTGTAAATTGAACCTCTCGATTGGAGATTATCCTCCTAGGGACCCCATACAGCCTGTAGATTACAGATTAACAGAGTTGGAAGGGACCTTGTAGGTAATCTAGTCCAACCCCCCACCCAAGCAGGAGACTCTACACCATTTCTGACAAATGGCAGTCCAATCTCTTCTTGAAAGCCTCCAGTGATGAAGCTCCCACAACTTCTGAAGGCAAGCTGTTCCATTGGTTGTTTATTCTCACTGTCAGAAAATTTCTCCTTATTTCTAGGTTGAATCTCTCTTTGGTAAGTTTCCATCCATTATTCCTTGTCTGGCCTTCAGGTGCCTTGGAAAATAGCTTGACCCTCTCCTCTCTGTGGCAGCTCTCAAATATTGGAACACTGCTATCATGTCTCCCCGGTCTTTCTCTTCACTAGACTAAATATGCCCAGTTCCTGTAACCATTCTTCATCTGTTTTACTCTCCAGTCCCCTAATCAACCTGGTTGCTCTTCTCTGCACTTTTTCTAGAGTCTCTACATCTATTTTATAGTGTGGTGACCAAAACTGGATGCAGTATTCTAGGTGTGGTCTTACTAAGGCTTTATAGAATGGTATTAGAAGTAGATGTGCCTTAGGAATAACTTAAATTTAATGGGCTGATGGAAGACTGGGGCAAGCTATGAAATGGACTTGCTTAGAGAAGAGGTCAATCACTATCCATATGACACTAAGAGTTGACACTAAGGAGATATGTTTTGGGCTATAATTATTCAAGCTCTTTTTTTTGTTTTGCTACATTCTGATGGATGCTAAAAATCACAGATTTGGGCATTGGTACCAAGCTGGAGTTTCTGCTATGCTAATAATCCTCTTATTCTGACACATGCACATATGTATTTATAAACAGGTTGTACAATAGATTACTGCTGAATGAACTCAACAGTCTTAACTTCAGTATTATTTATAAAGTGACTTTATATTAGCTTCATAAAGAAGACCATAAATGTTCGGAAAATTATAACTTTGAAAACTGACTTTTTTTTTTCTCTGTCTCCTGATTTTGGAAGTTAAAAACTTTCTGTCTCTTACACTGGAAAGAATTTTATTTAGAGTTACGGCTTCTCTCTATACCTCTTTGGAAATATAAAAATGGTTTTAAGTCTGGAAAGATTGGGTTTTTTTTTTTCCGGCTTTTCTCTTGTGGAAATTTTGAAAACTGACTTTTACTCTTTGTTCCGTGACCTTGGATTATAACAGCAACTGATAACTTCACTAAAATAAATAAATTATAAAAGACTATTTGCCCTGGAAATTACAAGATTTTTTTTCTTTCTTTTTTTTAAAGATTTGACCCTTTTTTGCATTTCTTTGGAATTACAATAAAGAACAAGTGAAAGTTATTTGTGTTTTGCTTGTGGTCTCTGGACTTTGGGAAACTTTTGTATTTGAAAACTGGTCTCTATTTTTGATTCTCAATTCTGGATTATAAAACAATCGATAGTGATTTGGCACTTTCAGTGTAATTTTTTGGAACTACAACAATGGCTTCAAAGTATGGAATGATTGTCTTGAATAAAAGGCCTATTTATCCCTCTGCTTATACTTCTAAAATGCAACTTGCTACTGAGTCAACACCTCCACAAGCTTTGACATCGGAAAACTTATTAAATACTTTAAAGATTATGAAACAAGACTTAATTTTGGAATTTAACCAAAAAATCACTGAAATAGAAAAAAAATGCAGGATGCTTTAAAGAATATGGAAAAGCAGTTACGGATGGATATGTTAGAGGTTTGCAAAAGTTTAGCAACAAATGTTGATGTTTTGGAGGACTGTATTGAAACAAATAAACAAGCGCTGGCAACCTCGGTGGAATATATAAACAAATTTCAAAAGGACATTGCAAATTTTGAAACAGAGGTGTTGATGTCACAGTTTAGAAGAATGCAATTTGCCATTAGAGTAAGAGGGTTGAAGGAAGGTTTATATGATAATTTGAAAGGAAGAATGATTGAGGCCTTGGTACAGGTTTCTGGAATTTCTAAAGATGAGTTGGCTACACAAATAGAAAAGATATACAGGGTCAACTCGTGGCACGCAAAACAAAAACATTTACCAAGGGACACTGTTATATATTTTACCACAAGAGTTTTACGGAACAGAATTATCCAGGCGACGTTTAAGAATAATCTTCAGGTGAATGGTCAGGAACTTAGGATATGGAAAGAAATTCCCTCTAAAATGCTTAAAGCTAGAAAAGAATTTACTTTTTTGATTGATGAACTTAAAAGATTGGATTTACAATATAAATGGGAAGCACCAACAGGAGTAACGGTGAAATTTTTGGAGAAAAGATATCGGCTGAATACGATAAACAAAGCTGTTGAATTTTATGTTAATATTTTAAAGGCTGATATATCTAAAATTCCAGAAGAAAGATGTATTAATGTAGAAGAGGATAAGGAGGAAAAGTCATCTTTACCGGATCAAAATGATATAGTTTCAAAGAGTCAAAGTGAACTGCAGAGCCAGAAAGATGTGAAAAAGGAGATGGAGCACTGGGACCAGATGGAAGATGAGCTGATAAATTCAAAATCATCAAGATATAAAAGGAGGCAACCAATAAGATATAAAGAGAAGTAGTGTTGATATGTATTAGATGGATGGAGATAATATAATTGTATTTTCTTCTTCTCCCTTTTTTTATTGTTGTTTCTTCTTTCTTCTTTTTTTCTTTAAAAAAATTTTTTTTCTCTTTTTTAATAATTCTTTAAGAATTGGAATTTTTAATTTTTAATTAAAATTATTAAGTTATAAATTATTACAATTAGATTTTAAAAGTCGTTTTAAAGGAAGGATTTTTTTTTCCTTTTGCTTTAGGTTTTCGTTTTTCTCTCTCTCTCTTCTAGGTTCCTACTATTATTATTATTATTATTATTATTATTATTATCATTATCATTATTACTATTGTTATTATTTTTATTGTTATTATTATTATTATTATTAATATTAATATTACCTTTAAGGATATCTTTTTATTATGAATTAACAAGTTGTGTATAATAATACTATGTGGTTATGATGAAATTCAAAAGTTTTATTATTTAATATGTAGACACGTAATATTATTTTTAGTTTTATTTGAATTAATAAGTTGTTTTATAATAATATGTTGTTATGATGAAATTTAAAAGTATTATTATTTAATATTTAGATATTAGCTACGTAAAATTTTCTCGGTTTTAGTTAATCATGAGATTATTATTATTATTAATGTTTTTTTAAAGATTTAGTATTATTAATAATTTTTATAGGTCTAGAAAGTTGATTGAAAGGAGGAGGGAAAAACTGTTTTCCTTCCTTTGTTTAACCCAGATTATTATTATTATCAACAATATATATATATTAATATATTTTTACTTTTTATTTTTTATCTTTTAGAATTATATTGGAAATAATGGAAAATATAGAAATTTAATGATGTTAGCATTGTATAATTTGGAGTTGAGGGGTTTTTCTTTTTTCTTTTTTCTGTAATTACTGATATTACGCCCTGAATTCTCTCTGGGAAGTCCGGGGGGGAGGGGGGGAGGGAAGGGGGCGGGGGTGGGGAGAAAAATAAAAAAAAATGTTTGTACTCTGTACTAATAAAACTTTTTCGATAAAAAAAAAAAGAAGACCATAAATGTTAAATATCAAAAGTAGAACAGCTTCCTAGCAGAGATTTGTCCATCTCCCTCCCCACCTGCTAATTTTTTTAAAAAAATATTACCTTTTTTTGAGGGGCTTTTTCTAAGCCTTTACTTGATGCCATATTCGCTGCCCTTACATGTATAGGTTGGTTTCAGCGGTTTTTGGTTCAGGCTTTTATGTTGTTACTGTTGTGATGGTGACTGTGATAAATTCTGATCATGGATAATTTAATTGTTAGTTATATAACCTGCCAAATTGTAGTGGGGTGGAAGTTGGATAAATAAATAAATCTGGGATAAAAAATAAATATTGCATTAATAGGAAGTGCCATATCATATCCTGCTCCTGTCACACTAGTGTCCCTCAAGGCAGTGTTCTAGTACCAACACTCTTCATACTCTACATAAACGATCTTTGTGATCATATTATAAGCAACTGCGTTCTCTTTGCTGATGATGTTAAACTATTTAACACCACCAACAATGTTGCTACCCTTCAAAAAGACCTTGATCATGTAGCAGAATGGTCAAACAACTGGCAACTTCAAATCTCAACCAACAAATGCTCTGTCTTACACATTGGCAAAAAAATCAGAATACAAAATACAAACTTGGAGGAAACGAACTTGTAGATGACCCTCACTCTGTCAAAGACCTTGGAGTACTCATATCCAACGACCTAAGTGCTAGAGCCCACTGTAACAACATTGCCAAAAAGGCACTAAGAGTTGTTAATCTAATCTTGCGTAGCTTCTTCTCTGGCAACATTACATTGCTAACCAGAGCATACAAAACATTTGTTAGACCAATTCTGGAATACAGCTCACCTGTCTGGAACCCGCACTGCATATCAGACATAAATACAATCGAGAGAGTCCAGAAATATTTCACAACAAGAGTCCTTCACTCCTCCGCTCACAACAAAATACCTTATTCCACCAGACTTGAAATACTGGGATTAGACAATTTACAACTACGTCGCCTCCGATCTGATCTAAATGTAGTTCATAAAATCATATACCAAAATGTCCTTCCTGTTAATGACTACTTCAGCTTCAACCACAGCAATACACAAGCATGTAATAGATTCAAACTAAATGTAAACCGCTCCAAACTCAACTGCAGAAAATACAACTTCAGCAACAGAGTGATCAATGCCTGGAATGCACTACCTGACTCTGTGGTTTCTTCCCCAAACCCCAAAAACTTTAACCTTAGACTGTCTATAGTCGACCTCTCCCCGTTTCTGAGAGGTCTGTAAGGGGCGTGCATAAGCGCACCACTGTGCCTACTGTCCCTGTCCTACTGTCCTATTGTCCTCTTTTATCATTACTTTTTACTTATGTTTATACAAACTACTACTATCCTATACATGTTTGACAAATAAATTAAACAAACAAACAAACAAACAAATAAATAAATAAATAAATAAATAAATATGTGGGCCTCTATAGCAGAACTATACTGTTTTTTTGTGAATTTTTAAAATCACATTGTTGCACACAGCTCTGTTTTTCTCTTAATGTCTTGTTTCAGTCATCATTGCATTGTTGCTTGTAGCTGATATGGAGTGGCTGTTGAAATATTTCTGGGCAGGCATTCTGAATACTAATATTCAGCTTCTGTCACAAGCTGTTTTCCTGAGTACACTTTGATTTTCTTATTTATAATAGATAACAATATAGGAGTGTTCAACTGAAATGCCTCTAAGTTTAGTTAATGTTTTGCCTTCTTCTACAACCTTCTCAAATTAATGAAAATCCCTGAGGGACAAGGGGATAAAGCAGCCAGATTCTTTTATTAAATTACTAACTGTTCTGCTTCGGTTTCATCCAATCTGTTTTTCTAAACATGTTTTATTACAGTTAATGATTCAATGAGATAAGATCAGATTCCAAATTATATTATCATTACCCAATAATCCCACAACAGTATCTAGGTTTTAAACCAATGGTAAATGGATCTATCATCTCTGCTAAATATTCAGCTGTCTTATTTCAAAGATTTGATTTTTAATTACATATCAGGAATAAAGTAGTACATTTCCCAAAATATGAGCATATGTATCAAGTCAGGTAATAGTTTCCTGTCTTTGGCCACCAAAGAATGCTTTTTTATCGACAAGCTGTTGGAATCAAACAGTCCTAAAAATAGTTGTCTTCTTTCCTTCACCTGCCAGTCCTCCCATTCCCATCAGTCCTCTCATGTTTCTTTATTTTTCATAACCAAATTGCTGAGAGCAAAGCAAATATTTTTTATGACAAAGCTAACTAATAGAATAATCGTATTCTAATGTGCCACATAATACATTGTAGGAGAAACACTTTAAAATTAGATATTATTTAGTAATTCACAAAGACTGGGAAGAATGTCTTCGGAAAATGACTGGCTCAACTTATCAGGAGTTGAGCCAGTCATCAGGAGGGCTTTAAACTAAAATTGAGCGGGGATGGTGACCAATCTATAGGATCTCCAGGACCTAACTCCATGCAAGGACCCTTAGTAAGTAAGGCAAATAATGAACTAAAGAGGAATGGGAAGGAAAACAAACTCAAACGCCAAACAGGAGACACAGAAAGCACACCCAGAATCAAGCACAAAGATATCAAATGCCTTTACACAAATGTACAAACCTGGGGAATAAACAGTGTGAACTTGAAATATTAATGCACGAAGGTAGATACGACATAGTTGGAATAACAGAAACTTGGTGGGATGAAACTCACAACTGGAACATACTGATAGAAGGATACAAACTCTTAAAAAAAACCCAGACCACATAAAAGAGGAGGTGGAGTTGCACTGTATGTAAAGGACCACTATGTTACTACAGAGCTGCATGTAACCAAAGACGAAAACCCCCTATAATGCATATGGATCAACATAAAAGAAAAAAAAGAATGACATGACAATAGGAGTATACTATAGGCCACCCAATCAAACAGAAAAAAATGGATATTCTTTTTGCCAACCAACTAATGAACATATGTAGGAAACACACTGCAGTAATAATGGGAGACTTCAACTACCCGGATATCAACTGGAAAACTAGTTCTGCACCAAGTGAGAAATCAAATATGTTCCTAACCAACCTTGCTGACAACTTTGTTGTCCAAAAGGTAAAGGAGGGAACTAGAGGGACAGCCATACTGGACTTAATACTGACAAACAGAGAAGAAGTGATAGAAGGAGTTGAAACTGCAGGAACGTTGGGTGAGAGTGACCACGTCATACTAGAATTCAACATAACGCAAACACAAATAATTGAACACAACGATACCAAAGTCTTAGATTTTTAAAAAAGCTGATTTTAATACACTCAGAGAAAACTTGGGAAATATTCCTTGGATGAAAGTCCTAAAGGGAAAAACAACTCAAGAAGCTCTGAAAAACACGATTATAAAAAAGCCCAGAACAGCACAATACTGATGAGAAAGAAAAACAAGAAACCCAAAAGGAAACCAGCATGGCTGCACAAAGACCTCACTGACAAATTGAATGAAAAAAAGGACAAATACAAAAAATGGAAAGAGAGACACATAACTAAGGCAGAGTATCAACAGATAGCCAGAATCTGTAAAGAAAAAATCAGGACAGCAAAGGCCCAGAATGAACAAAGACTTGCAACAAAAGTCAATGATAATAAAAAAAGTTTCTTCCAACACATATATAACAAGAAAAAAAATCAAGAAAACAGTTGGTCCACTAAAGGGAGAAGAAGGCAACGAAGTAACAGGCAACACAGACAAAGCAGAGCTGCTTAACTCATTCTTTGCATCGGTCTTAACGCAAAAAGAAACTGCAGCCCAACTAACCAGAAACACAACTACAAAAAACAGATTGGAAAAAAAAGTTAACATAAGCAAAATAACAGTAAGAGATCACCTCTCTGAACGTGACAAATACAAATCACCAGGACCAGACGGATTACATCCCAAAGTCCTAAAGACAGAGGTGGGTTCCTCCTGGTTCGGACCAGTTCACCTGAACCGGTAGCGACCCGGTTCGGTCGGTGCCGGTCCGTGGGAGCTACCATCTATTTTTTTTTAAAATTCAAATGTTTTCGAATTTTTTTTCTTCTGCACATGCGCAGAAGCCGAGTTTCCGGCACTGTGCATGTGGTCACTATCTTGTTTTTGGCATTTTTATTTTTTTAAAAAAAATTGGGGTTTTTTGTACTGCGCATGCGCGGGTGCGGCCACGCGCTGTGAGAGGAAGCAAAGCGGCAGCAAGGTAAGTTGGAACCCACCCCTGCCTCCCTTGCGCTCGCCAAGAGGGGACTGAATTGTTACACCGTGCACGTTGACTCCAGGATGTTAGGGACTGTGAAAATGGAAGGTCACGACGCAAGCGAGTGGAACAGTTACTATGCTGAAACTCAGGAGGTGAGCAGACCCGGTGGGTGGGTGGATGCCATCAGTGACTGAGGGAAGGAGCCCCCATAGCTGCCGTCATTGCAGCTGTCCCCGCTCCCTGCAGCTTGCAGTTCCAAGTGGAAGAGGTGCTCAGCTGTTGCAAAGAAGCAGGAGCTCTGGGTGCACCATGCCCCATTCTCTTTGAGAGCCGCTTTGCAAAGCAGCTCTCAACGAGAACAAAGCTTCTTCACAACAGCTGACCGAGAGATTCCCCGAGACTTTCCTGGAAATGGGAAGCCCCGCGGCAGTCAGGAGCAATCAAAGGGGCACCGGGACCAGGGCCCTGGTTTGGTGGTGGTGGGAAAGTAGCTGGGAGTGGGTGGCAGGAGCACCGCAGGGGCCAGCGGGGCCCGACAGATCCCGGCCAGACCCTTTGGGCGGGGCAGCCGAGACCCTCCCTGCCTCCACCAGCCTCTATTTTTAGCAATCCCGGAGGTGGCTGGTGATGTGACTGGAGGCTCCGCCCAGCTGGCGGCTCCTCCGGCCCCGTGGATGCGGCCGGGGTGCCAGGCAGCCTGGAGCGTGCCACCTCCCACCCCTCAGGGTGCTCATGCTCTCACCCCACAGCCCCCCACATAAGCTGCTGGGGCTCCCAGGAAGGGGGGAATCCGGAGTGCAGGCAGGCGAGTGAGCTGACCAGTGGTGGGGTTTCCACGAAGGTGTCCTAAAACCCAAGCAGGAAAAGGGAGGAAAGGAGCCCGAGCTGAGCCTCCCAGCAATTTCCAGCCATCGCCCACTGCTGCGGGCGCAAAAAGATTTGCCGCTGCTGCTTCCTTCCTGGAGTGGCGGGGAGAGAAGAAGGGCAAAATCCAAAAGGCAGGCAGGTTGTAGCCCTCTACTTGCATGCTGTTACCAGCTCTGCACCCCCCCCCAAGACCAACAAGACACCGCTACCGGGGGCCACCGGCCGCTTTTTGGGTGCAGAGGGGGGTGAAGACCCAGTAATAAACAGCATGCAGGTAAGGGGAAGAGCTTTTCACGCTACCAGCTCATTCGCTGCAGAAAGCGGGCTCTTGGAAGAGTGGGGCGAGTCCTGCCTAATTCGGCTGCGTTTTTTTCCTTTCCAGACCAGCTCCAAGCAAGCGGGCTGGCCTGGAAGCAGCATGTCCCTTTGTGGCTGGATGCGGGACCTGAGGCAGAGTGGAGGTTGAGCAGGTGGCAGCCCAGAGCAGGGTTCGAAAGGTGGCCAAGCCTCGCCGTGTCCCCCCCCCAACCGAGAAGCCTGCAGCTGCTACCTCTTTGCTGGTGCAAGAAGCCTGCAGCTGTCGGTCTTTGCTGGTGTGAGAAGCTTCCAGTTGCCGAAAGGAAAGGAAGGAAGGTAAAATCATGAGGGAGGATGGAAGGAAGGAAGGAATAAGGATGTGAAGGGGGTTCATGTGACTGGGTAGGAGTGTATGATGTTGGGTTGGCCATGCCCACCCAGGTTTTGTGGCTCTCGATGTTTTGTTTTCTGTAGAAAATGGGTCCAAATGGCTCTTTGAGTGTTTAAGATTGCTGACTCTTGACCTAAACTAACAAAAAAATGATTTAATGTGCCTCCTGCATCATTTGTATTACCTCCATGATATTAACCATTCAATTGTTAAGGTATCCAAGACTTCTAAATCCTTTGCTGGCATACTCCTTATAGCAGAGGTAGCAGATCACATAAAGATACATATGAATAAAATCCACTTATATCAATCATTAGGGCTCATATAGGGTATTAAGAAAGAGAAAGGGAGAGAGAAAGAAAGAAAGAAAGAAAGAAAGAAAGAAAGAAAGAAAGAAAGAAAGAAAGAAAGAAAGAAAGAAAGAAAGAAAGAAAGAAAGAGAAAGAGAGAGGGGGGGAAGGGAGTGAGAGGAAGGGAGGGAGAGAGAGAGAGACAAGAAAGAAAAAGAGAAAGAAAGAAAGAAAGAAAGAAAGAAAGAAAGAAAGAAAGAAAGAAAGAAAGAAAGAAAGAAAGAAAGAAAGAAAGAAAGAAAGAAAGAAAGAAAGAAAGAAAAAAGAAAAAAAGAAAGAAAGAAAGAGAAAGAGAGAGAAAGAGAAAGAGAAAGAGAGAAAGAAAGAAAGAAAAAGGAAGGGAGAGAGAAAAAAAGAGAAAAACTCTGTGCTATTATTTTTAATTGTTCCATTATTTATCATGTGTTAATATTTTATACTATTTTACACGTAGAGTGATTTTACTGCCTTTCTTTTTCCAGGGCTATCACATATTTTTCAGGGATTTACATGCATTCAAAGTCTATGGTCCAGAGCATAAATATGTGTGTATTTATTTTGTACATCAGGTTGCATAAGTCCAGCTTAATATGCTATTCCATAATTAGCCACATCAGCCATAATACTAATTACTGTTTTGAACAATATGCAGGTTGTATTACACGAATGGCTATTTTAAATCTGAAATTATGACTGAAATATTTCTGCACCTAAATTTATTTATTATTTATTTATTTTGTTATTCTTATATGCCGCCCAACTCCCGAAGGACTCAGGGCGGCGAAATTGGTTCTCACTGTCAGGAAGTTTCTCCTTAGTTTTAGGTTGCTTCTCTCTTTGTTCAGTTTCCATCCATTGCTTCTTGTTTTGCCTTCTGGTGCTTTGGAAAATACATTGCCCCCTTTTTTCTGGCAGCCCCTTAAAAGCCTGTTGCCTATCACACTCTTGGGCAAAGCATGTGAGCCATTTCCTCCTTTCAGTGGTCCATGAAAGTACATCTATAGTATGTAGATAATAAATTTGAAAAAAGGTGAACAACATTTTTACAGAACTGTAGATTCGTTGAGGCTGGGTGTGACAAGGAATGGCTGGGAGGGGAGGGGCCAGGCGAGGCACCCCTTGATGTGAGTGACATTGAGTTGGCCACGCCCACCCATTCACATGACCACCAAGCCTTGCCTGCTGAGTCACATGACCATGAAGCCACGCCCACCCATTCACATGACCACGAAGCTGCTCCCACCTGGTCACATGACCATCAAGCCACTCCCACACGGTCATATAACCATAAAGCCACTCCCACAAAATTAAGCCATACCCACAAAATTAAGCCACACCCACAAAATTAAGCCACACCCACAGAGTGGTAGTAAAAAATTGGAACCCACCCCTGTCTAAAGGAGCTAGCAGATGTCATCTCAGAACCACTGCACCACATCTTCCAAAAATCCTGGAACACAGGGGAACTACCTGAGAACTGGAAAAGAGCTGATGTGGTTCCCATCTTCAAAAAAGGAAAAAAAAATATACCCAGGTAACTACAGACCAATCAGCCTTACATCAATACCCAGGAAAATACTGGAAAAGATAATTAAAAAACAGATCTGCCATCACCTAGAAACAAGCAAAGTAATAACCAGCAGCCAACATGGGTTTGTTAAGAATAAATCATGCCAAACTAATCTCATTTCATTCTTCAACACTGTGACTAAATTAGTAGACCAGCGAAATACTGTGGACATAATATACTTAGACTTCAGCAAAGCATTTGACAAAGTAGACCACAACCTACTTCTTCATAAACTAGAAAAAAGTGTGATAGGCAGCTACACGACCAGATGGATTAACAACTGGCTGACTAACCATACTCAACGAGTAGTCCTCAATGGGTCTAAGTCTACATGGAGAGAAGTAAGCAGTGGGTTCCGTCTTAGGCCCAGTACTCTTTAATATCTTCATAAATTACCTAGATGAGGGAATAGAAGGGGAACTAACCAAATTTGCAGATGATACTAAGCTGGCAGGAATAGCTAACACCCCAGAGGACAGGCTCAAGATCCAGATGGATCTTGACTGACTTGAACACTGGGCCCTATCTAATAAAATGTAATTCAATGCAGAGAAAAGTAAAGTCCTGCACTTAGGTAAGAAAAACAAAAAATATACATATAAACTGAGTGAAACCACACTCAATAGCAGTGACTGCGAGAGGAATCTTGGAGTCTTAGTAGACAACCAGCTAAACATGAGCCAGCAGTGTGCAGCGGCAGCCAAAATAGCCAATGCAATCCTAAATTGCAATAATAGAGGGATACAATCTAGGACTAGGGTGGTACTAATACCACTCTATAAAGCCTTAGTTAGACCACACCTAGAGTACTGCATCCAGTTTTGGTCACCACACTACAAAAAAGACATTGAAACTCTAGAGAAAGTGCAGAGGAGAGCAACCAGGATTATTAAGGGACTGGAAACTATAACATACGAAGAGCGGTTGCAAGAACTGGGCATGGCCAGTCTAGCGAAGAGAAGGACCAG
This sequence comes from Diadophis punctatus similis, assembly GCA_023053685.1. Classification (NCBI taxonomy): domain Eukaryota; kingdom Metazoa; phylum Chordata; class Lepidosauria; order Squamata; family Dipsadidae; genus Diadophis; species Diadophis punctatus. Next base: position 8,958,612 of record JALIGW010000010.1, on the reverse strand, counting down.
GGGAGACATGATAGCAGTGTTCCAATACTTGAGGGGCTACCACAGAGAGGAGGGGGTCAGGCTGTTTTCCAAGGCACCAGAAGGCCAGACAAGGAACAATGGATGGAAACTGACTAAGGAGAGATTCAACCTGGAAATAAGGAGAAACTTTCTGACAGTGAGAGCAGCTTGCCTATGGAGGTTGTGAGAGCTCCAATACTTGAGACTTTCAAGAGGAGATTGGACTGCCATTTGTCTGAAATGGTGTAGGGACTCTTGCTTGAGCGGGAGGTTGGACTAGATGACCTACAAAATCCCTTCCAACTCTATTAATCTGTAATCTGTAATCTATAATTCAACATGAAATATTGCTACTAGGATTATTGATTTAAACATCATAATAAAATTCCAAGAATGTATCTTGCATGTAATCAGACAAGCAATAATACTACAAAATAGTTTGCTTCTTATACAGGTGGTCCTCGACCTATGACCATAATTGAGCTGAACATTTCTGTTGCTAAGTGAGACATTTTAAAGTGAATTTTACGACCTTTCTTGCCACAGTTGTTAAGTGAATCACTGCAGTTGTTAAATTAAGAACATGGTTACTAAGTGAATCTGGCTTCCCCATTGACTTTGCTTGTCAGAAGGTCAGAAGTAGAGGTGATCACATGACCCCGGGAGACTGCAACCGTCATAAATATGAGTGTTGCCAAGTGTCTGAATTTTGATCATGTGACTATGGGGATGTTGCAATGATTGTAAATGTGAAAAATGGTCAAAAGTCATTTTTTTTCAGTGTTGTAACTTTGAACGGTCACTAAATGAACTGTTGTAAGTCAAGGAATACCTGTATTTAGAGCCATAAACTCCAAGAGAACTGTAAGATTGAGTTTCACTTTCTGAAAAATAAATGGATGTTTTGATATTTTTAAAAGAAGTTAAAATTATTTTATTAGTCAAATAATTGATTTATCTTCTCAAGACAGTCTATTGACTTTAGGAGAATATAGGTTAATTTATATCAATTAGTTCCTGAAGTTATACAAACATCAATATCTTACACATGAAAATGTCCTTTGACACACCAGTGTGAGTGTTCAAAAATATACTTTGCGACACAAGTTTATCATCAATGTGTTATGTATATAATGGTGGAAATTACATACAATATTTGTTTAATATATAGCAAATACATGTACAGTCAGTTTAATCTGATACAGTACTGTGATTCCCAAATATTGAAAGGGTACATGAGAATTAGTCTTCTATGTACATTTGATTGATTATATCCTATAAATCAATGCAATTTTTATCAAGTGTATGTGCAATCCACAATTCTTAAAATATTCATTTTATAGACACAAAAAATAATTATGTTTACCTATTATGCTACACTACAATAGATTTGTTTGCTTATAGAAGCAAGTTGGAAATTGATGAGCCGAGGTGGCGCAGCGGTTAGAGAGAAGTACCGCAGGCTACTTTAGCTGACTATGATCATTTGAGTTCAGCTGTTCAAATCTCACCGGCTCAGGGTTGACTGAGCCTTCCATCCTTCCGAGGTAGGTAAAATGAGGACCCAGATTGTTGGGGGCAATGTAAATATATACATTGCTTAATGGTGTAAACTGCTTAGAGAGTGCTTGCACTATGAGGCGGTATATAAATCTCACAAATAAATAAATAAATAAATGCTGCCTAGGGAACAATAAAATAAGAGGGATTATAGCCCACTGATTCATAGTTGGTGGAGCAAGAGGCACAGGAGAGATCCTCCCTAAGTTATGTGGCTCTAAAGGTGATGGTAGGAGAACTGTTCTTTTAAACTTGCAAATTTCTGTTAATGAAGAATAAAGTAGAATTAGCTTAGCTGGCCATGTTTCCTAACTGATTTATCTGTTAAAGCTGATAACAGCTTAGTGTCACTGGAGTTAGAAACCTTACATTATATCTTAATACAATGCATAAATGTAGTTAATCTTAGTTTATTCAAAATTTATACCCAAGTGATCATAGGCAGCAAGATATATCAGCCTAATAATTGTGTATAGTATGTACAGTATAGTATAGTATGGCCAAGCTTCTGTAGCCATGCTAACATTTTTGTGCTTGTTGAAGATATTTTTGTTTTTCCATTCTACTCAAAGAAGAAACCTATGAATAGGGATCCCATATAAGAACTTTGGTCATTCCCATAGTCGAATATAGTGATGGCAAACCTATGGCACGTGTGACTGAAGTGGCATGCGGAACCATGTTCCCTGGCACACGCGGCATCGCCCGTTCCTCTTCCGGGTTTCTGGTGCACATGCGCGCACAACAATCAGCTGGCCTGCGTGCATGTGGCAGTGCCGGAAACTGGGAGAACTGGTCTTCTGTTTTCCAGTGTGAGCATTCGTGCTGGCCAGCTGATTGTTGTACACACATGTGCACCAGTAACCAGAAGTCTAGCTGGATGGTGTGCATGCGCCTGCCGGAAACCAGAAGTGCATTTTTCGGCGCGTACATGCCACCAGGCAGCTCCTCTTCTGGGTTGCATCCCAGATGAGAGCGCACGCACGCACACTCCCTTTTCGGCATTTGGTGCCAAAAAGGTGTGCCATCACTGGTCTAATATCTCCAGAACATAAGGTGCAATGTAAAGACACATTTTTGCTCTTCCTATCATTGCTGTCCCTTTTTATTCATATGCTATTTTTGCTCCTGATATCATCACTTTTCATGATTTCCAAACACATACTTCTGTGGAAACCTCAGGTGCTTTCAAAATGTGGACATTATTAATAACTTTTTCTCTGGAGTTAACAATACATTTGGGAAAAAGACAAAAATATCCAACAATTAATTAATTACAACTTTCTACCAAAATTTAAAATAATTTATAAAGCACATTTTTCTTTATCACCCTGGTAATTGTAAGAGAAATATTGACAGAATCTATAGGATGGAAGTTTATCAATCTTCAAGCTCTTCTCCCTGTTTAAGAATTTATATCTGGACTTGCCTTCTGTTTTGTGATTACAGCTTGGTATTTTCTGTTGCATCATTTATTTTGCAGGGACATCTTGCCTGCCATCTCTGCATAATTCTGCTTTGTGAGATAAATAAGGCTCTCATATCCTTTGTTGATTTTCTTGCAGTTAACAGATATACAAATTACCTCCTGGACAAAAACCAAAGAGAAGTATAGCTAGATGTCAGATCCCTAACGTGATACTGCCATACAAATGGAGGGAGGGGGGAGCATGGGGATAAACTGTATTTTATAACCTTTTTCCTCACGCCTAAGCATCCTGCAGTATTCTCACCTTTCGTTGGGATGAAAAAAGGAGGGAAGGCCATGTGGATTACTTCAGATCATTGAAAGTGGAAGAAGACCCTGGGAATGGCTCCTTATCTGTTTCTCAGGATGGTCGTTACAATAAACATCTTCACACCTATGGATTGGCTGGAATCCACATCAGAATGGAGGGAGGGATTCTAAAGACCTATTTCTAACTGTATAGTATCGGAGGGAATTTAGAATCTGCTTTGCCTTTGTTCTGCTATCACTTCTTCTAAATAAAAGATTCCTTTTGAAATACAAAGTTTCAAGAGTCTATACTTTCTTGGGAAAGAAGGAGAGGCAGGACTTTACATAAAGCAGATTCTGCAAAATTAAGTCAACCCGGAGAAGCATATTCCACTCTACCGTGGGGACTTTGCAACGATGTTGAAGCAAAGCTGCAACCAAGGAGAAATCGAATGCTGTGCCGATATCTCCACCATCATTCAACCAGAAGCATACTCCTTATACCCAGTCGTGGAGATGGAGACACCTCGAGAAGACTCCAAGAAACCTTACTGGTGGATCAGAATTGGGAAAAAGAGAGACAACTGGGACAGGAGAACCTGAAGAGTCACTCTAACCTGAGGCAGTCAGAAGCCAGGCTGGAAGGTGGAGCTGGAAACCCTAGCCGATCAAGAAAAAACTTTAGAAGAAACCAGGAGGGAAGACCAACTGAAGCACCACATCAACCGGCTGGTGTTAGAGGCACTAGAAAACATCAACCTGAGGGGAGAACAGGAAACACCACCCAGAGGGACAGAAGCCGCAGCCACCACAGACAACACCTGGGCAATTACTCCAGATCCTGCCACAGGAAATCAAGCTGATGCTGCTGGGATAGCCGCCGCTGCAGCGAATCTCCCTCCAGCAATCCGGGCAGCCACAAATATACCAGGTCAGCCCAGGGGCCCACATTTGGAGAACGGCACCACCCTTAGGAGTGAAATTTGATGGAGACCTGCAGCAGCTGGGGTTCTTTGTGGTGCATGTGCTCACTTACATGCAAGAATATGAGTGCACATTTCAAACCCAGGGCACATGAGTGCGAGTTGTGACACTTGCCTTAGAAGGAGCCACAGCCAGATGAATGGTCACCCTGCACAGTGCAGATGCAGCAGAGCTGAGAAACTTCAACAGATTCATGATGACCCTGCGTTGCTGTTTTGAGGATCCCCTAGCCGACTGGAAAGCCCGAAACCGAATCAAAGTCATGAAGCAAGGGTGCCAACCTGTAGCAGAATACACTGAGGAGTTCCGAGACCTAGCCTGCCACATTGACTGGCCCGAAGACATCCTGGTGAGTTGTTTCAAAGACATATTAAATGATGACCTCTATAATTGCATTGCCAGAGGAGCACCAGATTGCCTGCCTGAATGGTACCTCACTGCGGAGGAAGCTGAGATCAACATGGTTAGGAACCCGTATCGACGAAGCCGAGGCTGGAGGAGATCCTCACCCCAGGGGAAAAGAGAGCAATTCAAATCACCACCACCCTTCGCCCCAAGATGGTCGGCTTGTTTTAAGTGCGGGAAGGAGGGGCACCGAGCGGTGGAGTGCTGAATGAAGATGCCGGTGAGGAAGATGCCGGGGGGAAACCCATAAAGCCAAGCCCCCAAGGGAAAGAAACTGCCCTGCGAAGCAAGGTGACTGTCAAGCTTCAAGACCCCCACCCCTTGGGGACTGAGACTCCAGAAACCCAACTGGAGGAACCAACATTCACCGAAAATGACCCAGAAGATGAACCACTGGTAAGCAACCCAATTCAACCGCTTCCCCTTCCCCTAAGACTGTTCATACCCAGTCGAAACAGAGAAGTAAAACTCTCTGCTTTTCTAGACTTGGAATACACAAGTTGCCTGATAAGTCCCACCCTAATAGGGAAACTGGGAATAAAGCTAAGGAGACTAAGGAACCCAATCAAATTTTGCCAGTTAGATGGATCAATATCTGCGGGAGAGCCCGCCATGTTTGCTACCGAGCCCCTACAAATGATTATGAATAATCACAAAGAAACACTGACATTTGTGTGGCACCCAGCATGGAATTGCCGTTAGTATTGGGGTTAGCATGGTGGAAAAAAATGGAATCCCAAAATTAACTGGAAGCAACAGTCGATCAGATTTCAGTTACGGATAACTTTTGGTGACGACAAAAAAGGGAGACTGGAAGGGGGGGCTGACCACGGAACGGTGATGCCCAGTTGGGGAATGCCAAACGGGGACATACCAAAGGAATACAGAGACCTAACTGAGGTTTTCAGTGAAAAGGCATTCAACGAACTCCCCACCACCACCATGCTACCGACTGCGCAATCAAAATCCTGCCAGGGGCAAAACTTCCCAAACCAAAGATATATTGCATGTCCCCTAGAGAATTGACAGAATTAAGAGCTTTCATTGCCAAAACCTGAAAAGAGGGTTCATTGAACCAGCACACCTGAAAAACGCAGCCCCAGTACTTTTCAGAGAAAAAAAGAAGGCTCTATGAGATTATGTGTAGCCTATAGGAACTTGAATACAATAAGCATACAAAACATGTACCCCCTCCCCCGTATGAAGGACATGTTGGCACACCTCTCACAAGGAAAAATATTTTCAAAGCTAGACCTGAGAGAGGCATATTATCGAATAAGAATAAGGAAGGGGGATGAGTGGAAAATGGCATTTAACACACCACTGGACTGCTACCAATTTAGGGTACTTCCTTTTGGGATACAAGGAGCCCCAGCTGTATTCATGCAACTAATAAACGAAGTGCTCCATGAACATTTATATAAAGGGGTCCTGGTTTACCTGAATGACATTTTACTCTATACGGAGACAAAAGAAGAACATGTAAAATTACTTGGGCGGTCCTAAATAAACTTCGTGCAGCAAAGCTCTATGCCAAGCTCTCTAAATGCGAATTCCACCAGGAAAAGATTGACTACCTGGGATACTGCATTTCACATCAAGGAATAGAAATGGATCCCCAAAATGTCCAAGCAATAATTGACTGGGAAACAGCCCACATACGCAAGCAACTACAAAGCTTCCTGGGATTTGCTAACTTTTACCGCCAATTTATTCTTGCCTTTGCTCAAATAGCCCTTCCTATAACCAACCTCTTAAAAACAAAAGAGGACGAGAAATCAAAACCTAAACAGCCATTGAATTGGACAATGGAATGCCAAGTGACATTTGAGAAACTCAAGCAGCTTTTTTCAGCTGAACCAGTTTTAAAGCACCCAGACCCAGAGAAACCATTTGTAATACAAGCAGATGCAAGTGATGTGGCAATAGGGGCAGTCCTATTGCAAACAAACGAGCAGGGACAGCTGCAACCCTGTGGCTACATGTCCAAAAAACTAACAGAAACTGAGCAAAGGTGGGCTATCTGGGAAAAGGAAGCCTATGCAGTTCGCTGGGCACTCCTCACATGGAGACAATTCTTAGAGGGAAGTAAGACCCCTTTTGAAGTCTGGACTGATCACAAAAATGTGGAAGCCCTAAAACCCCCAAGGAAACTATCCCCAAAGCAAGTCAGATGGGTTCAATATTTCAAATGGTTTGACTTTACCCTTAAGTACCTACCTGGGGGGGGGACATCTTAGCAAATGCACTATCAAGGAAACCACAATACAACAGCACAAAGCCTGAAGTAATCAGACCAATCCTTCAGGATAATCAAGTACCAACCAAAGTAATCACTAGATCACAATCCAAACAAGAATGAACCACTGATAACACAACCACTCAAGCATTTAAGCAAGCCTTAAACAACAATGAGTGGTTCCTAAACCACAAAAACCTCTGCCTCATCAAGGAGGACTTAGCATGGGTGGGAGGAAAGTTATACGTACTAGCCAACCAAAGATTGGACCTTATGAAACGCTGCCATGACTCTAAACTGGCTGGTCAATTTGGATTTGTCAAAACATTGCACCTCATCAAAAGACAATTCTGGTGGCCCTCCCTGAAAAAGGACATCAAAAACTATGTGGCTAGCTGTCCTATTTGCGCTGCAGCAAAAAGATGGCAAGGGAAAACCCCAGGACTGTTACAAATGGTAGCTGAACCTTCAGCACCCTGGAGAGAGATCTCTATGGATTTTATAGTAGAATTGACAGAGAGTGCTGGGAACACTGTTATTTGGGTCATAACATACCTATTTTCTAAACAAGCTCATTTTATTCCTTGTCAAAAGATCCCAACAGCCAAAGCCTTAGCAAAATTATTCTTGATACACATTTATTGTTTACATGGAGCTCCATAGAGGATCATTTCTGATAGGGGGTGTCCAATTCACATCAAAATTTTGGAGGGCATTCCTAACACTACTTGGCTCTGCCCAAAGCTTAAGCTCCTCCCATCACCCAATGATCAATGGCCAATGTGAAAAAAAGAATGGGGTGTTAGAGCAATATTGAAAGTGTTTTATTAATTACCAACAAGATAACTGGACTGAGCTATTACCTTTTGCAGAAGTAGCATTCAACAACTCCATACACTCTAGCATAGGCTACCCCCCTTTTAAAGTAGCTACAGGCCAAGAGTTCACCCCCATGCCAGAACTACCAACGGAAACACCCCCCCCCCACCCCTGAAGAAATGGATGGAAACCCTACAAAACACGTGGCCTGTAGTCAAATTAGCACTAAAGGACGCTAGAGAAATGTTTAAACACCAAGCAGACAAGAAGAGAACACAACCAAAACCTGTCCAAATAGGTGACAGAGTATACTTATCCACAAAATTCTTGCAAACACTACAACTCTCAAAGAAATTAGGGTTAAAGTTTGTGGGACCATTTCCAATCACTAGGATCATCAACCCAGTGACAGTAGAATTAGCACTCCCCACATCACTCAGACAAGTAGACATCCTCACTTAGACCTCAAACCCATGCACCACCCACACCCATAATGGTTGAGGGTGAGCAACATTTTGAAATCAAAGACATCCTCGATTCTAGAATCCATCAAGGGAAAACCCAATACCTAATGGTTAAATGCAGCCATTGCAGGCTGACTGCTAGTTCAACAGTTCAGCTGTTCAAATCTCACTAGGCTCAAGGTTGACTCAGCCTTCCATCCTTCCGAGGTCGGTAAAATGAGGACCCAGATTGTTGGGGGCAATATGCTGAACTCTGTAAACCGCTTAGAGAGTGCTGTAAAGCACTATGAAGCGGTATATAAGAAAAGTGCTATTGCTATATTGCTATTGCTAATAGCATGGAAACACCTACCCTCTTCCCAAAATGAGTGGGTGGACAAAAAACACATCATGGCCCACACACTCTTAAATAAATTCCACACCCAATACCCTCAGAAACCTTGCTAAAATACTGTAATGGTTCTTTTTCTTTATCTCTTACAGGTGGATCTATCTTTTTTCTAAGAAGGGTGGTATGTCATATCCCTACCATGATACTGCCATTCAAATGGAGGGAGGGGGGAGCATGGGGATAAACTGTATTTTATAACATTTTTCCTGGCACCTAAGCATCCTGCAGTATTGGAGGGAATTTAGAATTTGCTTTGCTTTTGTTCTTCTATCACTTCTTCTCAATAAAAGATTTCTTTTGAAATACAAAGTTTCAAGAGTCTATACTTTCTTGGAGTGTAGGAGGAGAGGCAGGACCTTACACTAGATGTTTCAGCCCATCCAGAAATAGGTTAATCTCAGAAGAGGTTGAATAAATTTTGATTTTAAAAAGTGTACATATATATATATATACACACACAAACACACTTTTTTTTAAACTTTAGGTATTAAAATGTTAGCATTCTCTGTTAATGAAATAATTACAGAGATGTTCATATCCGGGGAATTACCAGAGAAAACACAATACTCCAGGCATAACATAAAATGGTACTAATCTGATGAAAATAGAATGGAACTCATTGTAAAGAATTTGGAATGTGATTTCCAATTACTATTGAAATCACAAAATATTGTAGACAACTCATTTCCTCAGGCACATCTTAAGATATGCATATGAAAAGGTTGAAGATTACTGAGTTTGCATAAAGAAATAAAATCAAGAGTTTATAACAGCACAAGAAAGAAAGAAAAATTATGAAAATAAGTTGTACTGTAAATTCCTTCTCAGATTTTTCCTTTTATATTGATCTATATACATTCTGGAGGGGTTTTATCTTTGATCATGTGCATTTCTGTAGATATATAGTGATCTCTCGCATATATTGCAACTCCACCTCCTCTTTTTGTACATCTGTTTCTTTTGAACAATTTGTATCCATCCATCAGTACATTCCAGTCATGGGATTTGTCCCACCAGGTTTCTGTAATGGCAACTATGTCGTACCTACCCTTGTGTACTATTGCTTCTAGTTCACCCTGTTTGTTCCCCAAGCTTGGAGCATTTGTATATAAGCATTTAAGACTTTTATGCCTGTCCATGGGTATGATTCCTGCATCTCCTAATTGTTGTTAGAGTTTTTCTTTTTTCTCATCAATCCCTACCTCATTGTTTGATTTGTTTTTGTTAGAACCCTGTTCAAATGATTGGTTTGCTAATACATGAAAAAGCCACAAATCAATGTTATTTGTATATCGCTTTAAATGCTTGTAGGCTGATTGCTATAAAAAGAAGCAAGAGAGCATGCTCAGTATGACTATGACTATGATGACTGTGTGTGTTTGAAGGTGTGTTCCGAAGTACTGACTCTCTGCTGATTAACTCTACTGCTTTACTGATGAGTAATTGTCTTTGTGACTGTTTGAAAGTACTGTGAAGAGCTGCTGTGAAAGAGTAACTATCTGTGATAGTGTAGAATTGATTGTTAGCTGTAATCTTTGTTTGTTAGTTAAACAAAGATAGGCAAGAAGAAGATTCTTCATATGGACTGACTTACTGTGTATGACTTGGACTTCCTATTGAACTTTGCTACTACTTTAAGTAAACTATTTGTAAATACTAAACGTATTCTGTTTATTGACTGAATAGCATTCATATCAAACTGCAACACCACAACCACAATTACTATTCCGCTGTGTATGTGCTCAACAGCACAATAACTCCTTAACATTGGTTATGGGCCCAGTCCCAAACCAGGTCCCAAAGGAGGAGTGATAGTGGTTTGTTGCTAGTAAAAAGATATTGAGTGTGGAAATTCAGTTTTAATATTCAGAAAGTTTAAAGAAGTATTACATCAATAATGGCTGAAGCAAAGTCAACCTATCTATCAATGATAACCCAGTTGGATGGGACTGACTATGATACTTGGTCTACTAAATGTAGCCTACTTTTGAGAAATGAAGGCTTATGGACTTTGATAACAAATCCACTGGATACAACAGGTTGGGATCCAACAAAAGATGAAGATGCAAAGAAGCTAGCTGAATTTAAACGAGACAATGATACAGCTTTGACCATAATTGGATTAACACTAAATGACCAGCAACTGTCCATATTTGTGGAGAAGAGAAAGCTGCAAAGTGTTGGGACATATTAAAAAAGATATATGAAGATAAGTCCAGAAGATGTGAAGACAGAAAATTGATGAGAACAAAACTACTGCAAGAAGAAGAGAAGACAACTTCTAATGTTTATTTTGTTAGAAAATGCTATACTTGTGGGGCTAGAGGATATATAGCTAGGTTTTGTAGAAAGAATAAAAAGCAGAATATCAGAAATGAACAGAGAGAACACAAAAATGTTGGTTTGACTATGCCTAACATAACTGATAAAATAAACCATAATTTATGGGTGATAGATAGTGGGGCTACAAACTGTATAACAAACAATAAGGAAAAGTTTGTAAAAATGGAAAAAAGGAGTCAATATGTTGCGTTAGCAAATGGTTGGAAGATGAGAGCTAATGGAGAAGGAAATGTATATTGAATTAAGGAAAAACATTAAAAAAAGCTGTGACGTGAAGAACAGAGCGGAGTTCACCTGCCTCTCCCCCCCACCTCTCTGCTTTGCCTTCGCCTTCGCGCTTACCTGAGTATTCTTCGCCATTAATGACGGGACTGCTGATGGTTGCCAACTAGCAGGAATGGCGCACCAGGGACCCCCCAAGCAGGACACCGGTGGAGTTAGTGGCGGCTGGAAGCTTGTGTGGGATCTGCTGGGTTGGTTTCTTTTGGTTTTTCACATCAAACCAGAGACGGTCGCTCGAGTGTGTTGAGACGTTTGCGGAGAGTCCGTGACAACAGCATGGAGTTCCAGCTGGCCCTTCATGGAAGATTGAGGAAGGCACAGATTGATAAAGTAGAGGACTTAGAGCTTGATTATGCACGTGGACTGGTTGGGGAAGTTACGACTATATTGACATCACCCCCCCCCCCAAGAGGACTCTTTGGAAAACTGATATTCAAATTGGGTTGTTACACTGGCGAAATTTGAGTACAAAAACCAACTGGACTTACTTGACTCCAAGCAAATGTTTGCTTGCTTTTTTTAACTATTTCCCTGTATTAATTTTTGTTGCTTTTAACTTTTTACCCCAGAGGTGGTGTGTCTGCTCTGTATGTTTGTTGTATGTATATTTGGAGTATGGATGATTTTTGATATTGATGGATTAATGGGAATGAATTGAATTAATAGATTTATTGAGTGAATTGTTTTTTATTGCTGATATTTTAAAATTTACCCTCGAAGTGGTGTGGTTGGGGGCAAGTGTGTGGATACGATTGAGGGCGATGTATGTGTAAATTAGAATGATAGGATATGGGAGTATGAATGAGCCGGGGACTATGAGTTGCCCCCCTTCTGTTGAGTGTGGAAACAGAAACGGAGGGGGGGCGAACTGGGTTCCCTGGCCCAGTGTGGATGATATGTATGGCCTGCAGGAAGGTAGGAGGACCAGCGGGGAGGGGGAAGGGATCTCTGGGGGGGAGAGAACCAGAACATCTCAGTCATTATGGGGAGAGGTAGGTATGGCAGGAGCAGAGGGGTGGTCCGCTCTCAGGGAATAAGACCTTGCTGTTTACAAGTGATCCCTTGTTCTAGCCCCTCCAATGTGGTTCCATCGAGCTCAACCCGAGTACGTGGTGACCGGGGTTTTCAGGGCCCTGGGCTCAAGCTGATGCTGTTCAATGCCAGGTCAATTGTCAGCAAAGCCTCTCTTGTATGTGATTTACTAAGAGTGAGGGGATTGACCTGGCATGCATAACTGACACCTGGCTGGGCCAGGAGGGGGAAGTTGCCCTCTCTGAGATATACCCAGATGGGTTCTCAGTGTTGCATTAGCCACGACCCCAGGGAAGGGGGGAAGAGTGGCTATTATAGCGCGCCAGAATCTGCATCCTCGTAGGAGCCCTGCCCCGGAGATTGTCGGGTGTGAGATGCTCCTTCTGAAGCTGGACCTAGGGGTTCAGGTGGGCCTTCTGTTAGTGTACCTGCCTCCCAGCTGTGTTACCAAAGCCCTGCCTGAGCTGCTTGAGTGGTGGAGTTCCCCAGGCTTATGGTGCTGGGGAACTTTAACCTGCCTTTGGCGAGCGAAACCTCTGGTGCAGCTCAGGAGTTCATGGATTCCATGACAACCATGGACCTGACCCAAGTAATCCAGTGTCTGACTCATGAGGAAGGTCACATGCTTGACCTAGTGTTTCTCTCGGGACAGTGGAGAGATGATCTGAAGCTAGGTGACATAGTCACCACCCCGTTGTCGTGGTCAGATCATTTCCTATTGAGGTTGGATTTCACAGCCCCACTCCTCCCCCACAGGGAGGCAGGACTGACTAGGTCAGTGATGGCGAACCTATGGCACGTGTGCAGATATGGCACGCGGAGCCATATCTGCTGGCATGCGAGCCGTTGCCCTAGCTCAGCTCCAGCGTGCATGTGCTCGCCGGCCAGCTGATTTTTGGCTCACGCGGAGGCTCTGGGAGGGCATTTTAGGCTTTTGGAGGGCCTCCAGGGGGCCAGGGGGCATTTTCACCCTCCCCAGGCTCCAGGGAAGCCTCTGGAGCCTGGGGAGGGCAAAAAACAGGCCTACCGGCCCCACCGGAAGTCGGAAAATGGGCCATTTCCAGCCTCCAGAGGACCTCTGCAGGGGCGGGGGAGGCCGTTTTCGCCCTCCCCAGGCATTGAATTTTGGGTGTGGGCACTCGCACGTGCATGATAGAGCACGCGCACGCGCTTTCGGCACCCGAGGGAAAAAAGGTTCGCCATCACTGGACTAGGTGGTTCCGCCCCAGGTGCCTAATGGAGCCGGAAGGATTCCAGAGGGATCTTGGGGAAATACCTGAAACCCTAGTACACAATTCGTCTGAATCCCTGGTGCCTGCCTGGAACACCGCAGCATCAGGGGCATTAGATCGGATTGCGCCTTTGCGACCTCTCCGTGGCAGTGGATCCCAGAAAGTTCCCTGGTTTACTGAGAAGCTCCAGGAGATGAAACACCACAAGAGATGTCTGGAGCGATGCTGGAGAGCCAGTAAAACCGAATCCGACCGAACACTTCTAAGAACTTTTATTAAGTCTTATTTAGTGGTGATAAGGGCGGCAAAATGATCTCATTTTTCCGCTCTTATTGCATCCGCAGATTCTCGCCCAGCCGCCTTGTTTAGGATGACTTGCTCCCTCCTTGCTAAAGGGGGGAGTGAGAAACACTTGCACGGTAGAGCTGAGGAATTCACTCAGTTTCTGACGGATAAAGTCGCTCAGTTCCGGTCGAATCTGGACTCTGGCTGGACAGAGCCCATTGAGTTGACAGGGGCGAGTTTTAGTCCAGCGTTGTGGGAGGAGTTTGAGCCAGTTACTCCTGATGACATGGACAAGGCCGTGGGTGCGATGAGCTCTTCCATCTGTTTATTGGACCCGTGCCCCTCCTGGCTGGTTTCGGCCAGCAGAGAGGTGGCACATGGCTGGATCCAGGCGGTGATCAATGCTTCTTTTAGGGAGAGATCTGTACTGCAGCCTTTAAAGGTTGCGGTGGTGAGACCCCTCCTTAAGAAGCCTTCCCTGGATCCGGCGGATTTGAAGAACTTTCGTCCGGTCTCCAACTTACCTTTTATAGGTAAGGTTGTTGAGAAGGTGGTAGCTTTTCAGCTTCTTTGGTTATTGGAGGAAACTGATTATCTAGATTCCTTTCAATCGGGTTTCAGGCGCAGCTACAGTACAGAAACTGCCTTGGTCGCCCTGATGGATGATCTCTGGCGAGCCCGGGATGGGGGTCATTCTTCCATCCTGGTGCTACTTGACCTCTCAGCGGCTTTTGATACCATCGACCATGGTATCCTTCTGCATCGTCTCGGCGAGTTGGGAGTGGGAGGCACCATTTTACGGTGGTTCTTCTCTTACCTCACCGATAGGATGCAGTCGGTGTTAACAGGAGGACAGAGGTCGTCTCCTAGGCCCCTGACTTGTGGGGTGCCTCAGGGTTCGGTCCTCTCGCCCATCCTGTTTAACATTTACATGAAACCACTGGGGGAGATCATCCGTTGACACAGGGTGAGTTTTCAAACATCTCCACCCCGTTTCAATTCAGGGAGGCAGTGGATGTAATGTGCCAATGCCTGGACGATGTCAGGATCTGGATGGGGAGGAACAGGCTCAAGCTTAACCCCGACAAGACTGAGTGGCTCTGGATATTGCCCCCTAAGGACTATGTCGACTGTCCGTCCTTGGTTCTTGGGGGAGAAAAATTAACTCCCTCGGAACGGGTTCGCAATTTGGGAGTTCTCCTAGATCCACAGCTAAAATTAGACCAACATCTTACAGCTGTGGCTAGGGGAGCCTTTGCACAGGTTCGCCTGGTGCACCAATTGTGACCATACTTGGAGAAGGAAGCTCTACTCACGGTCACTCATGCCCTTGTCACCTCTTGATTGGACGACTGTAATGCGCTCCACATGGGGCTACCCTTGAAAAGTATCCGGAGACTTCAACTGGTGCAAAATGTGGCTGTGCGAGCTGTGGTGGGTGTCTCAAGATACACCCATGTAACACCCATACTTTGCCAGCTGCATTGGTTGCCCATTGGTCTCCGGTGCAATTCAAGGTGTTGATCATCATCTTTAAAGCCCTACATGGCTTGGGACCAGGTTACGTCTGGGACCGCATCCTACCTCACACTTCCCTTTAACTGGTTAGATCCCACAGAGAGGGTCTCCTCCAGGTCCCGTCAACCAAACAATGCCGGTGGGTGGGGCCTAGGGGGAGAGCCTTCTCTGTGGGGGGGGCCTGTTCTCTGGAACCGACTATCCTCAGAGATCCGAATTATCCCCACCTTGCTGGCCTTCCGAAAAGCCATTAAGACATGGCTCTTCATGCAGGTGGGGTGATTCGAGATCATTTAATATCTTAGGTCTCCCCCAATGAATGTATGGTTTGAATGTTTTTTAAAAAATTTAAACTGATATTATTTTATTATTGACACTGTTTTTTATAGTTGTTCTTTACATGTTGTACGCCACCCTGAGTCCCCAGGGAGTAGGGCGGCATATAAGAACACTAAAATAAATAAATAAATAAAATAAAATAAAACTGCCAATGCTTTATATGCCTAGACTGGTTTATAATCTATTATCTGTGAAAGTATTAGTTAAAGCAGGTTATACTATAACATTTATGGATGATAAATGTGAAATCCAAAAAGAAGGTAACAATGTTATAGCTAAATTAGAAAATGGTTTATTTTTGCTGCATGAAAATCCAGTAGAAAATGCTAATTTAGTTTTTGAGAACAAACAGCCTCATAACAACTGTATTCACTTACTTCATAGAAGAATGGGGCATTTGAATTTTAAATTGTTACAGAAAACTGTGGAGTTGGCTAATGGTATTAAACTACAAGCATGTTCTAAGTATCTTAATTGCAATGCCTGTAATCAGGAGAAAAGTAAAGTTTCTCCTGCTAATAGATATAATGGATTCAAAACTACAGCACCATTAGATGTAGTGTTTGTAGATTTAATTGGACCAAAGAAACCAAGTATGGGTGGAGCTTGCTATATTCTTAGTATTGTAGATCATTATTCTCGATATGGTTTTTGCTACTTGATGAAAACTAAGGCAGAAACTTATCAAAATTTCTCAAATTGGTTGAGATTTGTAGAGAGAAAACAGAAGAATAAGTTAGTAAGTGTGGTAACAGATAACGGAACTGAATTCACAAATAGTAAGTTTGTTAATTTGTTAGCAAGAGCAGGAATAGAGCACAGGCGTTCTGTTTCTTATCGGCCTCAACACAATTCATACGTTGAGAGATGAGGGCAAATGTTACAAGCCATGATAAGAACGATGATTAATGATTCTGGTCTGCCTGATCATGTGTGGGGAGAGGCTCTTATGTGCGCTAATCATATATTGAACAATGCTGTAAATGCTACAACAGGGGACATTCCATTTACTAGATGGTATGGCAGAAAACCTGAATTGGATTATTTGCATGTATTTTGTGCACCAGCTTGGGTGCATATTCCAACACAAGTTAGAAAGAAGGGTCAACATAGAGCAAAATTAATGTATTTTGTTGGTTATGATAGGAATAATAAATCTTTTAGATTTTGGGACAAAGGCACTATATATGTTTATAAGAGTGCGAGTGCCAAGTTTATGGAACATGTAGGTTGGAGTAAATTAGAGCAGAAAGAAAATAGCAATAAAGATAGTATTGTAATAGAAACTCCATTGTTCCAAGATGATACTCCTATGAGGTATTTGGAGAATAATATAGAAGAGGAGGAATTTGTAGATGATGAGGATTCATTAGATGAGGAAAGATCTCTGATAGGGGAGGTAAAATTAGAATTGAAAAATGAGGAAATTGCTACAACTAGTATTCCTTTGCCTAGAAGAGAGACTAGAGTAAGAAGGTCACCTGATAGGTATCAGGCTAATGTTGCTTGTGAAATAAGCCTAGAAACTTCAAGTTTTGATGAGATTAAACTGTATCTAGAACAGTGTTTTTCAACCACTGTGCCGCGGCACACTAGTGTGCCGTGACATAGTGTAAGGTGTGCCGTGGGAAAAACACCCGCCGGGTGTTTTTGCTACGGGACATCTCTGTGTCCCGAAAGTTGGTTTCGGGACACAGAGATGCCTCTATTAAGTCCCTGCAGCCCCGCAGTTACTTTAAAACGCGGGGATCGCCAGGAGGTAGCGCACACAGGGACTTCACTGATGTCCCATGCGTGCGCCGATAGCAACAATCGCGGAGGACCAGAGCAGCGAGGAGGATGCGCGCTGTCAACTTGGTAAGTGTTGAGGCAAGTGGCGGCATCGGGGCAAGGCTCCTGCCCGCGTCGCCCACCCGCCCGCCCGCCCGCCTCTCATTCTTTTAAATGCTAAGGCAAGAGACGGCTGGTGAGTGAGGCAAGTGGCGGCATCGGGGGAAGGCTCCTGCCCGCGTCTCCCGCCCGCCCGCCCGCCTCTCATTCTTTTAAATGCTGAGGCAAGAGACGGGCAGGCGGGCGGGAGACGCGGGCAGGAGCCTTCCCCCGATGCCGCCACTTGCCTCACTCGCCAGGCGCCTCTGCTCCGTGGTGCCTTCCGCGTGTGCAGCGTCTGCAATGTTGACAAGCCCCCCCCGCTCGAAGGCCACAGAGGTTCCTTCTTCCTCCTGCAGGGAGAAAGACAGAAGGAAGGAAGGAAGGAAGGAAGGAAGGAAGGAAGGAAGGAAGGAAGGAAGGAAGGAAGGAAGGAAGGAAGGAAGGAAGGAAAGAAAGAAAGAAAGAAAGAAAGAAAGAAAGAAAGAAAGAAAGAAAGAAGAAAGAAGAAGTTAGGAAGGAAGGAAGGAAGACAGAAAGAAAAAGAAAGATGTTAGGAAGGAAGGAAGACAGAAAGAAAGAAAAAGAAAGATGTTAGGAAGGAAGGAAGATGGAAGAAAGAAAGAAGGAAGGAAGGAAAGAAAGAAGAAGAAAGAAGACAGACAGACAGACAGACAGAAAGAAAGAAGTTAGGAAGGAAGGAAAACAGACAGAAAAAAGAAAGAAAAAGAAAGAAAGAAAGACAGAAAGAAAGTGATGTTAGGAAGGAAGGAAGACAGAAAGAAAAAGAAAGATGGTAGGAGGGGTAGTCTTATACGGTGAGTATATCCCAAACTCTATATTTTAAAAGGAAAAATTGGGGGTCGTCTTATACGCCCAGTCGTCTTATACGCCGGCACATACGGTATACTGGACTGAAATTTTTTTAACATTTTCTAATGGTGGTGTGCCTCGTGATTTTTTTCATGAAAAAAGTGTGCCTTTGCACAAAAAAGGTTGAAAAACACTGATCTAGAAAAGGATCAGAAGGATTGGAATGAAGCAATGAGTAAGGAACTTAAGTCTTTAAAATATCTTAATGTTTATGAGGATGTTAGTTTAGCACAAGGTGAGAAAGCTATTGGCTGCAAATGGGTTTATAAATTAAAAACAGCCAGTGATGGCCCTATAACCCATAAAGCGAGACTTGTTGTTCAAGGATTTAGTCAGAGTACGAAAGACTATGATGAGGTTTTCGCTCTGAGTCTAAAGGCTAGTACTTTGAGGGCAGCATTAGTGTGGGCAGCTAGAAATAAAAGTGTGGTACATCATGTTGATGTAGAGACAGCTTATTTACATGCAAAGCTACAGCATGAAATATATATGAGAAAACCACCAGGATTAAATGACAATGGTAAAGGGTATTGGAAATTAAACAAGAGTTTATTTATTTATTTATTTATTTTGGAATTCTTATATGCCGCCCAACTCCCTAAGGACTCAGGGCGGCGTACAACAGTGAGAAAATACAAGAATAACCAAAATCTAAAAAGTTAATTAAAAGCAAATATAAAAATTAAAACATAATATAGAAATCATCACCAACCATTCAATATCATACATACTTGGGGGGTGAGCTCGAGTGAATTAAGCTCTACCCCCCGCCTGCAGGAAAAGCCATGTCTTAACAGCTTTCCGGAAGGCCAGCAGAGTGGGGATAGTTCGGGTCTCTGGCGGAAGTTGGTTCCAGAGCACAGGGCCAGCCACAGAGAAGGCTCTCCCCCTTGGGCCCGCCAGCCGGCATTGCTTGGCCGACGGGACCTGGAGGAGACCAACTCTGTGGGCCCTAACCGGTCGAAGGGAAGTATGAGGCAGAATGCGGTCCCGTAGATAACCTGGTCCCAAGCCATGAAGGGCTTTAAAGATGGTAATCAACACCTTGAATTGGACCCGGAGACCGATGGGCAACCAATGCAGCTGGCGGAGTATCGATGTCACGTGGGTATACCTTGGCACACCCACCACAGCACGCGCAGCCACATTTTGCACCAACTGAAGTCTCCGGATACTCTTCAAGGGTAGCCCCATGTAGAGCGCATTGCAGTAGTCCAAACGAGAGGTGACAAGGGCATGAGTGACCGTGAGTAGAGCCTCCTTCTCCAAATATGGCCGCAACTGGTGCACCAGGCGAACCTGTGCAAAGGCCCCTCTAGCCACAGCAGAAAGATGATTGTCCAATTTTAGCTGTGGATCTAGAAGGACCCCCAAGTTGCGGACCTGGTCCGAGGGAGTCAATTTCGCTCCCTCAAGGACCAAGGAGGGACAGTTGTCATAGTCCTTAGGAGGCAATATCCACAGCCACTCAGTCTTGTCGGGATTAAGTCTGAGTCTGTTCCTCCCCATCCAGATCCTAACGTCGTCCAGGCACCGGCACATTACATCAACTGCCTCACTGAAGTCAGACGGGGTGGTGATGTACAGCTGGGTGTCATCAGCGTACTGATGGAAACACACCCCATGTCTGCAAATGATCTCACCCAGCGGTTTCATGTAGATGTTGAACAGGATGGGCGAGAGAACCGACCCCTGAGGCACCCCACATGATAGGGGCCTAGGGGACGATCTCTGCCCCCCTGCCAGCACCGACTGCATCCTATCAGCGAGATAAGAGGAGAACCACCGCAAAACGGTGCCTCCCACTCCCAACTCGCTGAGATGATGCAGAAGGATACCATGGTCGATGGTATCGAAAGCCGCTGAGAGGTCAAGTAGCACCAGGATGGAGGAGTTCCCCCCATCCCGGGCCCGCCAGAGATCATCCATCAGAGCGACCAAGGCAGTTTCTGTACTGTAGCTGCGCCTGAAACCCGACTGATAAGGATCTAGATGATCTGTTTCATCCAGGAGCTGCAGAAGTTGAGTAACCACCACCTTCTCCACAACTTTCCCTAAAAAAGGTAAGTTGGAGACCGGACGATAGTTCTTCAAGTCGGCTGGATCCAGGGAAGGCTTCTTCAGGAGGGGTCGCACCACCGCAGCTTTTAACGACTGCGGTACGGATCCCTCTCTCAAAGAAGCGGTGACCACCACCTGGATCCAGCCGCGTGCTACCTCCCTGCTAGCCGAAACCAGCCAGGAGGGGCACGGGTCCAATAAACAGGTGGAGGTACCCATCGCTCCCACAGCCCTGTCCACATCCTCGGGAGAAACAGACCCAAACTCTTCCCATAATGATGGACTAAGACTAGCCCCTGTCAACTCAATGGACTCTGCCCAGCCGGAGTCCAGATTTGACCGAATCTGAGCGACTTTATCCGACAGAAACTCAGCGAATTCCTCAGCTCTGCCTTGTAAGTGTTCCTCGCTCCCCCCTTTAGCAAGGAGGGAGCGAGTCACCCTAAACAAGGCGGCTGGGCGAGAATCTGCGGACGCAATAAGAGCAGAAAAATAGGATTGTTTTGCCGCCCTTATCGCCACTAAATAAGATTTGATGTAAATTCTTAATAGTGTTCGATCAGACTCGGTTTTTCTGGCCCTCCAGCGGCGCTCCAGACGTCTCTTCTGGCATTTCATCTCCCGGAGCTCCTCGGTAAACCAGGGAGCTTTCCGGAATCCACTGCCATAGAGAGGTCGCTTAGGCGCAATTCGGTCTAGAGCCCCTGATGCTGCGGTGTTCCAGGCAGCCACCAGGGAGTCAGCCGAATTGTGTACCAGGGTTTCAGGTATTTCCCCAAGTTCCCTCTGGAATCCTTCCGGTTCCATTAGGCGCCTGGGGCGGAACCACCTAGTCGGTCCCGCCTCCCTGCGGGGGAGGAATGGGGCTGCGAAATCCAACCTCAGTAGGAAATGATCTGACCATGACAGTGGGGTGATGACTAAGTCCCTTATCTTCAGATCATCTCTCCACTGCCCCGAAAGAAACACTAGGTCGAGCATGTGACCGCCCTCATGAGTCGGACCCTGGATTACTTGGGACAGGTCCATGGTTGTCATGGAATCCATGAACTCCTGGGCCGCCCCAGAGGTTTCGCCGGCAGATGGCAAGTTGAAGTCCCCCAGCACCATAAGCCTGGGGAACTCAACTGCCAAGCCGGCTACTGCCTCGAGCAGCTCAGGCAGGGCCTTGCTTACGCAGCTGGGAGGCAGGTACGTTAAGAAAAGGCCCACCTGTACCCCTAAGTCCAACTTCAAAAGGAGCGTCTCACACCCAACAATCTCCGGGGCAGGAGTTTACATGGATTGAAACAGGCTGGATATGAATGGAACCGATGCATTGTTAGTGAATTAGTAAAAATGGGTGTCAAGGTTCCAAATAGTAACCGAGCAGAAATCAGAGTCCAAGGCAAAAGGTTTACCAAAGTTCCAATTTATTGCAGGCACCATGTTGGCAACTCAACCATGTTGGCCTCCTCCGGGTCCCATTGGCCAAACAATGTCGGTTGGTGGGGCCGCGAGGGAGAGCCTTCTCTGTGGGAGCCCCGTCCCTCTGGTACCAACTCCCACCAGAGATCCAGACTATCCCCACTCTACTGGCCTTCCGTAAAGCCGTAAAAACATGGCTCTTCCGGCAGGCGGGTTGAAAAAAAGAAGATCAGATTCCCCCATGAATGAATGTTTTTTTAAAATAATGTTCCGCTTTTTAAAAATGTTATTATTGTTTTTATTGTACTGTTCTTATCTATGTTGTACGCCGCCCTGAGTCCTACGGGATTGGGCGGCTTATAAGAACTTTTATTAAATTAAATTAAAGGAAATCCCAAATGTAACTTGTTTCCCAAGTTCCCTTTCAATAGGAAACGGCCACTCCTTGTTCCCCACCCCAATCTGGGTCACATTGCCCACTAAGCTTCTGCCAGCGTGGCAACCCCTCCTTGCAGGTGCTGGACAAGGATGACCTTGAGGAAGCCACGAAGAATGTGCTATTTGCCGCTTCTCACGCTCTCCGCTGTCCCACTCCCCACTTCTGGTGAATGGTGTCAAACGATGCTTTGTCAGGGTGCCCTCCTCACAAGAAAAGCATGTCCTACTAATACACAAAAGAAAACAATTAGTGAAAGTACAGGGGATTAAGCAATTGACTTAACCACCCCTCCCTCCCCCAGGGGGCTCCTTCAGCTTATCTGGGTATTTGTTATGGAAATCTGTAATGAGCCTATCTGCCCTAACTTTCCAACTGTTGATCCATGTGGATTCAGCCAAAGGATATCCTTTCCAATAAATCAGATACTGGAGGTGGCCCCTAAACAATTGGGAATCTAGGATTTTTTTCACTTCATAATGTCTCTCCCCTTGCACCACTATAGGGGGTGGTGGAGGAAGGTCTTGTGGTCTAATATTAGAAGGTTTCACTGGTTTAAGTAAACTACTATGAAACACTGGATGAATCTTTCCCAATATTCTTGGCAGCACCAATTGTACTGTGACTGGATTGCTTATCTTTACTATTGGGAAAGGGCCTAAAAATTTTGGACCCAATTTTTTACTGAGTATTCTCAAGCGAATGTATTTTGTTGATAGGTAGACTCTATCTCCCACTTTAAAAGGGGGCTGCATGGCTCTTTGTTTATCCGCTTGTTTTTTATGTCTCTGCGGTTTCAATCAATGCCTTTTTTGTGTTCTCCCATCCCTTCTTCAAATCTTCCATCCATTCTGTTAGGGACTTAGACGTGGGTGCTTGTGTGGGCAGCTCTGGCATTGGGATGAATTCTTGTCTGCTGGTAACCTGGAAAGGTGTTAGGCCGGTACTGCTGTGTACTGTGTTGTTGTACGCCACTTCTGCAAAAGGCAACAGCTCCACCCAGTTGGCCTGCTGGTAATTTATGTAACAACAGAGATATTATTCCACCATGGAGTTGGCTCTTTCAGCTGCTCCATTACATTCGGGATGAAATCCAGAACTAAGCCCTTGTGTGGACCCGATGGTGTGCAAGAACTCCCTCCAGAACTTAGCTGTGAATTGCACCCCACTGTTGGAGATGATCCTCTTTGGTACTCCGTGCAAGCGGTAGATGTGTTTGAGGAAAAGTTTTGCTAAGTGTCTGGCCGTTGGTAACCCCGAGCAGGCAACGAAGTGGGCTTGTTTGGAGAACAAAACTATGACCGTCCAAATAACGGTATTTCCCTTGCTCTCTGAGAGTTTTACAATGAAATCCATTCCTATTTCTTCCCATGGCTTGCTGGGGCTGGCCACCTGCTGCAGGAGTCCAGGTGGTTTCCCTGGTCGGTACTTACTTGTGGCATAGGTGGCACAGCTTTTTACATAGTCCTCCACGTCTGATTTCATCTTTGGCCACCAAAATTGCCATCTTGTGAGGTGGAGGTCTTCAAGAATCTGAAGTGTCCACCCAGCTTAGAGTCATGGCTCCGTTGGAGTACTTGCAAGTGGAGGTTCACCGGCACATACAGCTTGTCTCCTTTCCAAGCCAATCCATCTCGCATGGTTAGGATGTCTTTGTTTTCATTTAACCAGGTTGGCAGAGCTGCTTTGAATTTGTCTGTCCATTCCTCATGGCTTCGGGCGCATGACCATCTGGATTGGGCCCTGGTGACAGGAGCCGCGAGTTCCCCCTCTGTGATTGGGATGACCGAGTGAAATTCCTCCTCCCTCTGGCTGTCGTATTCCTGGACAGGGCATCGGCCAGCAAGTTTTTTCCCCCTAGGATATGCTTTTAGTTCGAATTTGAATCGCCTAAAGTATTGCGCCCACCTCACTTGTTTGGGCGACAATTTCCTGGGGGTCTTTAGTGCTTCCAGGTTCTTGTGATCAGTCCATACCTCGAAAGGTACTTTTCCTCCCTCGAGGAATTGCCTCCAAGTCAGCAGCGCCCAACGAACTGCAAAAGCTTCCTTTTCCCAGATGGCCCACCTTCTCTCTGTAGTGGTGAGTTTTTTCGAGACGTACGCACACGGTAGGAGCTATCCGTTCTCGTCTCCTTGCAGCAACACTGTTGCCACAGCCACATCACTTGCATCCGCCTGAGTGATGAATTGTTGTTCTGGATCGGGATGTTGGAGGATCGGTTCCTGGGCAAATAGTCGCTTTAGTTTCTCAAAGGCTTTCTGGCAGGCCATTGTCCAATTTAGTTGCTGACTGGGTTTTGGCTTGGTTGGCGTTGGCCCCGTCTTCAGCAATTCGGTCAATGGTAGTGCAACTTCAGCAAAGGCCGGGATGAATTGTCTATAGAAGTTCGTGAAACCCAGGAAGCTCTGTAGCTGTTTACGGGTGTGCGGGGCCTGCCAATCAAGCACTGCTTTCACTTTGCTCAGATCCATTTCAATTTCATCTTTGGAGATCCGGTATCCCAAGTAGTCCAGCGCAGTCTTATGAAATTCGCATTTGGAGAGTTTGGCATACAGTTTGGCAGCTAGAAGCTTTTTTAAGACTTCCCTCACCAATTTCACATGCTCTTCCATTGTCTCACTAAAGATGAGAATATCATCTAAATAAACGATCACCCCCTTGTACAAATGGGGGTGAAGCACCTGGTTAATGTACTGCATGAATACTGCTGGAGCCCCTTGCAGCCCGAAAGACATCACCTTGAATTGGAAACTCCCCAGGGGGCAGTTGAAAGCAGTTTTCCATTCATCCCCCTCTCGGATTCGGATGCGATAGTACGCTTCTCTTAAGTCCAACTTAGTGAATATCTTGCCTTTTGACAAATGGTTCAGTAAGTCTTTCATGAGGGGGAGGGGGGAGGTGTTTTGGACGCACACAGCATTGATTCCTCTGAAGTCAATGCATAATCGGACCCCCCCCCCATGTTTTTTCTCTTTGAATAGCACAGGAGCGGCTACTCTTGGCTTCGCTGGCTGGATGAAACCCCTCTCTAAGTTTGAGTCGATGTATCTCCTCAATTCTCCCAATTCCTTGGGGGACATTGAATACATCTTTGGCTTTGGGAGCGTAGCACCTGGCTCGAATTCTATTGCGCAGATGGTTGGCCGGTGAGGAGGGAGCTCGTTGCATTCTTCCTCACTAAACACCCTCTCTAGGTCGAGGTATTCTCTCGGCACCCTTTGGGCTCCTGGAGGTGCTATCTCCCTCGTGGGCATGGCTAGTTGAGGCTCCGAATTCCCCCCTGCACCTCTTTCTCCCTCTGCTGGTTGGTTTCTGAGGGGGGAGTCGGCCCGATGTGTATATGGAGTTTCTGGTACCCATCTTCCCATCGTATGGTGGGGATCCATTTATCTAACCATGCCAGACCCAGGATAATTGCTTCCGGCATGTTGGGGGCTACTATGAATCGAATTCGCTCTTGGTGCTGCACAAACTGCAGGATTACTCCTTGGGTTAATAGGATGGTGGGAGCCCCACCCACTAGTGACCCATCCAGTTGTTGGAAGTGAATGAGGTTGGTTAAGGGCCTAGTGTGGATCTCCTGTTTATCTACTACTATCTTGCTGATGAGACACCTCGAGCAACCAGTGTCGATTATGGCATCTACTTCCCCTTCTTTTCCCGTGTCGGGCACCCGAATTTTGGCTTTTATGAGAAAAGGCCAGATGGCTGCACTCACCATCGGATCGTCTTCCTCCTCGACCCCCTCTTCCCATAGAGGACTCGGTTCCCCCATCGATGGTGGTCCGTTGTCGTCCGGAGGGGGAGGGGACCCCTCCGGCTGCAGGGCCAACCGCCCCAGTTCAGGCGGCTTGCTCAGCTTCCTTCGGAGGGGCAGGAGTTGGCCTGGCCCTCTGGAGAGGAAGGGGGGCCAGTGCCAGGCACTCGGTCGTGCGGTGCCCAGCTTGGCCGCATCTGTAACACTTCACTCCCCTCGTCGGTTCCACTCTGGGGTTTGGCCTCGGTCTAGGAGGGATTCTCCAGGCCGGCAGCCTTCTAGGGGGTTGATCCGCCGGGGTCTCTTTCTTGACTCTGACCACCTGGTCCAGAGTGATTGCGGTGGAGAACCACTATTGGATCTGGCATGGGACCCCCCCATATTTCGCATGCTTTCTTCAGCTCTGGGTCTAGTGCATCTCAGAATGTGTGCATTAAGAGCCGCTCGGGCCAATCTCACACTTTTCCTGCCACTCTCCTAAACTCCCACACTAGTTCCTTCACTGGGCACCCCGCTTGCTTGAACTCTTTGACATGGGCCTCGGCATCTGCTTGCTGGGCCTCATCGTGAAACCTGATCCTCATCAGCTGGATAAAATCACCCAGATCATCTAATTCAGGGGCCTCTTCGTCGTGGAGCTCCGCCACCCACTCGGACGCTTCCCCATCATTCATCCCCTCAGTGATCTTATCGATCAGCTGTCTCTTGTCTGGAACAGCGCTCGATTTTCATCGACGTACACCAGCACCCAGTGGAGGAAGTAGGCCAATTTGGTTGGGTGCCCATCAAACGTGGCTCAAAATGGGGGGGGGCAGCCTCCTGGGGCCGATGGGGGGTGTCTAACCCAGCGGCGGCTGGCGCAGCAGCAGCTGGTTGCAGGAGTCCTCCCATCTGGATCCCTCCATACTGCATCTGCTGGCCCCAAACCCCCCCTGGGGAGGGGCTGGTGCGGCCGGTGCTGGCATCGGTTGGGGGGGCTGACCTGGGGTCCACTGGCATTGCACCCATCCCACTCCAGGGAAATACCCCCATCCCGGAGGGGCCTGCCATGGTGGCAAATTTCCGAAGGTGGGTGGTGGGTTTGGCTGTGGCATCCTTTCTCCCCCCGTCTGCCCCCACTGGGATCTTCCACCTTCTGGTTGGTGAGCTGGCCTCAGAGACGGGTAGCAGGATTCCCACCTGGGAGGTGGCCCCGGTAGGGAGGCTCCCCAGGCTTTCCCCGTAGCAGTGTGGAAAGAGGCTGTCACCCCACTTTGGTTGGAGACTCAAGGTCTCTCTGGGAAAGAGAATACGGGCTGGGCCAGGTTCCATCTCGGAGCTTCCATCCCCGAGGGGGGGGTTGTCCAACTCATGTTTAGTCATCCAAACTGATCAGGAAGGTCCATCAGCGATTGCGTTTGCATGCCCAGCTGGGATCCCTCGTCTTCGGAGCGCCCCGGGAGCGGGATTCTCGGCTGGCCCCATTCGGGATCCAGGCTTACTCCAGTATACAAGGGCTGCTCTAGCCGGCAGCCTCCCACGGCTCCCAGTGGGGTCCTCTCCACCTGAGAGAGAGGCTGAGGGGTTGGTAGCTTGCTCCGTTCCCCCATCCGACGCTCTCTCTCTGCAGCCTCCATGGCCTCCACAAATGCTGGGGACGGGGAGTAGAGGCTCCTAATACACTCCTCCGCGTCTTCCTTGGCAGGATCCCTGGCTGGTTTCTCTTCTTTTTCCATCTTCCCTGAGTCTTCTGTACCACCCGGCTTTGGGTCGGAACTGGGGCTCAGGACCCCAACCAGTGTCCCAGGAAAGGGGTAGCTGGGTAAAGTTTTTAAAAAGAGATTTGGGATAATGTCAAGGTTCCAAATAGTAACCGAGCAGAAATCAGAGTCCAAGGCAAAAGGTTCACCAAATTTCCAATTTATTGCAGGCACCATGTTGGCAACTCAAAGGAAATCCCAAATCTAACTTGTTTCCCAAGTTCCCTTTCGATAGGAAACGGCCACTCCTTGTTCTCCACCCCAATCTGGGTCACATTGCCCAGTAAGCTTTCTGCCAGTGTGGCAACCCCTCCTTGCAGGTGCTGGACAAGGATGACCTTGAAGAAGCCACGAAGAATGTGCTATCTGCCACTTCTCACACTCTCCGCTTTCCCCCTCCTCACTTCTGGTGAATGGTGTCAAACGATGCTTTGACAATGGGATTTAATGCTGGTTTAGCCGATCCATGTTTGTTTAAGAAAGAAAAGGATGGTGAAATTACTTTATTGTTATTATTTACAGATGATATTGCAATTGTTGCTAAAACAGAAAATGTAGTAAAGGATATTGTAGCTAAACTAAAAGAAAAATTCAGAATAAGATATTTGGGAGAAATACAACATTATTTAGGTCTAGCTATTACTAAAACAAGTACAGGATTCAAGATATCACAGGTTTATTTATTTATTTATTATTTATTTTGTGAGATTTATATACCGCCTCACAGTGCAAGCACTCTCTAAGCAGTTTACACCAGTAAGCAATGTATATTATTTATATTGCCCCCAACAATCTGGGTCCTCATTTTACCTACCTCGGAAGGATGGAAGGCTGAGTCAACCTTGAGCCAGTGAGATTTGAACCGCTGACCTACAGATCATAGTCAGCTAAAGTGGCCTGCAGTACTGCCTCTAACCGCTGCGCCACCTTGGCTCAGTTCAGGTTCAGGTTCAGAAAATAAATAGTTTATTAAAGCCTTATAATATGGATAGTTGTAAAGAAGCCAAAACTCCTATGAGTACTGAGTTTCAGCATAGTGAGGTAACTGATTCAAGGTTTGATAAAAACATATATCAAGCGTTAATTGGTAGTTTATCGTATCTTGCAAATTGGTCGAGACCAGATATAGCATATAGCGTAAATCAGTTGGCAAGGTATAACGCAGAGCCTTGTGAAAGACATTGGAATGCAGCAAAGCATGTGCTGAGATATTTAAAGCAAACAATGTACTATTCGCTTTATCTAGAACCAAGGTCAGAACTTGAATTAAAGGCATATGCAGATGCCAGTTTTGCAACAGACAGAGTTACACGAAAGTCAACATCAGGAATTGTTATATTATTAGGAAATATGTTGATTAGTTGGAGATCAATAAGACAACAGCACATCAGTTTGTCTACGATGGAGGCTGAATTTTCGTGTTTATCCCTAATATGTACAGAGCTTATTTATTACAAACAATTGTGTAAAGACATGGGAATTGTTATAAATGAACCAATCAATGTATTTGAAGATAATCAAGCTGCAGTTAATATGGCAACAAATATTGGTGTGAAAATGAGATCAAAACATACAGATCTTAGATATCTTAATGTGAGACAATGTGTACAGAGTAAAATGATTAAGTTAGAGTATTGTACAAGTGAATGTAATATAGCAGATCATTTCATGAAAGTACAAAGTGCTGTAAGACGTAAAGAAAGTTGTGAAGGTTATAATCTAAGATTGTGAGTGATATATTAACAACCCAAAGGGGAGAATGTTAGAACCCTGTTCAAACGATTGGTTTGCTAATATATGAACAAGCCACAAATCAATGTTATATGTATATCACTTTAAATGCTTGTAGGCTGATTGCTATAAAAAGAAGCAAGAGAGCATGCTCAGTATGACTATGACTATGATGACTGTGTGTGTTTGAAGGTGTGTTCCGAAGTACTGACTCTCTGCTGATTAACTCTACTGCTTTACTAACAAATAATTGTCTTTGTGACTGTTTGAAAGTACTGTGAAGAGCTGCTGTGAAAGAGTAACTATCTGTGATAGTGTAGAATTGATTGTTAGCTGTAATCTTTGTTTGTTAGTTAAACAAAGATAGGCAAGAAAAAGATTCTTCATATGGACTGACTTAATGTGTATGACTTGGACTTCCTATTGAACTTTGCTACTACTTTAAGTAAACTATTTGTAAATACTAAACTGGCTGCTTATTGACTGAATAGCATTCATATCAAACTGCAACACCACAACCACAATCACTATTTCGCTATGTATGTGCTCAATAGCACAATAACTCCTTAACAGTTTTCTTGAGATTTATGGTTGGTTTTGTGTTCTAGAGATTCTAAAGATTGGTCACCCTCCCCCCTCAAATTTAGTTTAAAGCCCTTCTGATGAGTTGGGCCAGTCTTTTTCCCAGTACATTTCCCCGTTTTCATGAGTTGCAGTCCATCCTTTGCCAAGAGTCCTTCTTGTAGATAATGCAATCCATGGTTCAGGAAACCAAAGTTTTCT
Source organism: Diadophis punctatus similis (assembly GCA_023053685.1). Lineage (NCBI taxonomy): Eukaryota > Metazoa > Chordata > Lepidosauria > Squamata > Dipsadidae > Diadophis > Diadophis punctatus. The sequence continues at coordinate 8,928,343 of JALIGW010000010.1, read as the reverse complement.
TGGTGACACCAACCCTTTAGCCAGTGGTTTATTTCTAGAATTCTTTTTTCCCCTCAATGGGTGTTGGCCTTTCGTTGGGAGTACTGATGAGAACACTACTTGTGCTCCTAGCTCCTTACCTTTATCGCCTAGTTAGTTGCTTATAATCTCTCAATATTGTACTTAGGTTCTTTGTTGTGTCATTCATCCCAATGTGAAAGAGGAGGAAATGGTAGTAATCTGTGGGCCTAATTATTTTGGTTAGGTTCTCAGCCACTTCTTTAATTTTTGCTCCAGGGAGACAACATACCTCCCTAGATTGTATATCTGGTCTGCAGATGGCTGGTTCTGTTCCTTTGAGAATAGAATCTGCTATCACCAACACATGCCTTCCTTTTTTAGAGGGTGCAGTCTAGGGTGCTTTTCTGTTTATCTTAGGTGTGTTTGTTGATGTGACTTTTTAAGGGGGATTTGATGATGTCTCTTTTCTAAGTGTCTATGTGTTTCCTTTGCAGGGGGGTTGTGGGCCTGCATATTTTCATCTAGGGGGAGAAATCGATTGCTCAGTTTTAATGGGGCTGCTTCTGGTTGGGTTAGATTGGGAAGTAGGGTTTGTTACATGCATGCTGCTTTTTTCTCTGATTATTGTCTTTCCTTCTATGTGTGACCTCCATTTATCTTCCTCCAAGGGTTTATCAGGAGGGTCAAATCCTCTGGGAGTTATTTGTTCACTATATGGTTCGATTTGGGTATAGCTTTCTTGCATAGGTTGGCTAGAGTTGCCTCTAGATTCCTTATTTTTCCTCTAGCAGTTCACATAGTTTACATTTAATACATGTATAATTTGGGTGTTTTTTGGGCATCAGCACATACTGTACATGGAACATATATTGCATACCACAATAGTATCAGTCACCTGTACCATTAGTTTGTTTCTTTTTGCTGGTTGTTTAAGGCTAAAAACATTATTAAAAGTAGGAGATTTTACTTCAATATATTTTTGAAGAAAGGGATAAAACATAGATTTAAAATGTTTCATTTTAGTTGTTTATTTAAGGATATGGAAGATTTTTGCCACAGTTTTCCAGAAGAAAAATTTAAGTTAATATTTTAAAAATGTAATAGTTCATATAAAGTTTTCCAAATGTAAAAGTTTTAAGGTTTAAAAATTTAGAATTTATAAATCCCATTTTTGGTTGGTGGATGTGCTTTGTTCTTAGCCTTATTTCTACCTTCTCTGTTTTAGATAATTATCCCTATTTTTTATATCCTTTTTTCTGTCTATGTTAAGGTGACCAGACGTCCCGATTTTGGCGGGACACACCCGCTTTTTCGCCATTTGTCCCGCGTCCCGCCCGCCCTCTTAAAAAGTCCCGATTTTTTAAAACAATGCCCGACTAGGGCATTCTTTCAAAAAATCGGCCTGAAAGGCAGCAGGCCTCTCAGCTCGGGCCAGCGTTGGTGGCGGGCGGGCGCTGGAAGCTGGGGGGAGGGGGAAGGGAGGCTGCTCCTCCTCTCCTTCCCCCGCCCCATCCCTAGCCCCGCCCTCGGAGGCACTGCTGCGGTTGGGAGGGGTGAGGGACGAGGAGCCGTCGCCGCTTTGAGCTTACGAGCGGCGCAAACAGCCCTTCCTCGTCCCCCTCCCCTTTCTTCCCCCCGTCGCCTCGCTGCCGCCGTTGCCCTGGGGCCGGGTGGGCGACCGGGAGACCACGGCGCTTGGATGCTTGGAGCAGGTAAGCTGCCGGCGGCCTCCTTTCCCCGTCTCCCGCCTCCCGTTCGTTGCTTGCCAGCCCAGCCGAAGGGAAGGCGGGAGGCGAGGAAAGGCCTCCCGAAAGGAGGGGAGGCGAGCCAGCCCGGCCGAAGGGAAGGCGGGAGGCGAGGAAAGGCCTCCCAAAAGGAGGGGAGGCTTCGGGAGCCCGCCTCCCTTTCGGGCCGAAAGGGAGGCGGGCTCCCGAAGCCTCCCCTCCTTTCGGGAGGCCTTTCCTCGCCTCCCGCCTTCCCTTCGGCCGGGCTGGCAAGCAACGAACGGGAGGCGGGAGACGGGGAAAGGAGGCCGCTGGCAGCTTACCTGTCGTGAGCTGCAGGCATCCAAGCGCCCTCCCGCCTCCCCCCCCTCCCCCCTCCCCCCCCACCTCACCTGGACGCCGACATTTGCTGTTTTGCCCTCTGCGCATGCGCAGCATTCTGCGCATGCGCAGAGGGCAAAACTCAAATGGAGAAACCCACCCCCGTCAATGGTGTCCCGCTTGAAGAAAAAAAAATCTGGTCACTTTAGTCTATGTGCTTGTTTTTCTACCTTGTTATTTATGTAACTTGCTTACTATTGTTTTAGTTTTATCCTTTTCTTCCCTATATTTTTTTTATTTTTGACCTCCAATTCCTCCCTACTTTATTATTTAAGATTTGCCTTATTTATTTGATTGATCTTTATTAATCCTATTCTTTCTTGATTTCTAATGTTCCATTCTTGTCCTTATTATTTGCCTATTTATTTGTCTTTTATTTTCTGTCCTGTGTTTATTTTTATTCTCTACTGGGGTCTTGCCTCCCTTCCTATTGGGACCTCTAGCTTAATTGTTGCCTTCACTTGCATTGTTTGCTGCTCCGGCCTTGTGTCATTTTTTCTGCCAGCTTCCTTCTCTCCTTCAGTGCTCGGGTCTTTTCAGCCTTGTCTCTGCTCTGGTCAGCTCTCTCGGCCTGCTATTTAGCTTTTCGGTTGGCTCAGCTCCACCGTCTAGTCTGGTCTGCTCAGCCCCCCAACCCCCAGCCCCTGAAATTGCAGAAGCAGTGCCGGCCTTGCCGTTCACCTGTGTACCCCCAGCCCCCCCCGCAATACCAGAACTGTGCCCATCTTGATCCTCTTCCCTCTTTCATTGGAGTTGACTGAGTTGTGAGCTAAGCTGCCTTTGTGAAACTCCCTTGAGGCAGCCCTCCCTCCCTTCCTGGTGCCCCCCAACACACTCTCACCTGTCTGCCCCCCCAGTGCCCCTGTCAGCTGATACTGCCCCTCCCTCTGTTCCTGGTGACAGATCTGCAAGACCCCAAAACCTATGGAGCAGCCACGGTATTTTTTTTTAAAAAAGTCTTGCATTGCACACTGCTCCTGCAGTACCATTGCTTCTGCCTGCTACCTGATTGGCTGGGGCTATTTGTACCATGTAGCCAAAGGTCCAGGTCAAATGGTGTTTGGGCAAATGGGCAGGGACAAAGGGCAAGGGGTGGAGGGCCATTGGCCCATTGGCTGTGGAGAATGGTTGGGGGAGGGCCAGTGGAGGAGGAAAGCTGGCTATAAATGGGCTGAGGAGGGTGGCTGGGGGCGAAAGAGGCACGTGCCTAAACGTCCTGTTCCGATTATAAGCAACCTAACACAATTATCAAATGAATTTGTACTTATTCTTCATAAAACATTAAAAATGTTACAATTACATTGTTCTGAACTGACTGATTAAAAATGTAGCAAACGTGCCACCAGATCTCAAAGGCCACCTTCACAGCCAGCAGTTTCTTGTCCCATATGGTATAGTTCCTTTCCGCTGAAGACAACTTCCTGGAATAGTAGGCACTTGGGAACAGGGTACCAGAGGGAGCATGTGCAAATAAAATTGAGATCCAAACAATCTAGTTCTAATCTAGCAACATTTTCAGATTGTGCAGGAAGTCATATTATTATTTCTCAATAATATCCAATAATCTTTTTCTTTATCTTAATAAACATAAAAATAAAAGATCATTAATTTATTTGATTAAAATCAAATGAAAATGTAAATATTAAGCAAATTGGAGAGAAATTACTAATAATTTTAAGCAAGATTAGTTTTTCAGATTGGAGGAGAGCATATTATTGTGCTGATTGTTTACATTCCACAAAGACTAATCATATAAATAATTGGTACTATAGGTGGACCTTGAATTATGACTACAATTGAGCCCAAAATTTCTTTTTTAAAAATAATTTTTATTAAACGTTTTTTGTTAAAAAAGATTTTTACAATCTATTTATTTGACAGTTATCCCATATTCATTTACATCCATTTCACATTCGTTTGTCCCTCTTTTCAATTTACATTTAGATAAACTTATGATATATACATATAATATAAACATATGAACATATAAATCAGTCCTTACATAATTTTCTCTTTATGTTGAACAATAATATTTTCCTTACTAATATATCAATTTTACAATAGTACTATTTTAATACAAGGATATTTCATTTTTACTGTTACTTAGCACCTTTTCTTACTTCTATACCATCTTAAAATTCATTGTTCCTAACCTATAGATCTATTGTTTAACCATTTATACCAGTCATCCCATATCTTATAGTATTCTGATTCTTCTTCTTCTTTAGTAAGCCTATCCATCTCTGCACACCCTAAGATTTTTTTGATCACACAATCCTCTGTTGGTATGTTATTGTTCTTCCAATTCTGTGCGAATATTATTCTTGCTGCTATGATGATGTGTATAATTAAGTATTGCGTCTTTTTATCCCGATTTCCCGTAAATATCCCTAACAAAAATAATTCCGGTTTCATTTCTATGTATTGATTTGTTATTTCTTCAATCCATTTCTTTATCCTTTGCCAGTATTGTTTTGCTTTGGAACAAGACCACCATATGTGGTAGTATGTTCCTGTATTGTATTTACACTTCCAACATTCCGGCGATGCATTGGAGCACATTTTTGCAATCCTTGCTAGTAGCAGGTGCCATCTATAAAACATTTCTATAAAACATATGCAACGGATTTTGTCATTTTGTAACTTTTACTCCAAACCTTCTCCCATTTCTCCAGTTCTATGTTATACCCGAAGTTTTGTGCCCATTTTATCATCACCTCTTTTACAGAGCCCAAAATTTCTATGCTTAAGTGAGACATTTGTTAAGTGAGTTTTGCCCCATTTTATGACCTTTCTTGCTTCAGTTGTTAAGTGAAACACTGCAGTTGATAAGTTAATAACATGGTTGTTAAGTGAATCTGGCTTTCTCATTAATTTTGCTTGTCAAAAGGTTGCAAAATGTGACCACATGACATTGGGACACAGCAATGGTGATCAATATGAACCAGTTGCCAAGCATCTGAAGCATAGGAATGCTGCAAAGGTCATAAGTGTGAAAAACAGTTATAAGTCACTTTTTCAATGCTGTTGTAACTCTGAAGGTCACTAAATGAACTGTTGTAAGTTGAGGACTACCTGTGTATATATTTTTCTGTTCATTGACTCTGCCTGATTTATAGAGGGCCTTCACAATTTAAAAAGAATATGCATACACAAACACACATACATGAATATACTTTACTTTCATGTTTCTATGTTAGTAGAAAAAAAATGAATAACATTGAGATGTTACCTACAAGGCAGCCAATTTTTGATTGTTCTTATAGAAACCATTGGAATATTCTAAAGGAATTGTCTAAATTGTAAATGGGATACTTTATGATACTTCTGCATTGTAAATGTTCTTCATTTGTATAAAGACACATGACAGCTGGTCTTAGATTATAATACAGAATTGTGTGTACATAAATTGGCATAACAGATATTGTTATTGCTCAGGCAAATGATTGATTTCATTTAACCCAGGGGTGAAATCCTCCCGGTTCGCCCGGGCCAGTCCTTCGGCGTATAGCCGATGGAACTGGCGGCGGTCGCGGCGCGGAGCTTCTCCCGCCCGCTTTCCCGGCCCGGCTGAACACCGCCATTCGGGTTATTTTTCCCTCTGTGCATGCGCGCGCATGCACAGAGGGAAAAATAACCCGAATGTTTGTGTTCAGCCGGGCCGGGAAAGGGGGCGGGAGAAGCTCCGCGCCGCGACCGCCGCCAGTTCCATCGGCTATACGCCGAAGGACTGGCCCGGGCGAACCGGGAGGATTTCACCCCTGATTTAACCTATTGGTGCCATGAATAAACTGAAGTATTTGGGAAGAAATTTTCTCTGGTGAAACTCTAAATTGCTTTGTTTATCATAAAAGGCAACAGTCATTTGAATTAAAAATTAGAATTTGATCAAAGAGCTTGTAAATAGTATAGTTTATATTAAAGAAACTGTACATAACATGACCCCATAAGGAAGGGAAGTTGACATAGGTCAGGAGTATCAAACTCGATTTCATTGCGGGCCGCATCAGCATTGTGGTTGTTCTCAGGGGGCCAGGGTGTGGTGTGGGGAGTGTGGCTGGGGTGGTCACGGCCGACTGGCCGAGGCCCACAGGGCATGTCCAGCTCAACATCACTCGCATGGGCTGGGCAGTGTTAGGGAGGGAATCCAGGGGTCTCCGTTGGATGGGGCAGTGGATGGGTGGGAGGCTCGTCCACCAGGAGGAAGTGAGGTGAGGTGAGGTGATGCAGGGGGTGGGTTGGCTTGTGCTGGAAACTGTCAGCCATCGCATGCTTGCCGTCCTTTGGGTGTGGGGACCGATGTTTTCTGGCCCATCAGCTGGTGCACTCTGGAGTTCCAGAGCCCATTCCTCTGGGCTCGCCGTCCCAGCAGCACATGTGGCAGCAGCCTCAGCAGCAGGCGGAGGCGGAGATGGAGGCAGGGGGAGGCACGTGATGCAGACCATTGGACGTTCTTACTCCATCCCATTGTCTGTTTTGGCCTGCGGCTGGAGAGCAGGTCACCATTGGTCATCTTCTCCTTGGCCCCCTCACGGGTCTTGCCCTTGGCCTGCACATGGAGCGTGTGTTGTGGCTTGCCCATGTCCCGTGCAGCTGGTCGAGGATCCAGAGGACCTAGAGCCACCCATGGCATGGTACTATCACCCTGTGTACCTGGCACCTGAGTCTGACAGCGATGAGGACTCAGTGCCAGAGGAGGAAGACCAGCCAAGGCCTTCTGGACCTTCTCAGCTGGTGTAGAGTGAGTCCTCAGAGGATGCTAGGGCTCGCAGAGCAGCTAGCAGACAGGATTGGCTTCACAGCCAGAGGTCTCCTTGCAGGTAAAGCTGAGGGCTAATGGGCCATGCCCTCAGGCTATTTAGGACTGGCGCACTCAGCACTTGGTACTGAAAGCAACACCTGTGATCTCTGAGCACTTCAGAATCCTTTTGCATCTGCGTTCCTGTTTTGAGTTCTGTGTTTGGAAATAGCAGCTTCTGGAATGCTTATTTCTGGGATTCCAGCCAACTCGAGTGAGTGAGTTGAGATAAGAAAGACTTAATTGGTATTTGTTTTGGACATTTGAACTTTGGCTAATAACTCACAAAGAGACGAAGGAACTTTATTCCCTGAGACTCTATTTATGTTTGTTTCTGGACTTTAAACCCCTGCGCTTTTACTAAGCATCTTCATTAGTAAAAAAGACTCCTTTGCTTTTGTAGCAAACAGTTGTGTGTGTGTTTTTCTGTGGGTTGTGGTGCTGGGACACAACAGCGTGTTCCCCTTGGGCACCCGATGCATCTCGGCCCTGCTGCCGCTCGGTAGACCTGCCCAGCTCAAAGGAGGTGAAGCAGCCAGGTAGAAAGGCCGCGAGCAGGGAAAGCCGTATCCCCATCAGAGCCATGGCCACCCAGGCCCAGAAGATGGGAGGAGGCACACAATCCTGGCTGAGCCTGGGCAACCATGACGCTGATGGGGATATGGCTTTCCCCACTCGCGGTGGCTGACTTTTGCCTGCTGGGCCTGGGCATTTGTAGCTGGCCGCTTAGCCTCCTTCATGCTGGGTGGGCCTGGTGCTCTGGGTGGCAATGGCAGCAGCCTAATGGACCTGTGTGAGCTGCTGGCAGCCTCAGTGGTGGCATCGGCCCACAGTGGTGCTGAGGTGCACCAGGTATACAAGGGGAACACTCTCCATGTGCAGGCCAAGGAGACCAGCTCTCCAATCGCAAGCAAAATGGAGTAGGTGGCCCAATGGTGTCTCGTGCCAGCTGCCCACTACATGCCTCATCTTGTCTTGGTCAATGGCAGTACCCAGAGGCAGAGGCGCAGGGGAGAGGCTCACTGTCCAGCCTGCTGGATGCACCAGGCAGCCACCTGACCATTCCAGCTACATGGGATGGAGAGGCATGTCCGGTGGTCCCAATCATGTGCATCCCCCCACTCTGCCAGTGCTGCCACCACCACACCTGCTCCTTGGAGTGCCAGCTTGGTGGTCGCAGTAGGCTGCAGAGCCCCTGCTGTGCCAGACACCTCACACCCCGCATGTGCGCACACACAAATACATGTGCGGGTCTGGGAGAAATGAGCGGAGAGCCACAGAGAGGCAATGATGGTGGAGGGATGAAAATGAGAAGCCTCTGCCCAGAGCCTCTGGCAGTTAAAAAAACCTGTGGAGCAGCAGCTTCGCTTCTTGTCCACCCTCCCCACCACTGCCTCCATGCCTGAAGCAGAGAGGGCAGTTCTGCTTCTGCCCCCCCTGCAATGCCAGTGGTGAGTTTCAATTTTTTTTACTACCGGTTCTGTGGGCTTTGTGGGCGTGGCATGGCTTTGTGGGTGTGGCTTTGTGGTTGTGGCTTTGTGGGCGTGACAGGGGAAGGATGCTGTAAAATCTCCATTCCCACCCCACTCCAGGGAAAGGATACTGCAAAATCTCATTCCCTCCCCGCTCCAGGGGAAGGATACTGCAAAATCCCCATTTCCTCCCAATCAGCTGGGACTCGGGAGGTAGAGAATAGATGGGTCAGCTAGCCAGTCAGAGGTGGTATTTACTGGTTCTCCGAACTACTCAAAATTTCCGCTGCCAGTTTTCTAGAACTGGTCAGAATCTGCTGAAACCCACCTCTGCCGCAAACCACCAACGCTTGCCTGCGGCTCCGTGCTCAGGAAAGGATGAGGAGAGAGGGAGAGATGGGCAGCGTGGCTTCCCCATGTGCAAGCCCAGGGAGTGGGGCTGAGGCAGTTTTGCGGATGTAAGGCTGGCCGCACTCTGGCCCAGATGGTCGCCACCAGGTTGCAGATTAGTGCCTGGTCGGCCTGGACCGGGATGAGGTGGCGCTGGCCGGTCTGTCATCATTCTGAGTAATGAACTCCAGGAAGTCAGGACTCTGACACTTAATTCAGGTTCGAGAAACCCTTTATTGAGTACATCATATTGGCACTTACAAAAGTGAAGCTAGCTCTAAATTATTCCCGTGCAGGGATAGTTAAAAGAATAAGATTTCCCCATCCCTCTAGGTCTCTCAGGTCACATGGGCCAATCAGTCCAGTTGCAGGTTCCCGCCCGGCTTCGACAGGTGTCCATTGACATGACCTTGGTTCACATGCCAGCTGGTAGATGTTATTGCTAGACAGCTGAGGCATCACATCCCTTTCAGCTCCTGCTTTAATTTATTCTAAACAAACTTACTTCCAAGGCTTTAATCAGCAGGCCTTGTCCTTTCCTCCCTCCTTCTGTGGATTGGATAAGAATATTTCAAAACCATGGGTAGGAACATACAAAAACATTCTTTTCCATTTGTATTAGAAAAAAACAATCTCCATAGAGATAATGTTTTATAAATGCAAGAACAACTTCAGATAATAATAGGATGATTTTCCTGATGTCCTGAAGGGAAGTGTGTTCTGATCTAGCAGTCTCTTTCTCCCAATAGCAGAGAAGTCTACATAGCTGCAATATATCATGCAATACATCAAAAACAGAGTACACATTTAAGCAAGCCAACTTCACTTGGCAAAAATGCCAACAGCCATGGCTGCTTCTGAAAAAAAAACCCATGTAGTAATTTATCTCTCTTGGCTGCCAGATCCCTTTATGAATTTCCAGGCTGCATCTAGGCTGATTATCTTCCTATTGGCTTTTCTGGTGTAGTGGTTAAGGCACTAGACTTGAAAGTGGTAGACCATGAGTTCTAGTCCCACCTTAGTCATGAAAACCAGCTGGGTGACCTTGGGCCACTCATGTTCTCTCAGCCCAACCTCACAGGGATGTTGTTGGGGGGAAATAGGAAAAGGAAGGTGTGTTGTATTTGTAAAAATAATAAAGGATGTAGACAGATAGACAAACAAATAAATACACAAACTTATAAACCTTCCTAAGCTAAATTACTTGGTGAAACTCTTGCTGATGAAACTTGTGACCCTCTATAGCCATGTGTTTTGCCCTGAATCATTTGTATCCTAAAGTGTTCAGTATTTTTTGTAGTATTTGTAGTGCCCAGAAGCAAGTGTTATACCTTCTCTTTTTACCTTTTAATCATAAGTAGTCTTTTGTTCTTCTTTTGTCTTTCTTTTATCGCCAGCAATTATTATTCTAGGGCTACCAAGAAACTCCCATCTCCTCCAATGTCCTCTTTCTATCTACCCTAGCATCAGAGTAAAAAAGAAACTAGGTTTTGTATCTGACATCCCCAGTTGCAGCCAGATTCCTATCATTTAAATTAATTTTCTTAATTTTCCTGGTAAAATTGTTATACCAGTTTATAACAAATTTCTTCATTTTCTAACTCCAGTGCAACTTTCTGGTTACATCATGTTCAGGAAAGAAAATAGAAGCATTAAAGTTAAAATTTATTACACATATTTCGCAGCTAAAAAAAAAAACACCATGTATTTCTTGTTCTCCCTGCAGTCCAGCAACTTTACTAGAGCTGAGTGGACATGAAAAAAATTAATGGTAAGATTATATTATCAAGCTATGTAAGAGGCATAGAGCTGAATCTGGTCAAGAGGTGGAATTCTTTCCTGTACCCAGGGGTGGGCTGCTACAGGTTTGCCTGGGTTCGGGAGAACCTGTAGCTAATGTTATGGCTGGTTCGGAGAACCTCCAAATCCTGCCCCTCCCCTCCCACCCTGACCTGCCCCTCCCAGGAGTCTCCATGTGGTCCATTTTGGATGTGAGGTAAGTGCAGGGCCCGCACAGAGGCTCGGGAGGGGGAGAAATGGGTCTCCCGGAAGTTCCAGAAGGCCAGAAACAGGCCCATTTCCAGCCTCCAAAGGGTCTCCGGAGCCCAGGGGAGGCAGTTTTCACCCTCCCAGAAGCTTCAGGAAAGCCTCCGGAGCCTGGGGAAGGCGAAAATGCCCCCCCCCCCGTGGTGGAGGAGGCTGACTAGGCCACGCCCACCATGGTTACACCCACCCAGCAACCAGGCAGAGAACCCGTTGCTGAAATTTTTGAAGCCCACTCCTGCCTGTACCTTTTGTAGTCTGGCAAAACTCTGATTTAAAATGTTAGAAAAAAATATAGTAATGAATTAAATCATATTAAATTACAAATTATAGTAAATAATGAATATTCATATTAAATTAAGTGAAATTATCTGGAAATGGCATATCAGATTACTTCAGCTTCATACAGGAATACTGTCTTGTGTTAATATACGGTATATTACTAGTCCATGTCCTATATGCCATATGCTAAATAAATAAATCTTTTGTTCTGTTCACATAGAAAAGAAAACCATTTGGGGCAAACTTTACTTTGGGATATACAGTATATTGTTATGAAATAATATGAAAATAAGGAATTCAAGATGAGGATCCCTTTTTCATTTTAGTAATATCTCAGTTTTAATATATAGGCACAATACAGAACAAACAATATTTGACTAAAAAAGTGAGAATACTGATATTGTATCTAAAAGCACTCAAAATGAAAAAAATACAATTGTATCAGCCATGCATTTAACAATAGTAGGTATCAACTGGCTCAGCTCCTTGCTAAAATAGTATATCGATGCTTTAAGGAAGATATACTTTTATTCCAGCCAGGAATACAAGAATACAAGAAGTTCTTAGGAAAAAAAGCATGAGAAAAAGAGTGGACAGTGTATTTAAATGAGTAATAATATGGATAAATATAGCAACCTGTGGATTACATTCAGCGGCGGGTTGCTCTCTTACCGGTGCCAGTGCGCTGCATGCGCATCTCCACGCTTCGGGCGTGGGCGCGCTCGCTTTGGGTGCGTGCGCGCTTCCTATGCACGCACGCCCCCTCGCACGATTTTGCCTCTGCGCATGCGCTGAAGCAAAGTCGCGCCAAAATCTTATGCAGGGATGGGCGTGCGCACGAGATTTTGGCGCAATTTTGCTTCCGCGCATGTGCAGAAGCAAAATCTCACCGAAATCTCTCTCGCGCGCGCATCCCCTCATGAGATTTTGGCGTGATTTTGCTTCCACGCATGCGCAGAAGCAAAATCGACCCAAAATCAACGGGAAAAAATGGCGATGCGCGTGGTGGACCGGCAGAGAGGTCTCCGGAGTGGTCGCACGCAAACCCACCTCTGGTTACATTCATCATTATATTATCATTTTTCTCTGTTTTAAAAGTCGGTTTAACTTAAGATTTTTAAAATTTTATAACAATGCATCTACTTACAGAACTATTTACAAGAAGCCTAGGCCTTTTTTCATTACATGTGTAATTATAATTATGCAGGTAACAGAATTAAACAAGACGCATTCAGATTAACAGAGTTGGAAGGGACCTTGTAGGTCATCTAGTCCAACCCCCAACCCAAGAAGGAGACCCTCCACCATTTCTGACAAATGGCAGTCCAATCTCTTCTTGAAAGTCTCAAGTGATGAAGCTTCCACAACTTCCGAAGGCAAGCTATTCCATTAGTTGATTGTTCTCACTGTCAGAAAATTTATCCTTATTTCCAGGTTAAATCTCTCCTTGTTCAGTTTCCATCCATTATTCCTTGTCTGGCCTATAGGTGCTTTGGAAAATAGCTTGACCCCTTCCTCTCTGTGGCAGCCCCTCAAATATTGGAACACTGCTATAATGTCTCCCCTGGTCCTTCTCTTCACTAGACTAGCCATGTCCAGTTCCTGTAACCATTCTTTATATGGTTTAGTTTCCAGTCCCCTAATCATCCTGGTTTCTATTCTCTGCACTTTTTCTAGAGTCTCACAGGGGTGGATTCCTCCCGATTCGGACCGGTTCACCCAAACTGGTAGTGACTCGCTGGTGACATCACGACGATGTCACCAAACCAGATCGGTCGGTGCTGGTCCATGGGCACTGCCATCTTTTTTTTGAATTTTTTTCAAAAAAAAATTGAATTTTTTTTCTTCTGGGCATGTGCAGAAGCCAAGTTTCCGGCAATGTGCATGCGGTTGCCATCTTGTTTTCGGCTTTCTTTTTTATTTTTTATTTTTTTTAAATTCAATTTAATTTATTTATTTATTTTATTTTTCTTCTGAGCATGTGCAGAAGCCGAGTTTCCGGCACTGTGCATGCAGTTGTCATCTTGTTCTCGGCTTTCTTTTTTCTTTTTAATTTTTTTTTAATTTAATTTAATTTATTTATTTATTTATTTTTCTTCTGAGCATGTACAGAAGCCGAGTTTCCGGCACTGTGCATGTGGTTGCCATCTTGTTTTCGGCTTTCTTTTTAATATATATTGTTTTGAATTTAATTTTTATTTAATTTAATTTAATTTTTTATTTAATTTTTCTTCTGAGCATGTGCAAAAGCTGAGTTTCCAGCACTGTGCATGCGGTCGCCATCTTGAGGAAGCAAGCCAGCAGAGAGGTAAGTTAGAACCCATCCCTGCTTCGGTCCCCTCAACTTTTCAGTCCCAGAAATGGTGCATGGCTGCAAAATAGGAGAAGGGCATTTTTCAGCTGAAAAATGCCTTTCTCCTATTTTGCAACCAGGCACCATTTTCTGTCCTTCCCGTTTTTATTTGGTTTTCCCTCCCACCCTGAAAGCAAAAGGAAGCGAGGGGGGGAGGTGGGAAGAAGGACAGCTCAGACTATTACTATGATTTTTTGCTCCTATATTCTGTTGTTTAGGTATAAATTTTGTTAATGTAGAAATTTTACTTAGAGCCTATTAAACAATGGAGCTAGCTGCCTGCCTGCAATCATGCAGTGTGTGTGTGAGAGAGAGAGAGAGACACAGAGAGCGAGAGGCAGACAGACAGGCAGACAGACAGACAAAGAAAGAGGAAGGGAGAAAGAAAGAGAAAGAGAAAGAGAAAGAGAAAGAAAGGAAGGGAGGTAAAATCAGAAGGGAGGATGGAAGGAAGGAAGGAATAAGAATGTTAAGGGGTTCATGTGACCGGGTGGGAGTTTTCTGTGGAAAAAGGGTCCAAATGGCTCTTTGAATGTTTAAGGTGATTAGGGGACTGGAGGCTAAAACATATGAAGAACAGTTGCAGGAACTGGGTATGTCTAGTTTAATGAAAAGAAGGACTAGGGGAGACATGATAGCAGTGTTCCAATATCTCAGGGGTTGCCACAAAGAAGAGGGAATCAAACTATTCTCCAAAGCACCTGAGGGTAGAACAAGAAGCAATGGGTGGAAATTAAAAAAGGAGAGAAGCAACTTAGAACTAAGGAGAAATTTCCTGAGAGTTAGAACAATTAATCAGTGGAACAGCTTGCCTCCAGAAGTTGTGAATGCTCCAACACTGGAAGTTTTTAAGAAGATGTTGGATAACCATTTGTCTGAAGTGGTGTAGGGTTTCTTGCCTAAGCAGGGGGTTGGACTAGAAGACCTCCAAGGTCCCTTCCAACTCTTTTGTTGTTGTTGTTGTTGTTGTTGTTATTGATTCCTGACCTAAACTAACAAAAAACACCAAATGATTTAATGTGCCTCCTGCATCATTTTTATTACCTCCATGATATTAACCATTCAATTGTTAAGGTATCCAAGACTTCTAAATCCTTTGCTGGCATACTCCTTATAGCAGAGGTAGCAGATCACTTGAAGATACATATGAATAAAATCCACTTATATCAATCCGTAGGGCTCATATAGGGTATTAAGAAAGAAAGAGAGAGACAAGAAAGAAAGAGAGAGAGAGAGAGAGAGAGAGAGAGAGAGAGAGAGAGAGAGAGAGAGAGAGAAAGAAAAAGAAAAAGAAAAAGAAAAAGAAAAAGAAAAAGAAAAAGAAAAAGAAAAAGAAAAAGAAAAAGAAAAAGAAAAAGAAAAAGAAAAAGAAAAAGAGGAAGGAAGGGAGAGAGAAAGAGAAACAAAGAAAAAGAGATAGAGAAAGAGAAAGAGAAAGAAAGAAAGAAAGAGAAATACAGAGAAAGAGAAAGAAAAAGAGAAAGAAGGAGAAAGAAAAAGAAAGAGGAAGGAAGGAAGGAAGGAAGGAAGGAAGGAAGGAAGGAAGGAAGGAAGGAAGGAAGGAAGGAAGGAAGGAAGGAAGGAAGGAAGGGAGGGAGGGAGGGAGAAGAGAGAGAGAGAAAGAGAAAGAGAAAGGAAGAAGAGGAAGGAAGCACCACAAACCCTGCCACTAGATGTGGCTTCAGGAGACACTTTGAAACAGCACAGCAATTTAGGGCTGGAAGATATCTTGGAGGTCATCTAGTCCAACCCCGTGCTGTAGCAGGAAAACTTAAATTGTCTGGATTATTTTGGTGCCTCTAACAGAGAGGAAAATTGCCAGAAAGGAGAAGGAGTTTACTAGGACAAGGCTGCCATGCAGAGGAAGGCAGAGATAGTCCTTGACTTATGACCACAATTGAGCCCAAAATTTTGGTTGCTAAGCAAGAGCGTTGTTAAGTGAGTTTCACCACATTTTACTCAATCCATGACATTTCCTGGCTCTAACAGTGATGTGCAAGCTAGGGAAGAACATCTGAAGGCATGTGTAATGTTCTAATGTACAGAGATTATGGTTAAATGTGTGGCAGAAAGTGGACTTGGGTGTGTTTTTCCAAATGCAGTAAGTGAGGTTGAATGTGTAGTTTTAGAAGAGCTGTGTGTGTGTGTGTGTGTGTACATACACATACAGTATATATAGTAGATAATGTATCTTTTTGTGTGCCTGTGTGTAATATGTATGTACACATATGCATATATACGTAGGATTAAATAGTATATTTTGGATGTTCAGTAGTAGTAAATAGACAGGGAAATTGAATCTCGTTGAGGCCTTTGAGGCGAAGAGAGGCCAGGCACCCTAACCCTAACCCTTGATGTGAGTGACGTCAAGTTGGCCACACCTACCCAGTCACATGACCACCCAGTCACAATGACCACCCAGCAACCCCCACCCAGTCACATGACCGCAAAGCCACTCCCCCAGTCACATGACTGCCAAACCACTCCCACCCAGTCACATGACCACAAAGCCACGCCCATGACCATCACATGACCATCACGCCACACCCACAAAATAAGCCACGCCCACAGAGTGGTAGCAAAAAAAAAATTTGGAACCCACCCCTGATCTTTAAGTGGTGCAAATGGATCTAAGGATTGCTTCTCCTGGGTGTGCTCTTTCTGGAGAGCTTAAATAACCTCTCTGCTAAAGGGTTTCACTTTATGAGCAAGAGTTGTCTGCTGATAGTTATCATTTTAACTATTTTAATTCCTCAAGGTGCTCTAGCACCCCGCCTGATTTGTAACTCCAGCTTGCAGGTATTTCTAATCTAATGATTGGTATTTAGGGCACCTTTTTGCAAGCAAAGAAGCTTTTTGTATTTTTGTACAGGTAATCCTTGATTTACAACAGTTCATTTAGTGACCATTCAAAGTTACAATGGCACTAAAAAAAGTGACTTATGACCATTTTTCACACTTACGACCGTTGCAGCATCCCCACGGTCACAAGAGGCCAGGCGTGGAGGAGCACCCCTCAACATGAGTGATGTCGAGTTGGCTATGCCCACCTAGTCACATGCCCACCTGGCCACACCGGGTGCACATAGGGACTACTCAGAGGGCTGAAAAAGTGATTTTTGACCGGTCCTCACACTTACGACTGTCCTCACATTTTACGTTTTGCGCCCTATCTTGTTACCATGGTGAAGAGAAGCACCACAGTTGTGAAATGAATGACACAGTTGTTAAGAATGCTGCAATGGGCATAAATGTGAGGATAGTCGTAAGTGTGAGGACCAATCATAATTCACTTTTTTTCAGCCTTCTGAGCAGGGGTGGGTTCTGGATCCTTTTGCTGCCAGTTCAGTCAGGGTTGCGCCAAACACAGGTGCGCAGCAATCAAAAAATAGCTTCTTCGCATGCACAGAAACAAAAATTTGCTTCTACGCTTGCGCAGAAGCAAAATCGAAGATGGCGGTGCCCACGGAGACACCGACAGAACTGGTTCCATGACGTCATCGCCAAACTACTAACGGTTCTAAAGAACTGGTTAGAACCGGTAGAAACCCACCTCTGCCTCTGAGTAGTCCCTATGCACGTAGCCACGCCCACTGGTCACATGACCAGCTAGCCACTCCCACCAAGTCACATGACCACCAAGTCATGCCCCCAAATAAGCCACGTCCACAGAACCGGTTGTTAAAAAATTTGAATCCCACCACTGGGTGATTCCATCGGGGTACCTTGTACTTGCTTATAGATTTTTCCATTGAACTTGAAGTATGTGTTGAGGCACAGATCCAGGAGTTTAATGATGGTTTCTGTGGATATGGAGTGTTCTGTAGTGGCATCATCTTCGTGGGTGTAGTATTTAGTGATAGGTGGTGTATGATTTGGTTAGCTAGGTCAATGTCAATCGAAGTGAAGAGACCAGTTACGTCGGAGAAGGCCATAATTTTTTCCTTGTTGATTTTGCTGTGTTTCATGCATTGGAGAAATTGTTCTGAGGAGTTTATTGAGTGTGTTGAGTCATTGACCAGGTGTCTGAGTTTCCTCTGCAGGATTTTTGCTAGTTTGTATGTTGGTGTTCCAGGTAGAGACACAATTGGGAGTAAGGGGATCCCATTCTTATGTATTTTGAATAAAAAGGTCTCTACATGTAGAAAAGATGTCAAAATGTCAGCCCACCTGGGTAAACCAGACAGTAACCACAATTTCATGAACTTATTTTACTTTATGTTAACAGAATCTTGTAAGTTTAAAGGTACAAACTGTTCACTACTACTTTTAACTGGCTGATCAATTAGGGCCAGTTCTTCCTAAGTCAGGCGTGGCCAAACTATGGTTCTTTGTGGACCTGTGGACTTCAACTCCCAGAATTCCTGAGCTAGCCATGCATAAGGTGACCAGACGTCCCGCTTTTGGCGGGACAGACACGCTTTTCAAGCGTGTGTCCCGCGTCCCGCATTCTTTTCAAAAAGTCCCGCTTTTTTTAAAAGAATGCGGAAGCAGCGGGATGTCTGGTCACCTTAAAGGGAAAGACGACCCGCGCGTGCGCAGAAACAAGCTGTACTGGCGGCGGTAGCAACAGCGGCGGCAGCGCTGGCGAGTGAAGTTGAAAGCCCTGCTGATAACATGGTAGGTGGGGGGGGGTCGGGTGGATTTCCCCGCCTGGAACGACCCCCCCCCAACGCGCGCGCTCGGGGAGGAGGCGGAGAGGCAGGCTCCTCCCGCGGGAAGAGCAGAGTCGCCCCCGCCCGTGAGCAAAGGGCAGCGTCGGGCACACACCCCCCACGCCAGCCCGCGTCATGGGGAGCGAGCGAACGAGCGAGGGAGGGAGGGGGCAACGGGCGCGCAGGGCTGCGAGGGAGTTGCGCAGGGAGCCGCGGTGGGACGCAAGGCGACGGCAGGGACGGGAGGGCTCCGCGGCTGCGTGGGGAAGGAGCCCCGGGCTGGGCAGAGAACCTTTACCCTTCTCTTCCTCTCCTCCTCCTCCCCCAGTTCGCGGGCTTCAACTGCCGGGCATCGTCCGCACGGCACGGTTCTATTGGTTGTGGTGACTCCCCCCCATCTGGATTCCGTTCAGCGCTAGAATTAGGCTGGCCGAGGCTCTCTGAACGGACTTATAATATGGAAACTGCATAACCTCCCGCCTCCCCCCCCCAACCTGGACGCCGACATTTGCGTTATTTTGCCCTCTGCGCATGCGCAGCGTTCTGCGCATGCGCAGAGGGCAAAACTCAATTTGCGACGTCCAGGTGCGCCCCCCCCATGGTGTCCCAATTAAAAAAAAAATCTGGTCACTTTAGCCATGCATGCATGGCTGACTCAGGAATTCTGGGAGTTGAAGTCCACAGGTCCTCAAAGAACCATAGTTTGGCCACCCCTGTCCTAAGTAGTTTCTTCTGACTGCTAAGCCACTGGGGCCTTCTCCCTGTCTTGTCTGATTATTTCCTAGGCAACAACTCTTCCCCTTATTCCTCAACATCATTTCCACATACCATTTCATAGATGCAGTCCTTTTAGACTAAATAATCTATCCTGTATACTAATAGATAAAACCATCTGCAGATAAGCTGACTCTGTTTTTTAACTAAAATACTATAAAAATGCACCATTTGCAGATAATCCAACTATCTAAATATTTGTATTTTTTAAATTTTCACAATTGGTTTATCTGTGTGTGGCACATTTTTCATGGTATTTTGGTTAAAAGGTTGAGAATCAGCTTATCTATGGATGGGCTTATATGCAAGTATATACAGACATATATGTACTTTTTAAAAATATTACTTTATATATTTGCAAATAAGCCTATCTGCAGATAAGCCAAACCTAATTTTTAGATGTATTTTGGCATTTGAAATTCTCAGCTTATCTACAAATACATATGGATGTGGAGGGAAGTGTGCCTTCATAGTGCAATATGTTTCCTTGTAAGATCTGATCTAGGATACCAATGCTTGAACCATCACTAGCAAAACTTTTCTTTTTAACCAAAGGTATCTGGCCCCAGGAGGAGGAGCCAGCGCCGGAACGGTACAGTCGCTCTCCACAACACTCTGTGGAGAACACTGTCCCACAGCCGGTAGGAGACCTGTAATTTGGGTCAGAACCACTCAGGTGGAGCAGGGAAAAAAGAAGCCTGCTGCAGCGGTCCGTAGGGGTTGGCGCAGACCCCGAGTAAGCTGCAGTTTCTCTGCTTCTGGCCACCAGCTGTGTGGAGGCAACCAGATGTGTCGCCATTAGTTCCGGCGGCTTTGCTTGCTACAGAAAAAGAAGATATCTTGAAGATTGATGTTGGAGTCATCTGGGTGAGAGAATTCTTGTTTTTTAAACTTTTTAACTTGGACTAGCGATGGGATTCTAAATTTTAAAATAGGAATTAGCTATTTTTTTTTCTTGGAATCTGGACGATATTTGGATGATTTATTAAATCATAGAGCACTATAGAGCACTGCACACCAAGACAACTAGACACAAGAACAGTTTTTTCCCGAACGCCATCACTCTGCTAAACAAATAATTCCCTCACCACTGTCAAACTATTCACTAGGCTGCATTACTATTACTATTAGTTTTTCTCATGGCTCCTATCACTCATCTCCTCCCACTTATGACTGTATGACTGTAACTTGTTGCTTGTATCCTTACGATTTATTTTCATATTGATTGTTTCCTGATTACTTACTTGAACCCTATGACAACCATTCTTGACAAATGTATCTTTTCTTTTATGTACACTGAGAGCATATGCACCAAAGACAAATTCCTTGTGTGTCCAATCACACTTGGCCAATAAAGAATTCTATTCTATTCTATTCTAAAGAGCTCTGGGCACGGGAGGTGGCTCCTTGAAGTCACTCCCAGACATCAGCGGCGGAAGAGCGTTAAATAAGAAAAAAAGCGTTTCTATTTGGATTGAATACTTTGAAATGAGAGTGGAGTGCCATTCAATTTCTTTTTTGATCTTTTGACTTTTAAAAGAAACAAAGTTTGATCATTGTATCCTTTCTCTCTCTTTTTTTTCTCTCTGTGCTGGAACATTGTAGCCTTTGTAAGCACAGTGCCACCTTAAGTTTTAACTGGGATACAATTTGGATACTGTGTGGAGAGAACACAGCTGCAGCTTGTTTATAACTTATTATCTTACCCAGAGAACTGTCTGTGCTTGACTTGAGAAATATTTTGACTAAAGCTAGCCTTTTGTCTGCAACCTGGATTTCCCCCCCTCTCTTCTAACTGAACTCTTCTAACTGAACTTCTAACTGAAACTACAGACCAATCAGCCTAACATCAATACCTGGGAAAATACTGGAAAAAATAATTAAAAACCAGATCTCACATCATCTAGAAACAAACCAAGTAATAACCAACAGCCAACACGGATTTGTTAAGAACAAGTCATGCCAAACCAATCTCATTTCATACACGATCAGTACACGATTCATCTGAGGCTCTAGTGACTGCCTGGAATCAGGCGGCAACAGGGGCTTTAGATCGGATTGCGCCTTTGCGGCCTCTCCGTGGCAGCGGATCCCGGAGGGCTCCTTGGTTTACTGAGGAGCTCCGGGAGATGAAGCGCCTAAAGAGACGCCTAGAGCGACGATGGAGAGCCAGTAAAGCTGAGTCTGACCGGACACTTTTAAGAACTTGCATTAAGTCTTACTTAGTGGCGATACGGGCGGCAAAATGTGCGCATTTTTCCGCCCTTATTGCGTCCGCCGACTCCCGCCCAGCCGCCCTGTTTAGGGTGACGCGCTCCCTCCTCGCAAAGGGGGGGGGCGAAGAACCCTTGCAGGGTAGAGCTGAGGAATTTTCCCAGTTCCTGGCGGATAAAATCACTCAGATTCGGACAGACCTGGACTCCATTTGGACAGGGCAGGCCGAGATGACAGGGGCGAGTCTTAGTCCTGTTATTTGGGAGGAGTTTGAGCCTATCACTCCTGAGGATGTGGACAAGGCCATAGGAGCGATGAGCGCCTCCACTTGTTTATTGGACCCGTGTCCCTCCTGGCTGGTTTTGGCCAGCAGGGAGGTGACACGCGGCTGGCTCCAGGCTGTTGTGATCGCATCTTTGAGAGAGGGGTCCGTCCCGCAGCCCTTAAAAGCTGCGGTGGTGAGGCCCCTCCTCAAGAAGCCTTCCCTGGACCCAGCGGATTTAAAGAACTTCCGTCCAGTCTCCAACTTACCCTTCTTGGGTAAAGTTGTAGAGAAAGTGGTGTCGCTCCAACTCCTGCGGCTATTGGAGGATACTGATTATCTGGATCCCTTTCAATCGGGTTTCAGGCGCGGCTACAGTACGGAGACTGCTTTGGTCGCACTGATGGATGATCTCTGGCGAGCACGGGATGGGGGTCATTCCTCCATCCTGGTGTTACTTGACCTCTCAGCGGCTTTCGATACCATCGACCATGGTATCCTTCTGCGTTGTCTTGGGGAGGTGGGAGTGGGAGGCACTGTTTTACGGTGGTTCTCCTCCTACCTCTCTGACAGGACGCAGTCGGTGTTGACAGGAGGGCAGAGGTCGGCCCCTAGGCCCCTGGTTTGCGGGGTGCCACAGGGTTCGGTCCTCTCGCCCATCCTGTTTAACATTTACATGAAACCGCTGGGTGAGATCATCCGACGACACGGGGTGAGGTATCAGCAGTATGCTGACGATACCCAGTTGTACATCTCCACCCCGTGTCAGTTCAGTGAAGCAGTTGATGTAATGTGCCGCTGCCTGGACGATGTGAGGGTCTGGATGGGAGTGAACAGACTCAGGCTCAACCCAGACAAGACTGAGTGGCTCTGGATTTTGCCTCCCAAGGATTATGTCGACTGTCCCTCCCTGGTTCTCGGGGGAGAAAAATTGACTCCCTCGGAACAGGTCCGCAATTTGGGTGTCCTCCTAGATCCACAGCTAAAATTGGAGCAACATCTTTCAGCTGTGGCTAGGGGGACCTTTGCACAGATTCGTCTTGTGCACCAATTGCGACCTTACTTGGAGAGGGAGGCTTTGCTCACAGTCACTCATGCCCTTGTCACCTCACGGCTAGACTACTGTAACGCGCTCTACATGGGGCTACCCTCAAAGAGCATCCGGAGACTCCAACTGGTACAGAATGCAGCTGCGCGAGCTGTAGTGGGTGTACCGAGATACACCCACGTAACACCTATTCTTCGCCAGCTGCATTGGCTGCCAATTAGTCTCCGGTCGCAATTTAAGGTGTTGGTCGTTACCTTTAAAGCCCTACATGGCTCAGGGCCAGGTTACCTTCGGGACCGCATCCTACCACATACCTCCCTACGACCGGTTAGGTCCCATAGAGAGGGCCTCCTCCGGGTCCCATCGGCCAAACAATGTTGGTTGGCGGGGCCACGGGGGAGGGCCTTCTCTGTGGGAGCCCCGTCCCTCTGGAACCAACTCCCACCAGAGATCCGGACTATCCCCACCCTGCTGGCCTTCCGTAAAGCCATAAAAACTTGGCTCTTCCGGCAGGCGGGGTGAATAGGAAGATCAGATTCCCCCCTTGAATGTTGTTTTTATAATTGTTTTAACTATGCCTTTTAATTTTAAATTATGATAATTGTTTTTATTGTACGCTTCTTATTCTGTTGTACGCCGCCCTGAGTCCCACGGGATTGGGCGGCCTATAAGAACGTCTATTAAATTAAATTAAATTATTAAATTTCATTCTTCAACACGGTGACCAAATTAGTAGACCAGCGAAATGCAGTAGACATAATATACCTGGACTTCAGCAAAGCATTTGACAAAGTAGACCACAACCTACTTTTTCATAAGCTAGAAAAAAGTGGGATAGACAGCTACACAACCAGATGGATTAACAACTGGCTGACCAACCGTACCCAGCGAGTAGTCCTCAATGGCTCTAAGTCCAAATGGAGAGAAGTAAGCAGTGGTGTACCACAAGGCTCCGTCCTAGGCCCAGTACTCTTTAATATCTTCATAAATGACCTAGATGAGGGAATAGCAGGAGAACTAACCAAATTCGCAGATGATATCAAGCTGGCGGGAGTAGCAAACACCCCAGAGGACAGACTCAAAATCCAGAGGGACCTTGACAGAATCGAACACTGGGCCCAAACCAATAAAATGAAATTTAACACGGAGAAAAGTAAAATTCTACACCTAGGTAAGAAGAATCAAAAATACACATACAAACTGGGTGAAACCACATTCAATAGCAGCGATTGCGAGAGGGATCTTGGAGTCTTGGTAGACAGCCAACTAAATATGAGCCAGCAGTGTGCAGCAGCAGCCAAAAAGGCCAACGCAGTCCTGAGCTGCATAAATAGAGGGATACAATCAAGGACCAGAGAGGTACTAGTACCACTCTATAAAGCCTTAGTCAGACCACACCTAGAGTACTGCATCCAGTTTTGGTCACCACACTACAAAAAACACATTGACACCCTAGAGAAAGTGCAGAAGAGAGCAACCAGGATGATAAAGGGTCTGGAAAATAAAACATACAAAGAGCGGTTGCAGGAACTGAGCTTGGCCAGTCTGGCGAAGAGAAGGACCAGGGGTGACATGATAGCAGTGTTCCAATATTTGAGGCTCTGCCACAGAGAGGAGGGGGTCAGGCTGTTCTCTATCGCACCAGAGAGCCAGACAAGGAATAATGGATGGAAGCTGACCAAGGAGAGATTCAATCTGGAAGTGAGGATAAACTTTCTGACGGTGAGAGCGATCAACCAGTGGAACAGCTTGCCAGCAGAGGTTGTGAGAGCCCCAACACTTGCGACCTTCAAGGGGAGACTGGACTGCCATCTGTCTCAAATGGTGTAGGAACTCCTGCTTGAGCAGGGGGTTGGACTAGATGACCTACAAGGTCCCTTCCAACTCTAATAATAAATCTAAACTTTTGAATTTAAACTTCAAGCCCTGTTCTTTTTTTTTTCCTCTTCCTTTGGCTATAATAAGAGGATTAGGGCGTAAGCCTGAAGAAGATTCCTGTATGATTTTTTTTTCTCTTTTCACCTATTTGGAATTAATTTTTGACTTTTGATTTTTAAATATTGCTTTTTATTTTTGCCTTTTATTTTGATATCATGGAGTATTTGTTTTTATTACATTTTCTTTTTACCTGGATCTGGCCTATTTTTATCTTTTTATTTTTATTTTTTGCCTTTTCTTTCCCCTTTCTTTCTCTTCTTTCTTACCTATTCTTGGGTTGCTTGAACTTGTACTTTCCCTTCTTCTCTCTTTCCTCTCCTCCCTTTTATTCTATTTTTCCTCTTTTCCTTTTTTTTGGGTGATTCTATTGAAACATTATCACCTTCCCATTGGATTACAAATAACGATTTGGATTACAAATTACGATTTGGATTACAAATTTGGCCAAGATGACTAGAAAGAAGATACCATCATATCTTGCACCATCATCTATTTCATCACAGAGTCCAGGACAGAAGACAACTGATACAACGACACAAGCAGAGAAATTTAATATGGAACTAAAAAATATGATGCAAGCTTTATTTGAGGATTTCAAAATAGATATTGCCGGCAAGATGGAGGAGAGCATGGGTAAAGTAGAAGGAGAACTAAAAGACATGAGAGGCTTTTTAGAAAAAAATGAACAACATTTACAGAAAGCTGAAGAGGAAATTCAAGAAAATAAGAAAAAGATATATGAAGTCGAAACTCATCAAATAGAATCAGATAAAAGACAATAGAAGATAAATATAATTACTGAAATGGACCGCTCTGAATATTACCTGAGATTTCAAAATGTAATAGAAGAGAAAGATGAAAACTTGGCAGAAATAATGGTGAATATGTTGGCAGAAGCAATTGAAGAAGATAAAGATAGGTTATTGAATGACATTGATTAAATTTACAGAGTGAATACTAGATATGCGACCAGAAACAAATTACCAAGAGAGGTCCATATAAGATTCACTAAAAAGGCACGAAGAACAGAGTTCCTACAGAAATTGAGAAACGCAAATCTTAATTACAAAGGAAAAGAGATTACAGCTTTGAAACAAGTTCCTAGAAGAGTTAGAGACTTGAGAAGGAACTACCAGTTTTTGACAAAAATTTTGATTGAAAGAGGAATTAATTTTAGATGGCTTATACTGGAAGGGATAATGCTGTGGTGGAAAGGACAGAAAATAAGATTGGATTCAATTGATAAAGCTGAATTTTTTCACAGACAACATTTTGTATACAGTGAAGAGGAGAGAAGAGAGAAGGAAGTAAGAGAAACAAGACAACAAAGAGAAGGGACAAATGGGAAGACTAAACAAATGACTATTCAGGAGGAGGAAATCCAAGAGAAAGAATTAGAAGGAGCAACTGCAATGGAGATAAATGACCAGAGAGAAATGAGAACGACAAGATCGACTAAAGCATTAAAGTAAAAAGAAAACTATGGAGGAAGAAATAAAGATGATTTCAATGAATATAAATGGACTAAATTCACCAATTAAAAGGACAAGGATATTTAATAGACAGAAAAAATTGAGGATGGATATTATTTGCCTACAAGAAGTACATATTAAGCAGCAATATAAGAAATTTTTAGAATGTGTGAGATTGGGAGAATTATATACGACACTAGTAGATCAAAGCAAAAAGGAGTAGCACTATATATACAGAAAAAAATAACTTCAAGGTGCATATATACTGATGAAGATGGAAGGATTCTCATGGTAGAAATAATAATGAATGGTTAAAAAAGCCTCTTAGTTGCTATTTACGCACCAAATGAAAACCAAGAAATATTCTTTACAAAGTTACATCAGAAGATAGTAGAGCTTGCTTATGAAAATATATGTATACTTGGAGATTTTAATGCCATTGTAAAAGCAGATTTGGATTATAAAACATCAAAAAGAATAAAATACAAAGGAAAAAACTACCAAAATCATTTTTTACTATGATGGAGGAACTTAATTTATTTGATGCCTGGAGACAAAGATTTCCCGAAGATAAACAATATACTTTTTACTCTTGTAGACATATGTCTTGGTCGAGGATAGACATGATGTGGATGTCCCTGGAAATGTTAAATAATATACAATATATAAACATTGAACCTAGTACTAGGGCTGATCATAACCCAATAGTAATAACCTGGAAAAGGAAAAAGAAAAGAAATAGATGGACATTAAATCAATAAATATTAAATGAAAAAGAATTTCAACAAATTATTGAGAAGGAAATGAAATTTTTCTTTAAAGAAAATAAAAAGGATGATATATCTTTACAAACTGTCTGGGACACAGCTAAAGCTTATTTTAGAGGATTGACGATGACCTACACAGCTAAACGAAATAAACAGAGACGAGAAACCAGAAGAAAATAGAAGAATATAAAGATTTAGGAAAAAAGCTTCAAAAAGATACACAAAACAACAAGATTAAAATAATGATGGATTTGGGGAAACACAAATTAAATATGATTGAGAGTGAAGATATTGCAAGAAAAACAAAAAATGCTAAACAGAACTTTTTCGAACATGCCAATAAGCCAGGGAGATGGTTAGCCTATAAGATAAAAAAAGAGAAGGAAAAAAAATGGATAAAACAATTGGAAGATTTGGATGGACATATCAGATACAGTGATGGAGGGGGGGAAATATCATGGACATATTATAAAGAATTATATGAACAAGAGAAAATAGAAAGTAATAAAATAGATCAATTTTTGGAAGACATGGCCTTACCAAAAATATCAGAAAATCACAAGAACTTGCTAGAGGAAAAAATAACAACGATGGAACTGTCAGTGGCAATTCAAAAACAGAAAAATGGCAAGGCGCCGGGTCCAGATGGAATACTGGCAGAAACATATAAAATTTTTGAGGAAACGTTTGGAATTGTAATGTTAGAATTATACAATGAAATAATGATGGGGGAAAAAATACCCAATTCTTGGACTGAAGCTTTTATAACTTTAATTCCAAAAGAGGAAAATGACCCACAAAAAATTAAGAACTACAGGCCAATCTCACTGTTAAATGTGGACTACAAGATATTCGCCTCGATAATAGCAAATAGACTTAAGAAATTCTTAAATGACTTTATACATTCTGACCAAAATGGTTTTTTACCTAAAAGACAAATCAAAGACAATATGCGTATGATTTTGGATGTTTTAGAATATTATGAACAGCACCCTGGCAAACAAGTAGCCTTAATGTTTTTAGATACACAGAAAGCCTTTGATAATGTGAATTGGCAATTTATGTTAAAACAACTACAAATTATGGGGTTTGGACAAAAATTTATAGGGGTAATCAAATCCTTATACTGTATACTAAGCAATCTGCCAAAATAATATTAAATGGAGAAATGACAGAGAAAGTTGATATAATGAAAGGAACTAAACAAGAAACAAGATTTCTATTGCACAGTCAGTGGAGCGATGCGGGGGAAGTTCATCCGAAGCTGTTTCGCTATAAACTTCCGCCAGGTCTTTATATTCCTTGGGTATGCCTTCTGTTGGCAAGTTATAACCAGGCATGGCTGTTTCCCTGCGTTCACCCCCCTCAGTTCCTATCTGTAGGTCCTCTGCAAAAGTCACGTGCATCTGGAATTTTATGGTGCCTTGCTCCCAATTTATTCTTGGATTCCACTTTTTCAACCATGCGAGTCCCAAGACTAGTGGCCATTCCATGCCAGGTGCTACTATAAATGTAAGTCTTTCTTCGTGGCTCCCAATGCCTATTTTCAGGGGTTCTGTGGCAAAAGCAGCTGGCTCCCCCCCCCTGCTATTGACCCATCCAGTTGGCAAAACGCGATGGGGTTTCTCAGCTTTCTCACTGTGATTCCCAACTCCCTGATTAGGGTTGGGCTGATCAAGCAACAGGTACACCCTGAGTCTACTAATGCGGAGATATTTTTTCCCTCATCTTGGTTAGGGATAAATAGTCTGAGGGGGAGGGTAAGCGGTTCAATTGGTTTGCTTACCAGTGGTTCATCCTCTGGGTCGCTTTCAAACGATGCTGGATCTTAGCAATAACACTTAGACTTATATACCGCTTCATAGTGCTTTACAGCCCTCTCTAAGCGGTTTACAGAGTTCAGCATATTGCCCCCAACAATCTGGGTCCTCATTTTACCGACCTCAGAAGGATGGAAGGCTGAGTCAACCTTGAGCCGGTGAGATTTGAACAGCTGAACTGCTGAACTAGCAGCCAGCTGAAGTAGCCTGCAGTGCTGCATTTAACCACTGCGCCACCTCGGCTCCTTCCCTTCAAAATGTGTCACCTCGGCCACCTCTTCCCTTCGAAATGCCGGGATGTTGTCTCCAGAGGGGGGAGGGGATGGTGGTCCTACCATCTTGCTGCTCCTCAGAGCTGTTTCCCTCCCGCGCTGGGTGGGTGTCGCTGGTCTCTCCCCCGTTTGGCATTCAGATTTCTGGGTGGGTGTTTGCGGCCAGCATTCAGGTGCTCGGTGCCCCTCCTTCCCGCACTTGAAACAGATTGGAGGTTTAGGAGAAAACCCCTGTTGCCTTCTGAAGGGCTCTTTCTTCCATTGGGGTGGGGATTTCTTCCATGCTCGCCCCGTACGGTACTGGTTCCTGGCCATATCAATCTCCGCTTCTTCGGCGGTGAGGTACCACTCATGCAGATGATTCAGTGCACCCCTAGCCATGCAGGCATTATACAGATCGTCACTCAGTCCATCCTTAAAACAGCTTACCAGGATGTCTTCTGGCCAGTTTAGACGACATGCGAGGTCCCGGAATTCTTCAGTGTACTCTGCCACTGGTCGTCGTCCCTGCTTCACCACCTTAATACGATTGCGTGCTTTGCGGTCAGCCAGTGGGTCCTCGAACCGTCGTCGTAGGGCCGTCATGAATCGGTTAAAGTTGCGCAGTTCTGGTGTGTCGTCGTTTTGTAGGGTCACCATCCATCTGGCAGCAGCTCCTTCCAGAGCTAGGGTAACTGCTCACACTCGGGATCCCTGTGTTTGGAACTCACATCCATATTCTTGCATATAGGTGAGTATGTGTGCTAGGAAGAATCCCAATTGTTGCGGGTCCACATCAAACTTCACTCCAAGGGGGGGGAGTTTTCCTTTCTAGTTGTAGGGCTTGGAGTTGATTAGGAAGGGGTGCCACTGCGTATGCTGCCCTGGGAGTATTTGTTGGGTCCCCTGCTGCATCCTCCATTTGCATGCCGGCTTCCCAGAGGTTGTTGGCTCCCCCGGCCTCTTCAGCGGTTGCTGTGCTCCCAGCGCTCCTTAGTCGCCATTCTGGGGTCCCTCGGATGTTGAGATTTTCCAACATTTCCATCACCAGCTGGGCTAGGTATCTCTTCAGACGCCCCTCCCTCAATGGTGCTTTGGTGAGTTCCTCCTGGTCAGCGAGGGCTTCTAGCTGCAATTCCCAACAGGGTTTCCGATTCCTTCAATTAAGGGTGAGTCCTCTGGTTCTCCCATCCCAGCTGTCCTTTTTCCCAATGCCGATGGACCAGCGGGGTTTCTCAGAGGTCTCAAAAACTCCCTCAATCTCTTTGATGGGGAGTGCGGAACAGGCATCTGACTGGGTGGTGGTTGATTTCTCCCCCCAGAATTCATTTTCCTCCTGTTCCCGGTTTTGTTCAGACATGGTTTGCACGGTCCCCTCAGTAGAGCGAAGTTGCTTCTCTGGGTTGACCAATTTTGCAGATCTTGCTTTCTGTAAGGATTGCCTTCTCATCCACCTTCAAAGTACGAACTTCTGAGTCAGTGATTCAAAAGGATTCCTTTATTGGCAGTTGTAATAACAATCCATTCATTCAAAGCAAGATCTAAATGCCTCCAGGCAAGGCAAGCACATTTAAAGCTTAGCGCCCCTTCCCATTAGGCAGAATGCAAAAGTAACCCAATACACAAGGTGTGAAAGTTCTTTCCTGGAAGGACAGATGAGTGTACGTTCCCACAGACCCTTCTGTTCAACTGACTTTCATTGCCCCTCATAAATCCTATCCTAAGATGAGAAGGTTCCCAGGTGTCTAAGATCCGGATATATGTTGTAACTGTTTGATCAAGCAGAGCCAAGACCCCCCTTCTCCTTTTGAATGGCAGAGTCTGGAATCTGACATTGTCTAAGAATCACCCCGCCTGCAGGAAGAGCCATGTCTTCATGGCTTTTCGGAAGGCCAGCAAAGTGGGGATGATTCGAATCTCTGGGAGAAGTTGGTTTATTTATTATTTATTGGCTGCATTTGTATGCCGCCCACTCCACAGAGACTCTGGGCGGCTCACAACAGTAAAAATTCACATGCAACAACAAATATAAAAAGCATTAAAAACAATAGATATTAAAACATTTAAAAACATTAAAAACCACAATTTAAAAACCCATACAATAAATCATTCATAGAGCCAAGAATGATCAGTGTTGTATTAAAATCATTGGCCCCAGGCCTGTCGACAAAGCCATGTTTTTACTGCTTTTCTGAAGGCTTGCAGGGTGGGAATAATCTGGATCTCGGGGGGTAGTGTATTCCAGAGAGCCGGTGCTGCTACAGAGAAGGCCCTCGTTCGTGGGCTCGCCAGCCGACATTGTTTGGCTGATGGGACCACCAGCAGACCAACTCTGTGGGCTCTAATCGGTCTTAGGGAGGTATGTTGGAGAAGGCGGTCTCGGAGGTAAACTGGTCCTAAGCCATGTAGGGCTTTAAAGGTAATCACCAACACCTTGAATTGCGCTTGGAGACCTATAGGCAGCCAGTGCAGTTCGCAAAGGATGGGTGTCACATGGGTGTATCTAGGGACACCCATCACCAGATGCGCCGCCGCATTCTGCACTAGCTGCAGTCTCCAAATGTTCTTCAAGGGTAGCCCCATGTAGAGTGTGTTGAAATAGTGAAGACGTGAGGTAACAAGGGCATGAGTGACTGTAAGTAGTGCCTCCTGGTCCAAGAAAGGACGCAACTGGTGCACAAGACGAACTTGTGCAAAGGTCCCTCTGGCCACAGCTGTTAGATGTTGGTCCAATTTTAGCTGTGGATCCAGAAGGACCCCCAAGTTGTGCGTCCGTTCTGAGGGGATCAAATTTTCTCCCCCCAGAACCAAGGAGGGGCAGATGTCAAAGTCCTTGGGAGGCAAGATCCAAAGCCACTCGGTCTTGTCCGGGTTGAGTTTGAGCCTGTTAACCCCCATCCAGACCTTTACAGCATCCAGACACCGGCACATCACATCAACTGCCTCACTGAATTGGCATGGGGTGGACATGTACAGCTGAGTATCATCAGCGTACTGTCGGAACCTCACCCCATGCCTACGGATGATCTCACCCAACGGTTTCATGTAGATATTAAAGAGCATAGGGGAAAGAATTGACCCCTGAGGAACCCCACATACGAGGGGTCTCGGGATCGACCTCTGTCCCCCAGCCAACAGTCAGAGAGATAGGAGGAGAACCACCACAGAACGGTGCCTCCCACTCCCATCTCCCCGAGCCGTCGCAGAAGGATACCATGGTCGATGGTACCAAAAGCCGCTGAGAGGTCAAGTAGCACCAAGATGGAGGAGCAACCTCCATCTTGGGCTCGCCAGAGATCATCCATCAGCATGACCAAGGCAGTTTCTGTGCTGTGACCGGGCCTGAAACCCGACTGAAAAGGGTCAAGATACTCCGTTTCATTCAAGAGCCGTTGGAGTTGTAGCGCCACCACTTTCTCCACCACCTTCCCCATGAAGGGGAGGTTGGAGACTGGTCGATAGGTTTTAAGGTCAGTTGGGTCCAGGGATGGCTTCTTAAGGAGGGGCCTCACCACCACAACCTTTAAAGGCTGGGGGAAGAACTCCTCTCTTAAAGAAGCATTGATTAATTCCTGGAACCAACCTCGTGTCACCTCCCTACTTGCAGAAACAAGCCAGGAGGGGCACAGATCCAGCATACAAGTGGTGGAGCTCACCGCTCCAATGGCCTTGTCCACTTTCTCAGGGGTCACCAGGTCAAACTCTTCCCATAAAAAGGGACCAAGATTTGCCCCTGTCATCTCGGCTTGCTTCACCCAACCGGAGTCCAAGTCTGTCTGAATCTGAGTGACTTTATCCATCAGAAACTGAACAAATTCCTCAGCTCTACCCTGAAGGGGTTCCTCCATCCCCTCACCCTTGAGAAGGGACCGGGTCACCCTAAAAAGGGATACATCTGCGGATGCAATAAGAGCGGGAAAATGTGAACATTTTGCCGCCCTTATCGCCACTAGATAAGTCCTAATAAAGGCTCTTAGTAGTGTTCGATCGGATTCGGATTTGCTGGCCCTCCATCATCGCTCTAGCATTTCATCTTCTGGCATTTCATCTCCCGGAGTTCCTCGGTAAACCAAGGTGCTCTCCGGGATCCACTGTCGCAGAGAGGCCGCAAAAGCGCAATTCTATCCAAAGCCCCAGATGCAGATGGTTCCAGAGAACAGGGGCCCCTACAGAGAAGGCCCTCCCCCTAGGCCCTGCCAGTCAGCATTGTTTGGCTGACGGGACCTGGAGGAGACCCACTCTGTGGGACCTAACCAGTCGAAGGTAAGTATGAGGTAGGATGCGGTCCCGGAGGTAACCTGGTCCTAAGCCATGTAAGGCTTTAAAGATGATGATCAACACCTTGAATTGCACCCGGAGACCAATGAGCAACCAATGCAGCTGGCGGAGTATAGCTGTTATGTGGGTGTATCTTGAGACACCCACCACAGCACGCGCAGCTGCATTTTGCACCAGTTGAAGTCTCCGGATACTCTTCAAGGGTAGCCCCATGTAGAGCGCATTACAGTAGTCCAATCTAGAGGTGACAAGGGCATGAGTGACTGTGAGTAGAGTCTCCTTCTCTAAGTATGGTTGCAATTGGTGCACCAGGCGAACCTGTGCAAAGGCTCCCCTAGCCACAGCTGTAAGATGTTGATCTAATTTTAGCTGTGGATCTAGGAGAACTCCCAAATTGCGGACCCGTTCCAAGGGAGTTAATTTTTCTCCCCCAAGAACCAAAGAGGGACAGTCGGAATAGTCCTTAGGGGGCAATATCCAGAGCCACTCAGTCTTGTCGGGGTTAAGCTTGAGCCTGTTCCTCCCCATCCAGATCCTGACATCGTCCAGGCATCGGCACATTACATCCACTGCCTCCCTGAATTGAAATGGGGTGGAAATGTACAGCTGGGTGTCGTCAGCATACTGTTATACAGCATACAGCATCTGCCCTATGCTTTATTGAAACCTGGCTAAATGAGGAAATTGATGACAATAGCATGCATATACCAGGGTTTCAGATACTTCGAGCAGACAGGATTGCAGAATTATCAGGGAAAAAACGGGGAGGAGGCTTATGTATGTATATCAACAACAGATGGTCTCAGGACATAACTATAATTCAAAAATTCTGTGATGAAAACTTGGAATCCTTACTTATTAACTGCAAACCATTTTACTCTCCACGTGAATTCTCCTCATGTCTACTAATTGCGGTGTATATTCACCCACAAGCCTCTATAAAAAAGGCATTAAGAACTCTAGCTGATCAGATTATGGAGGCTGAAGCCAAATACCCCGATTCACTGGCCATTGTTTTGGGAGATTTAAACAAGGCAAACTTAAGGACAGAGCTACCAAAATACTTTCAGCATGTCAATTGTCCCACCAGAGGCAAGAATACCTTAGACCACTGCTACACAACACTAAAAGATGCTTATCGTTCCTTACCACGAGCAGCTGTGGGCCACTCTGATCATTGCATGATTCACCTTATACCTGCTTACAGACAAAGTTTTAAAGCCACAAAACCAACAATTAAATCAGTGAGGACTTGGACTGAAGAGGCAAAGTTAAAGCTACAGGCTTGCTTTGACTGCACGGACTGGAATATTTTTGAAGATACCTCTGCAGACCTGGATGAACTCACAGATACTGTAACATCATATGTCAGCTTCTGTGAAGACCTATGTGTTCCGACCAGGAACTTGCGAATATACAGTAACAATAAACCTTGGTTCACAGCTAAACTTAAGCAGTTATGTCGTTCCAAAGAGGAAGCCTACAGAAAAGGTGATAGAATGCTGTACAATCAGGCCAGAAATGTATTAACAAGGGAGATCAGAGCAGCAAAAAGAAACTACTCTGAAAAGCTAAGGAACCAGTTCTCAACAAATGAACCAGCAAACATGTGGAAAACTCTTAAAAACATCACCGGCTACAGCAAACCACCTTCCCAAGCTGAAGGAAATCAGCAACTGGCAGATGACCTGAATGTGTTCTACTGCAGGTTTGAAAGGAAACTACAGCCACCTATCTCCACAACCTCCATCCCAGACACACCAACAACAGCCAAACCTCCTACAATTGAACCCATCCCATTGGGTTCACAACCCCTGGTGATCACAGAAAAGGAAGTGCAAGATCTATTTCACAGACAGAAGCCGGGAAAAGCACCAGGTCCAGACAAGATAACTCCTTCTTGCTTAAAAGTCTGTGCTGACCAATTGGCCCCCATCTTCACCCAAATCTTCAACAAATCACTAGAGATATGCTATGTTCCTTCTTGCTTCAAACGCTCCACTATCATCCCAGTGCCGAAGAAGCCCTCCATCAAGGAACTGAATGACTACAGACCAGTTGCTCTAACATCTGTAGTTAGGAAAACCTTTGAAAGGCTAGTGATGTCCCACTTGAAAACCATCACGGATCCACTGTTAGACCCCCTGCAATTTGCATACCGAGCAAATAGAACAACAGATGATGCTGTTAATATGGCTCTGCACTACATCCTACAACATCTTGAATCTCCAAATACCTATGCAAGGGTCCTCTTTGTAGACTTTAATTCAGCATTCAACACCATCATACCGGACATTCTTCTAACTAAACTAAATCAGCTAGCGGCACCTGAACACACTTGTAAGTGGATCACAAGCTTCCTAACAGAAAGGAAGCAGCAGGTGAAGCTAGGCAAAATCACATCAGATACCTGTACAATTAGCACAGGGGCCCCCCAAGGCTGTGTACTCTCACCACTTCTCTTCTCTCTATATACCAATGACTGCATCTCAAACGATCCATCTGTTAAACTACTGAAGTTTGCAGATGATACAACAGTGATTGGCCTCATTCGAGACAACGATGAAACCGCATACAGACGGGAGGTTGAACAACTAGCCTCATGGTGCGACCGGAACAATCTGGAACTGAACACATTCAAAACCGTAGAAATGGTGGTAGACTTTAGGAGAAACCCTCCCATCCTACCACCTCTTACAATACTAGACAATACAGTATCAACAGTAGAGACCTTCAGATTTCTAGGTTCCATCATATCTCAAGACCTAAAATGGTCATCTAACATCAAAAATGTCATCAAAAAAGCACAACAAAGAATGTTCTTTCTGCGCCAACTCAGGAAGCTCAAACTTCCCAAGGAGCTACTGATACAGTTCTACAGAGGAATCATTGAGTCTGTCATCTGCACCTCTATAACTGTCTGGTTTGGTTCTGCAACCCAACAAGACAGACACAGACTTCAGAGGATAATCAGAACTGCAGAAAAAACAATTACTGCCAACCTGCCTTCCATTGAGGACCTGTATAGTGCACGAGTCAAAAAGAGGGCCGTGAAAATATTTACTGACCCCTCGCATCCTGGACATAAATTGTTTCAACTCCTACCCTCAAAACGTCGCTATAGAGCACTGCACACTAAGACAACTAGACACAAGAACAGTTTTTTCCCGAACGCCATCACTCTGCTAAACAAATAATTCCCTCACCACTGTCAAACTATTCACTAGGCTGCATTACTATTACTATTAGTTTTTCTCATGGCTCCTATCACTCATCTCCTCCCACTTATGACTGTATGACTGTAACTTGTTGCTTGTATCCTTACGATTTATTTTCATATTGATTGTTTCCTGATTACTTACTTGAACCCTATGACAACCATTCTTGACAAATGTATCTTTTCTTTTATGTACACTGAGAGCATATGCACCAAAGACAAATTCCTTGTGTGTCCAATCACACTTGGCCAATAAAGAATTCTATTCTATTCTATTCTATTCTATTCTATTCTATTCTATTCTAAAAACTCACCCCATGTCGACAGATTATCTCCCCCAGTGGTTTCATGTAAATGTTGAACAGGATGGGCAAGAGGACTGAACCCTGTGGCACCCCACAAGTCAGGGGCCTAGGAAACGACCTCTGTCCTCCTGTTAACACCGACTGCATCCTATCGGCGAGGTAAGAGGAGAACCACCGTAAAATGGTGCCTCCCACTCCCACCTCGCCTTCTGTCTCCCAAGGTCATTCCCACATACCATTATATTACTCAGATTGCTGAACTGGTTTAGTTTACATTACAGCCTTCAAGTCTATATCTATCTAATTTTGGCTACAGCTTTATTCTCTTTTCAGTATGATATACCCCTGCTTAGAAATAGCTCAACCAATAGATCAAGAACATCGAGAGAATTGCAAGGAGCTCCAAGAGTTCTTTCTCCTGCATCACATAGTGCTTTTCTCTTGAACTTAGGACATGTCATTCGGGCTAACAGAATGCAAAGGTGAAATCAGAGAAAACA
Source organism: Diadophis punctatus similis (assembly GCA_023053685.1). Lineage (NCBI taxonomy): Eukaryota > Metazoa > Chordata > Lepidosauria > Squamata > Dipsadidae > Diadophis > Diadophis punctatus. Next base: position 8,891,399 of record JALIGW010000010.1, on the reverse strand, counting down.
ATAAATGGCAAACAAACTCTGTTTTATAAGGGCTACAAGGACACAAACTGGCATTAAGCAGCTGTGGCCAGAAGCACTAGCAGTAATCCATGGAATATGCGAAAGAGTACCCTTGGGAAGAATAGTAGGCTATTCTTCCCAATCTCAGTATTGTGACATTAATGCCTACAGAGCATGGGGAAAATCTTTAGAGCTCATTAGTGAAAGGAGCAGCAACACAGAGCTGCATAGTACAGGACTGAAATTATTTTTTGAGAAAGCATTAACCCTATTTTTCTTTTTAAAAATCTAGCACTTCTTCAAATAGCTCTACACTCATGAGTTTGCATAACCCTTCATAAGTCTTAGCGAAAGTACTAGAAGATGCCCTCAGCTGGGCAGTTCCTAGATTCCAACTAGAACAGTGGTCAGCAACCCGCTGCTCCGGAACCTCATGTGGCTCTTTGGGCCTCCTGCTGTGGCTCCCTGTCACATCACTGGCTGGCCTCGCCCTCCCCTCCCTCATCTGGCCTGAGAAGGTAAGGGCGACAGTGTGAATGGAGAAGTGACCGTGGCTGATTCTCTGGCACTGGTTGAGGAACATAGCCACCCCGGGCCGAGGCTTCCCTTCTGGCGACTCTCTTCCCCCTCTCGCGACTCCCTGGCTGGCTATAGTGGGGCCAGGAGTGTGTGGATGTGCAGGGAGACCCTCAAGCAAGCCCCAAGCACAGCAAAGGTGCGCTCAGAGGGTGGCGGTGGGAGGTTGCTCACTTAAGGAGGGTCTTTGGACGCAGCTTCTCTCCTGCCCTAAGGATCTGGCCATTGCCTTGCCGTGTCCCATCCCATCCCCGCAGCTCTTTGGCCGAGTGGGGTGGGCTCCAGCCTGAAGCAGCAGGAAGCAAAGGCTGCCTTCGCTCCGGCGACCCTCATCCCCCTCCTTCTCCTCTCATGTGGGGTGGGGGGCATGTCAAGGCGATGGCCAAATCCTTAGCGCAGGAGAGAAGCGGCCCTGTAGCTGCCTTCATGCCACATTTGCGCCTTTGTTTCCTTCTGCTTTGGGCTGGAGGTCATGCCCTCCCCGCTCAGCCGAAGAGCTGCGGGGGATGGGACGGGACGGGACGGGAAGGGATGGGATGGGATGGGACACAGTAAGGCAATGGCCAAATCCTTAGGGCAGGAGAGAAGCCGCATCCAAAGGCCCTCCTTAAGTGAGCAGCTGCCCACCACCCACCTCCACGTGCACCTTTGCGCCTTGAGGAAGATCTCCCCGTGCATGCCACAGCCAGCCAGGGAGTCGCGAGAAGGGGAGGAGGGTTGCCTGAAGAGAAGCCGGGGGTGGCGATCGTTCCTCAGCACACACAGAGAGGTGACAGAGGGAGAGAGAGATGGGTGGGGAGGACGGGAGAGAGAGAGAGAGAGAGAGATGGGGAGAGGGAAAGAGAGAAAAATAGATGAGAGGGAGAGAAAGAGATGGAGAGAGAAAGAGAGGGAAAAGAGAGAGACATACCTTTTTCTCATAGAAAACAGACCCACAAAACCTGGGTAGGTGTAGCTGGGGGTGTCATGTGACTCGGTAAGAGTGATGTTGAGTTGGCCACGCCCACACAGGTTTTGTGGCTCCGGGTGTTTTGTTTTCTCTGGGAAATGGGTCCAAATGGCTCTTTGACTTTTTAAGGTTGCTGACCCCTGAACTAGAACATCAACCCCACAGTGAAACATGCTTGATTATATCAGTAGCTGAAAAACAACCAAACACAACAAATCTGTGTCAGGAGAAGAAGGAAAATGCTACTTCAAAACAGCTGGTCAGATATGACTTGGGAATAAGAGCAAAGCATACATATAATATAAAAGCATGTTCATTCAGTGATTAGACTATTATGTAGCTTGTAAATTTTATAGGTTTGTTTGTGGGTGTGGGTGGTTGTATGTGTATGTTTGTGTGTTAAAGTGAAATGGGCAAAAGTTATACTTTTATTCCTCACAGATTTTTCTCCTGGTCAGTTTATAATTTTCACTGATTTTTGAAAACTTTTGGAAATAGTGAAAATATTTATAGCCTTAGCTGAACTCCAGTATGACAGGACTACAGCAGGCTTCAAAATTCTAATAACATTTGAAAGATTCATGGGGCCCAGCACAAAGTTATATACGCAGACTGAATAGAGAGTGAGGAGACTCAAATAATAAAAAGTATGTATTAATCTATGCAATCAGAGTAGCATCCAGGTGTTCTTTAAGTATTTGGAATGTAACATACACTAACTCCAGGAGCGTGGTGACCAATAAGGATTATGAGCATTGCAGTCCAAAAAAATCCTAGAGCATTTATTTGTGGTATGGATTCCAACACTGGATCCTAAGATAAGCAAACTTTACTGATATATTAACAATGCAGTATTATGTTCTTATCTGCATGCACATAAACATGCTCCCTATTAATAATATTCATGGTCACCGTCTTTATGACCTTCAAGAATACACACACATGTTCACTCACACAAATGCAATAGCCATTTGCAAACAGGTGCATAAGGTACTATTTAGGGGGTTGAAAGCTTCCATTATGGACTACCACAAAACTACTTCAAAGGTACCCTTCTACACATTCCCAAGAAATAAGAAATAACTTCTGTGAACAAGTGAATGGCCTTTTTACTAACCTGATTCAATAAAGCTGCCACATTTTCAAAGGAACATCATGCAAAACCTAGCACACTTCATTAAACCCTGAGTACTCTTCAATGATGCTAAAGAAATAGTGCCTAGAGGATTAAGATTATGAAATTCTGAGAACATATGGATTCTTGAATGGCATTCTACATAATCCTCCTGTTAAAAAGAATAGAATAGAATAGAATAGAATTTTTTATTAGCCAAGTGTGATTGGACACACAAAGAATTTGTCTTGGTGCATATGCTCTCAGTGTAAAAGAAAAGAAAAGATATGTTTGTCAAGAATCATAAGGTACAACACTTAATGATAGTCTGGGTACAAATAAGCAATCAAATCATATTAGGAACCAGTCAATATAAATCATAAGGATACAAGCAACACAGTTACAGTCATACAGTCACTAGTGGGAGGAGATGGGTGGTGGGAATGATGAGAAGATTAATAGTAGTGCAGACTTAGTAAATAGTTTGACAGTGTTGAGGGAATTATTTGTTTAGCATAGTGATGGCGTTCGGGAAAAAACTGTTCTTGTGTCTAGTTGTTCTGGTGTGCAGTGCTCTATAGCAGGGGTCCCCAACCTTTTGGACCTCAAGGACCACCAAGGTCATAATTTTAAATCCCGCGGACCACCAAATTCATAATTTTAAATCCCATGGACCCTAATTCATAATTTTAAGTCCCGCAGACAACTAATATGATTTTTTAAAAAAAGATAAATACATTTGTAAAATAATGATCAGAGAACTTTCATTTTATTAATATGAAATGCACCTATTTAATATAACAAAATTATAAATGCTTATTTAATTATAACAAAATCATAAATGCTTATTTAATCATAACAAAATATTTAAAGGTTGTTTAATTGTAACAAAATTATTAAAGTTAGTGTAATTATTACAAAATAATTGAAGCTTATTTGATGGTGGCTTGCTGATGTTGGGAAAGTCAGTCCCATATTCCAGAACTGTAGCTGTAGTCCCTCCCCTCCCCTCCCTTCCCCCCTTTCCTTTCCTCCTTTCCTTCTTCCCTTCCCTTCCCTTCCATCCTTCCCTTCCCTTTCCTTCTTCCCTTCCCTTTCCTCCTTCCCTTCCCTTCCCTTCCCTCCTTTCCTTTCCTTTCCTTCCCTCTTCTTCCTTTCCTTTCCTTCCCTTCCCTTTCCTCCTTTCCTTTCCTTTCCTTCTTCCCTTCCCTTCCCTTTCCACCTTCCCTTCTTTCCTTTCCTCTTCTTCCTTTCCTTTCCTTTCCTTTCCTTCTTTCCTTTCCTTTCCTTTTTCTTTCCCTTTTCCTGCACCAGGGTGGAGGAGCTGCTCTGGATGTCTGGAAAGGGACAGCCAATGTAACAATAATAATTTTTAAAAATCACAATCAAAGGGGATTTGGGCAGCCAACGCTGGAAAAGGGAGCTTTGGAAAGCGCCAGCTGGGTACAAAAAGAGGAAGGGGTCTTTTTTTCCAGAAAGAGCCGCAGGGAAAGAGCCAGGTGGGAGACAAGCCTTTGTGTGGAAAAGTCGGGCAAAGATACCCTGCTTAACAGGTTTTCCCCCCTCCCTCCTGGGACCGCTGCTGCTCTTCTTCCTTTTCTTCCCAGCCGTAACCACCCAGCTTCCAAAGATCCAGTATTTCCACCTCATCCAAAAGGCTGGCCGGGGGCAGAGGATGGAAGGGGCAGCAAGGGCTTTGTGGGGTCCCCCGATGGGGGATGGCTTAAAGTAGACAAAGGGCTCAGCTTGGTATACGAGAGCCAGTGCTGGGCTTGACCTGCTGGCTGGAGGAGAGCTGCTGAAGGGGACTGATGAGGTAGCTTGGGGCTTGGAGCGCTTGGAGTTGTAAACTGCGTCCAGGAAGCAGTACAGCAGAGGGAAGCAGCCGGAGTCAATCCTAGCTTTGCTGTCCATTACGGATGCTAGATCAGCTCCCTGCAAACTCTTGTCTCTCGAGGAGCCCAGCTGAAGTTTCCCGTGCCGCTTCAGCGAGCGCTCCTCGAGAGATGAGAGTTTGCAGAGAGCTGATCTAGCATCCGCAATGGACAGCAAAGCAAAGGTTGAATCCGGCTGTTTCTCTTCCCTAACAGGCGGCCAAGCTAACTGCCTGAAGGACCCCATCCTGTCTCTGGGAGTCAAAGCGCTGAAACGCGAGCGGCGCGGGAAACTTTGGCTGGGCTCCTCAAGAGAAATGCAAAGATTTTTCTGCGGACCACCAAAATTTTCCAACGGACCACCAGTGGTCCGCGGACCACTGGTTGGTGACCTGTGCTCTATAGCGTCGTTTTGAGGGTAGGAGTTGAAACCGTTTATGTGCAGGATGTGAGGGTGTCTGTAAATATTTTCACAGCCCTCTTTTTGACTCGTGCAGTTTACAGGTCCTCAATGGAAGGCAGGTTGGTAGCAATTGTTTTTTCTGCAGTTCCAATTATCCTCTGAAGTCTGTGTCTGTCTTGATGGGTTGCAGAACCAAACCAGACAGTTATAGAGGTGCAGTTGACAGACTCAATAATTCCTCTGTAGAACTGTATCAGCAGCTCCTTGGGTAGTTTGAGCTTTCTGAGTTGGTGCAGAAAGAACATTCTTTGTTGTGCTTTTTTGATGACGTTTTTGATGTTAGGTGTCAATTTTACATCTTGCGATATGGTAGAACTTAGAATTTTGAAGGTCTCTACTGTTGATACTGTGTTGTCTAGTATTGTAAGAGGTGGAAGTATGGGAGGGTTTCTCCTAAAGTCTACCACCATTTCTATGGTTTTGAATGTGTTCAGTTCCAGATTGTTCTGGTCGCACCACAAGGTTAGTTGTTCAACCTCCCGTCTGTATGTGGATTCATCATTGTCTCGAATGAGACCGATCACTGTTGTGTCATCTGCTTCAGTAGTTTAACAGATGGATGGTTAAAGATGCAGCCATCAGTATGGAACTTCAGTAGTTTAACAGATGGAACTTCAGTAGTTTAACAGATGGATCGTTAAAGATGCAGTCATAGGTATAGAGAAGAGAAGTGGAGAGAGCACACAGCCTTGTGGGGGGGCTGTGCTAATTGTACAGGTATCTGATATGATTCTGCTTAGCTTCACCTGCTGCTTCCTGTTTGTTAGGAAGCTTATGATCTACTTACAAGTGTGTTCAGGTACCACTAGCTGGTTTAGCTTAGTTAGAAGGGTGTCTGGAATGATGGTATTGAATGCCGAAGTCTACAAAGAGGACCCTTGCATAGGTCTTTGGAGATGCAAGATGTTATAGGATGTAGTGCAGAGCTATATTAACAGCATCATCTGTTGATCTATTTGCTCGGTATGCAAATTGCAGGGGGTCTAACAGTGGATCCATGATGGTTTTCAAGTGGGACAGCACTAGCCTTTCAAAGGTTTTCATAACTACAAATGTTAGAGCAACTGGTCTGTAGTCATTCAGTTGCTTGATGGTGGGCTTCCCGGCACTTGGATGATAGTAGAGCGTTTGAAGCAAGAAGGAACATAGCACATCTCTAGCGATTTATTGAAGATTTGGGTGAAGATGGGGGCCAGTTGGTCAGCACAGACTTTTAAGCAAGAAGGAGTTATCTTGTCTGGGCCTGGAGCTTTTCCTGGCTTTTGTCTGTGAAATAGGTCTTGCACTTTCTTTTCTGTGATCACTAGGGGTTGTGAACCCAATGGTATGGGGTCAGTTGTAAGAGGTTTGGCTGTTGTTGGTGTGTCTGAGAGGGGAGTTGTGGAGATAGGTGGCTGTAGTTGCCTTTCAAACCGGCAGTAAAACATGTTCAGGTCATCTGCCAATTGTTGATTTCCTTCAGCCTGGGAAGGAGGTTTGCCATAACCAGTGATATTTTTAAGAGTTTTCCACATGTTTGCTGGTTCATTTGTTGAAAACTGATTCTTTAGCTTTTCAGAGTAGCTTCTTTTTGCTGCTTTGATCTCCCTTGTTAATACATTTCTGGCCTGATTGTACAGCATTTTATCACCTTTTCTATAGCTTCCTCTTTGGAACGATGTAGCTGCTTAAGTGTCGCTGTGAACCAAGGTTTGTTGTTACCGTATAATCGCAAGTTCCTGGTCGGTACACATAGGTCTTCAAAGAAGCATTCTAGCAGATGTATATAATCTGCTGTTACTCTAGCCATTGTCAATGAATTGTATTTTAACAGACTTCTGTGTAGCAAGATTAATGCTAATAGTAAGTGTTCGTTTTATTTATCTTATTGTTGTTCAGTTGCATTATTCTTAAAAAATAATCTATATTATTTCATGCAATGTTACATCAAGCCATTTCTTTGCATTATGTTTTTCTTCAATTTATGAAAATAGTTTTGTAAAATTTCAGTTTGTTGAAATGCTTTTTCATGTGATACAATCTGACTTAATTTAATAATTTAATATAATAAATGTTCTTATAAGCCGCCCAATCCCGTAGGACTCAGGGCGGCGTACAGCATAGATAAGAACAATAACATAAAAACATCATAATTTTAAAACCATACTTTACTTTAAAAAACCACTCATTCATGGGGGAATCTGATCTTCTTTTTCACCCCGCCTGCCGGAAGAGCCATGTTTTTACGGCTTTACGGAAGGCCAGTAGATTGGGGATAGCCCGGATCTCTGGTGGGAGTTGGTTCCAGAGGGATGGGGCTCCCACAGAGAAGGCTCTCCCCCATGGCCCCACCAACTGACATTGTTTGGCCGATGGGACCTGGAGGAGGCCCACTCTGTGGGACCTAACTGGTCGTAGGGAGGTGTGTGGTAGGATGCAGTCCCGAAGGTAGCCTGGTCCTGAGCCATGTAGGGCTTTAAAGGTCAAAACCAACATCTTAAATTGCAACTGGAGACTAATAGGCAACCAATGCAGCTGACGGAGAATGGGTGTTACGTGGGTGTATCTCGGCACACCCACCACAACTCACACAGCTGCATTCTGTACCAATTGCAGTCTCCGGATGCTCTTTGAGGGTAGCCCCATGTAGAACGCGTTACAGTAGTCTAGCCGTGAGGTGACAAGGGCATGAATGACTGTGAGCAAAGCCTCCCTCTCCAAGTAGGGTCGCAATTGGTGCACAAGACGGATCTATGCAAAGGTCCCCCTAGCCACAGCTGAAAGATGTTGCTCCAATTTTAGCTATGGGTCTAGGAGGACACCCAAATTGAGAACCCATTCTGAGGGAGTCAATTTTTCTCCCCCAAGAACCAAGGAGGGGAAGTCGACATAATCCCTGGGGGGCAATATCCACAGCCACTCAGTCTTGTCAGGGTTGAGTTTGAGCCTATTCACTCCCATCCAGACCCTCACATCGTCCTGATAAATTAATGTTTCCAGGAAGAGTATTGAAAAAAGATAATTTTAGTTATGCTGAGAAGGTTCTGCTCAGAGAGGAAAGAGCAACTGCTATCATCCTATTGCTTGCTTGTCTACCATATAAAATACTATCCATAGACTTTCTTCCTTCTTTATCGTCTATTTTTTCCATTCTTATTCTCCTGACTGGAAACAGAACATTCAATATTCAGTAATTGCATACTGTAAATGCGCAAAACAACAATATAAAAGTGAGTTTAATTATTCTAAACTTTTTTCCTCCAGAAATATTTTTTTGTTTTTAAACATACTGAGTTTAATTATACTTCTTTTTAATTCTATTATTATTTACTATTGGGAAAAGTCTACAATTGCTAAAGAAAATAAAAAGAAAGCCACTACAGCTATACTGCCATCCAACATTTGCCCACAGGTGGCAGAATTCAAAGTATAAGGAATCTTTTCCACATCTGAAAGATCAATATGATCAAAATATAACTTCTTAAGGATTACACAGTTAGGTCTCTGGTTCTGCCAATATGATATCCCTCTCCAATCAAATTTGAGTGTCTTATCAACAAAATGTCTTCCAAGGCTATTCAACAGCCAAGAAGGGAACAACTGTCACATCCTAACATGGTGAAGGTCTATCAAATCAAGCTGTTTGAGAACAAAGGGTTGAGATATATTGATATTTTGCTGTTCTTGGCAGCAAAGCAAGCATGGGTTAAATCCCCAATTCATTCATATTCATTCTACTCTACTCTTTATATATATATATATATATATATATATATATATATATATATATATATATATATATATATATATATATATATATATATATATATATATATATATATATATATATATATATATATATATATATATATATATATATATATATATATATATATATATATATATATATATATATATATATATATATGCATGGGTGTGTGGTGGTGACATCCTGTGTGGTTTTCGTGAGTGTGGGTCTGGTGTCATTCTTAGTGTTAGGGACTCGTTTGTCAACAAGTGCGGGTTTCCAAATGGCTGGTAGGCGGGAGGTGTCATCTCGTTTATTCATGCTGTGTGGGCATTTCTCTATCTCACAGTAGCCCACACAGCATGAATAAACGAGATGACACCTCCCGCCTACCAGCCATTTGGAAACCCGCACTTGTTGACAAACAAGTCCCTAACACTAAGAATGACACCAGACCCACACTCACGAAAACCACACAGGATGTCACCACCACACACCCATGCAAAAAGCAAACCCAAACCCACACCAATGAGGCACAGCCACAAACCAGAAGCCAGACCATAGCTGCATCTTTAGCCACTCTAAACCCCTCCATTCCATACATGAAGCAAACTGACACCCCAGCCAATCATAGCACAGCCAACCCCCCAGCCAATCAGAGCACAGCCAAGCCCCCAACAAATCAGAACACACCTCCACCCAATCAGAACACAGCCAAGCTCCCACCCTATCAGTTCAAACCCCCAGTGGCAGTTAAAAGGAAGAAACAGCTGCAATCTCACATTGCTCCTAGAAGCAGCAAGCTGAAGACACCAGCCTGATGATGACGAATGAGACTTCGTCGAAACGTTGCCAAGACACTTCCAATTTTACGCGGGAGAAAACCCGAATAACCAAAGACCTACATACAAACACCCGCGAAAACCTCAGAAAACATATATATATATATATATATATATATATATATATATATATATATATATATATATATATATATATATATATATATATATATATATATATATATATATATATATATATATATATATATATATTAGTTGAATTGAAAGAGTGCTGTCAATATGCCTGCTTCCTGTCAACCTCACTCATATTGCATCTTTCTACTATATTCATTTTGTAGTATGCATGCATGTTTGTTTCTATGCAAGAAACCACAGGTGGAGGATATGGATTTTTAATTTCTGAAAAGACTTTAGATGATGAATCATTGGATTTAAATAATGTGGTATAGATGATGTTTCAAGAACAAAGAATATATTTACAAAGTCTGATATGTATCTTATTTCTAATGATAGAAGATGGAAAATTCGAACACTTGTATACTGTGAAATAGCATTGAGTGCAAGAATTTTGCTAGTGAAATTTCTTAATTTAACTATTTAATTGGTTGAATTGGTTAATTCATATCATTCTTATAAATGATGGCAAAACAATATATGTAGATTTACAATATCATAAAATATTGGTAATGTAAGAAAATAAAGGGATAAATGTAACAATTGGCATTGTCTAGTAAGCTTGCAGTATCATTTTTGCTACCTTATTTATTTCAACTCATTTTAATGCAAATGTTTTGTTATTAGTATCTTGCTCTCTTATCTAATATATATACTATTGTCAGACATAGTATACAGTATATTCCATGCCTTCCTCAGTTGCATTATGCTACTGGCAACATATACACTCATTGGGACAAATGGTTTCGGTTAATTCTAGTTCAGTTATGGGGACAAGACCTTTTAAAATTATGAACATGAACAACCATTATGGTAATGTTAAATATGAAGCTAAGGTAAGGAAGACAGGTCTATTATACAATATTTTACAGTCACATCAAAGCAGATTGAAATGAATAAAAATAGTGTTTTTGTGTAGCTTATAGCATTTATCATTATCTTTGCTTTTTTTAAATAGAATTTCCAACAGAGAAAAGCAGTTGAGAAAAACATTTCGCTACAGTTAGTTAATTCTTCCCTACATGTGTTATATTCAGTGTATCAATTTTAAAAGCAAATGAGGCATTTCTTCTTGTATTTCCAGCAAACACTAGCTGTGCTAATTTAAATTGTGCTCCTCTCAATGGAAATATTATTTTCTAATCTTGATTATATTTAAATTGTTTTTAAAAGTTAGGAAATAGGGCAATATTAAGAAGCAAAGAAACTTAATAGAGTTGGATTTGTCTGGTACAAGAACAAATTCAAGTGATCTTTTCTTCCCTGTCCCTTTTTAAATGAAGCAATTAATGCATGAACATCTACAATATGTGCAGAATAGCCCTGGAGGTGTGTTTTCTTTTCAATATTAAGAAGAGAAGACTATACGAAGCCGACATAGTCAATTTATAATTTTTCGTCCATAGTTTTTCCCAGTCATCTAATTGAACAGTGTACCCAAAGTTTTTCACCCATGCTATCATATTGTCTTTTACTATCTCTTCTTCTCTATCAACTTGTAATAAATAATTATACATTTTGGATATAAATTTATTTTCTGGTCCTAATAAAATTTTGTCCATTAGTTTCTGCTCTTTATCTATACCAAATTCTTCCATATCTTTTTAAAATCTAATTTATATCTGTAGGTATGGCCACCCAATCGATATTTATTCCTTCATCACCTAATTCTTGTTTAGTTTTTAATTTGCCTTATGTGTCTAATAATTCTTCATAGCTTCTCATTTTGGTCCTTTCTAACATATTTGGGTAGATTGTGGCCTCCATCATTGATAGCCATCTTGGTATCTTCATATAATGTTTTGCCCTGATTTTCCTCCAGGTCTGTAATAATGTACCCCTTACTGAATGGTTTTGGAAGTGTGAATGTTTTGTATTTTCCCCCCATAGATGGGCATGCCAACCTTCTTGCAAATTATGGCCCTCTAATATTAATATTCTTCCATTATTTAAAACTTATTTATTTATTTATTAGTTGCATTTGTATGCCGCCCACTCCACAGAGACTCTGGGCGGCTCACAACAATAAAAAATTCACATGCGGACTTCCGGTTTGACATTGCGCGCTTCGCAGATGCTCTTTTTAGAGTGCCCGGTCCTGCCACCAGAACTGCAGGAAAACAGCTGTCTGGCAGCTCGAACATCTCCTCCCCGGGCATAGGGGAGTGAGGAGAGCCGACGGGTGAAGGTAGAGCCTCCCAAGTGCCCCAGGAGAAATTCTGGGGCACGAAGGGTGAGGGCTCCCTAGGAACCTGTCTGTTGTGTCCCAGCACCGCAACCCACAGAAAAACACACACACAACTGTTTGTTACTAAAGCAAAAAGGGTCCTTTTACTAATGAAGGTTCTTAGTAAAAGCGCAGGGGTTTAAAAGTCCATAAACAAACATAAGGAGAGTCTCGGAGAATAAAGTTCCTTTGGTTCTTTGTGAGTTAATAACCAAACGTTCAAATGTTCAAAAACAAATACCAATTAAGTCTCTTCTTATCTCACAAGTTGGCTGGCTTCCCAGAATAAGCCTTCCAGAAGCTGCTCTTTCCAAACACAAGATTTCAAAGCAGGACTCTGATGCAAACAGAACTCTGATGTGCTCGCAGATCACAGACGTTGTTCTCAGCACTGATCGCTGACTGCGCTGGCCTTAAATAGGCACTGAAGGGCGTGGCCCAATTAGCCCTCAGTGCTACCTCCGAGGAGACCTCCGCTTGCTAAGCCAGTCCTGTCTGCTGGCTGCTCTATGAGCCCTAGCATCCAGCAGTGGCTCCTCGTCCCCGGATGACTCACTCTGCTGAGCAGGTGCAGAAGGTCCTGGCTGATCGTCCTCCTCTGGCACCGAGTCTTCATCACTGGCCGACTCAGGTGCCAGGCACATGGGCTGGTACTGCTGCACCATGAGCGGCTCCACGTCCTCCGGGTCCTCCATCATCTGTGCGGGACATGGGCAAGTCACAACACTGTCACTGCTCCGGACTTTGGATGTCTCCGCTTTTTTTTAGCGGAGCAAGAAGCCACGACCAACTCCTGCTATCAACAAGAATCTTAACATCTAGATTGCGGCAGGTGGAAAAAGCCAGGAGGCTCGGACGGCAAGTATCTAAATTTAACTCTAATGTGGATTCGCACTTTGGAAGTAACAAATTAGCAAAGCTGTAAGAAATGGCGCTGGAGGGTTGTGAGGGCATGGAAAGTGAAAGCTAAGAGGAGAGTTTCATTTCACTAGCAGCCCTTTCTGTGAAAACTTCTGACTCTGACTTTGTCTTTATCTTGATGAATATTTTCTTGGCTTCTGGCTTCTGATCAAAGCATAAAGTGTGAAGTGTAAAGTATAAAGATCTGCTGAAATTCTAAATGGCTTCTAAAAAAAACTGTTTCCTCTAAAGGAGCAGGGAGCACGTACAGCTCCCCCAGTCACATTTCCAGAATGTCAGCCCCCCCTACACAGACTTTAACACTGGCAATGTTACAAGAGGCTCTTAAAATGATGCAAGGTGAATTAGCTGCTGGATTTAATGTCAAACTTAATGAAACTAATGAGAAAATTACTGAAATTAATGAGAAAATTAATGAAACTAATGAGAGAATACGGGATGTTTCTGAGGAGATTGGAACTCGTAATATGGAAATTAGGGAGGACATAATCGCCGCTTTTCAAGGTTTAGCCAACAATTATGAAATATTGGATCAAGAAGTACAAGAAATTAAACAAGCCACTGCAATTCTGGGGGGGGGGGAGTAGGAGAAATTGAAAATAAAATTGAAAAGGAAGAAGTTGACATAACAATGATGCAATATAGAAATATGGAGTTTGCAATTAGAGTGAGAGGAGTAAAAGAGAATAAACAAGAGAACCTGAGAGAAATGATGTTGGAAGCACTTGTGCATACATTGGGAGCAAGGAAAGAAGATTTGGCTTGGCAGATTGATAAAATATATTGGTTAACTCATGGGTGGCTAAAAGCAGAAACCTGCCAAGGGATATTGTAATATAATTTTTTACAAGAACACTGCGCAATGATATTTTGCAGGCAACGTTTATAAATAAGCTCCAAGTGGAAGGGCAGGAAGTGATGACAATGAAAGAAATTCCCCCCAAAATCCTGAGAGCCAGGAAGGATTATGCCTTCTTGGTGGAAGAATTGAGAAAACAACAAGTACAATACAGGTGAGAAATTCCAGTTGGCTTAGTGGTGACACACATGGGAGTGAGACATCGACTTAATACGCTAGATAAAGCTAGAGATTTTTACGAAGATGTCCTAAAGGCTGGCACACCAAGACCTCCAGGGGGAAAAAGAAAGGAAGATGGTACACAACAAGAGAGAGAAGAGCTGCTGAAAGTAGTTCAAGAAGGGGGAACCTCGCTGGCTATTCAATTGGATCAAAGTTTGGATGTACTGAATAGACAGGAAATGATTAAAGAACAAAGACAGACCAGAGCAGCTAAACGTAAAGAAGAATTAAGACAACAACGACTTCAGATGGTACTTCAAGAAATTCCTAAATCAGAAGCGGTGGGAGGAGCGAGACCAAAAGAAAGATCTAAGCTAGATCTTCAGGATGTGCTCCAGACGCTTCAGAAGCCCAGAGATGGGAATTAAATTCCTGACCTGGAATGTTAATGGCTTGAACTCCCCACAGAAGAGGAGGAAAATATTTCATTATCTTAAACAATTTAAGAATGATTTAATATGTTTACAAGAGACTCATATTTGGACACAAGACCAAAAATATTTGATAAATACAAGATTAGGTACACATTATGTTGCAGCAGCATCAGAAAAGAAAAATGGTATTGTCATATATGTGAAAAGAGACTTGATTGCCAAGTTAATTGAAGCAGTTGATCAAGGAAGATTTTTAGCTATTGAACTTTTAACAAAAGGACAGAAAATACTTGTGATTGGTGTATATGCTCCGAATCAACAACAAGAAAAATTTTATGATCTTTTACACTCAAAGCTGATACATTGGGATTACAAAACTTGTATTCTTTTAGGGGATTGGAACGGTGTTTTGGATGTCAAGCAAGACAAGAAGGGTCCTAAGCAAAATATTTTTTCAAGAGCAAGATTGCCTAAATCATTTTTTGAGATGATGGAAGACTGGGAACTGAGAGACATTTGGCGTGAAAGAAACCCAGAAGAAAAAAATTTTACTTTTTACTCAGATAGACATCAATCATTTTCAAGGATTGACGTTATTTTAATTACTAATGATCTTTTTTCTAGGATGAAGAAAACGAAGATTTGTACAAGGGTACTGACAGATCATAGCCCAGTTTGGTTGGAATTGGAACCTGGTAAAGGACCCAGAAGGTCTTGGAGGTTAAATGATAATTTGTTTAGATATGAAGATAATGTAAAAGAGTGTAAAAAATTTATGAATGAATTTTTCGTTATGAATATGCAGAAGGGTACCTCAATGGAGATGGTTTGGGATGCAAGTAAGGCTTACATGAGAGGTATTTTGATATATTTGGACAATAAATATAGAAGGAAGAAGGAGCAAAAAAGAAAAGAATTGGAGGAAGATATTAAAAAACAAGAGAGGGCTTTAATTTTAAAACCATCAGATAAGAAAATTAAGGAGACAATTCATTTACTAAAAGGTCAATTTTATATGTTAATAGCAGATCAAGTGGCAACTAATTTACAATATGCTAAACATAATACTTTTTGCAATGCAAATAAACCGGGTAGGTGGTTAGCTTATATGCTAAGAAAAAAGCAAAAATCAAGGACCATAGAGAAAATAAAATACAAGGGTAAGGAAGTTTTTGAATATGAATTGATTAAAAAATCTTTTTTAGAGTTTTATTCAGGGTTGTATAAGGGTAGTAATGTCAAAGAGGAGGATATAGATAGATATCTGCAAAATGGGAATATCCATATAGCTTCCAAGGAGCAGATGGAAACTTTAAATCAACTGATAACCTCCGAGGAAATTTTGGCGGCAATTAAACAGCTAAAAGTGGGTAAAGCTCCAGGGACAGATGGTTTGACAGCTGTTTATTATAAAAATTTGCAGGAGGAAATGGTGGAACCTTTGAAGGTTTTATTTAACAATATACAACAAGGAGGTAAAGTACCCCCAACTTGGAAGACTGCTTTTATTTCTTTGATCCCAAAAGAGGGTCAAGAGCACCCAGATCCCAAAAATTATAGGCCAATTTCACTTTTAAATATAGATTATAAATTTTTTGCTAAAATATTAGCAAATAGATTAATGATAATCATGCAACAAATGATTCATCAAGATCAAACTGGTTTCTTAGTTGGTAGACAAATGAAGAGTAATGTAAAACAAATAGTTAATTTATTAGAATATTTGGGAAGGAACAACCAGGTACCCACAGCATTAGTGTTTTTGGATGCTGAGAAAGCTTTTGACAGATTGAATTGGCAATTTTTATTAAAATTAATAGAAAAGATGCAGCTTGGATATTATTTTACACAATCTATTAGGGCAATATATCAAAAACAAACAGCTCAAATAATATTCAATGGTGGATTAACAGATATTTTTAATATAGAGAAAGGAACAAGACAAGGATGTCCTTTATCGCCTTTACTGTTTATTTTGTCTATGGAAATTTTACTTAGTAAAATAAGGGAGTTTGAGATAATAAAGGGAATTAAAATTAGACAAGAAGAATACAAGTTACGAGCATTTGCGGATGACCTGGTTCTCACCTTGACCCAACCATATCAATCTATTATAGCTTTGATGGAAATTATTAATTTATATGGACAAGTATCCGGTTTTAAAATAAACATAGATAAAACCAAAATAATAGCCAAAAACATGACTAGAAGCCAAGAAGAAGAAATAGAAAGGGTTTCAGGATATGAGATAGTTAAGAAGGTCAAATATTTAGGGGTTTATATTATGCCTACAAATATAAAATTATATCAGCATAACTATGAACCATTATGGCAAAAAATACAGAAAGAGATGGAAAATTGGAAAAAACTACAATTGTCTTTGCTGGGTAGGATAGCCGCAGTAAAAATAAATGTTTTACCAAGGTTTTTATTTCTTTTTCAAATGATCCCTATACTTAAAAAAGATGATAATTTGAAGGAACGGCAGAAGGGTATAAATAAATTTATTTGGGCAGGGAAGAAACCGAGAGTAAACCAGAAAATAATGCAAGATACACAAGAGAGGGGAGGATTAAAAATGCCTAATTTAAGATTGTATTATGATGCAGCTACCCTCTCAGCAATTACCGATTGAATTAACTTGACAGAAGATAGGATATTAAACATAGAAGGGTATGGTTTGGTTTATGCTTATTTAGTGTATAATAAAAAAAGTGGACAGGGCTTTCAGGAGTCATATATTAAGAAATGTGCTATTGCATGTCTGGAAAAAGTATCAATGTAAATTAAATGATAAATTACCCATCTGGACAGTACCCAGACACGCGATAGAAAATATAAATTTGGAACAAAAGCAAGATAAAATTACATATAAAGAACTTCTTTATGAAGAAGGAATTAAATTACATTTAAAATCTATGGAGCAATTAGGTCAAGAAGGAATAATTAGAACTTGGTTTCAATATGGGCAATTGCAGGCTAGATGGAAAGAAGATTTAAAAACTGGTATCTTGCAGCAAGATGATAATTTGATAATTCAAATAAAAAATAAAGGTCCAATGCACATAAAGAGATTGTATAATGTGTTAGTGGAATTAGTCTCGGAAACAGAGCTAGTCAAGGATTGTATGATAAAATGGGCTCAAAATATTGGAGAACCTATAATGATGGAAACATGGGAAAAGATATGGGTTAGAAACGTAAAATTTACACAAGCTCAAAATTTAAGAGAAAACTTTTACAAAATGCTTTATAGATAAAATGACCAGATGTTAACATTAGTAAAGCGGGACACCATTGACAAGGGGGGAGGGGAGGAGGGAAAGGTTCTTGATTAAAAACTTTGACTCCTGCTAGAAGATGAAGCAGAGTAGAACCAGGACCCCTGCCTCCGGACCTGAAAATCTTTAGAGGTGGTTTCAAATCCAACATGGGAGGGGTCTACAGTTTAGACCCCTCCCATGTTAGATTTGAAACCACCTCCTTTTGTTTCCCAGTCTGGAGGTTATTAGCATTGCCATCAGAATTGGAGGTTTGACCTCTTTTTTGAGTTCCTTCTAAGTCATGGTGAGGTGGTCTAGAAAGTGGTCTAGTTTCCTCTACTCACTTCAGGGCATGATATCTTAGACATATTTTCACTTTTGCCCTGTTTCTGTCTCTTTTCTGTCATTAAAAAAGTAACTTTTAGTTCAGATTCTGTCAGAGGCGTGTCTATGCAAATGAGCCTTGCTTGCTTTCCGTGTTACAGAAAGGAAAGGGGGAAAAAAGGCTGTGCAGCCATTTCAAGCCCCTTCTGCAGCGCGTTATTTAAAACCAGGCAGGCAAGTGAATCGGCTTTTAAGGGAGAGCTGGGGGGAAACTCTTAAATGCTTTTTCTTTAAGCAGCTGTTTTGATTTCTTTAAAATCAGCTGTAGCGTCCTCTGCTCCCTCTGAATAAGCACGGCAAACTCTTCTGGGAATTGCAGTCTTTAAAAAAATCGGGACTTTTTAAAAACTCAGCGGGACGCGGGACAAATTGATGAAAAGAGGGACTGTCCCGCCAAAAGCGGGACGTCTGGTCACCTTATTTATAGATGGCACTTAGATCCAAATAAACTAGCTCATATGTATCCAAATTTACAACCTAAATGTTGGAGATGTTTATGTGAAGATGCTACGTATTTTCATATATGGTGGACTTGTAAAAAAAATTAAGGCTTTTTGGATAAAAATTTGGTGGATTATTCAAAATACCTTAAAGAAAAAGATTAAGTTTACATCACAGGTTTTTTTTGTTGGGAATAATTACGGACTGTAGTGTAATAGAGACTAAACTGGTTTTGAATTTGATAACAGCTGCCAGGTTGCTGGTAGCACAGTATTGGAAGAAAGAAGATATACCTACTATCGAGGAATGGACATTAAAAGTTGTACATCTGGCTGAAATGGCAAAAATTTCATCATATCTTAAAGATCATTCAAATGAGAGATACATATTGGAATGGAGTAGATGGACTGATTATATTTTAAAAAAGTATCAGATTAAGAAGATATAAATAGTTTAATAATGATATATGTTAAATTTTTAGAATGTGTTTAAAAGGTTTTAAACAACAAGGAGTTAAAGAACTGGAGAAATTTTGAATTTATAATTTGTTAGTATATTTTAATTTTATGCTTATTGAATATTATACCCTGTGCTTTTTCTGGGAAGTCGGGGGGGAGGATGGGGGGGAAGGGGAGGGGGTTGAGGGAAAGGGGGGGAGAAAAAGAGAAAAATGTTTGTACTTTGTACTAATAAAACTTTTTGAATTAAAAAAAATTCACATGCAACAACAAATATAAAAAACATTAAAAACAGTAGATATTAAAACATTTAAAAACATTAAAAACCACAATTTAAAAACCCATACAATAAATCATTAATGGGGCCAAGAGTGATCGGTGTTGTATTAAAATCATTGGCCCCAGGCCTGTCGACAAAGCTATGTTTTTACTGCTTTTCTGAAGGCTGGCAGGGTGGGAATAATGCGGATCTCGGGGGGCAGTATATTCCAGAGAGCCGGTGCTGCCACAGAGAAGGCCCTCATTTGTGGGCCCGCCAGCTAACATTGTTTGGCTGACGGGACCACCAGCAGACCAACTCTGTGGGCTCTAATCGGTCTTAGGGAGTTATGTTGGAGAAGGCGGTCTCGGAGGTAAACTGGTCCTAAGCCATGTAGGGCTTTAAATGTAATCACCAACACCTTGAATTGCACTCGGAGACCTATAGGCAGCCAGTGCAGTTCGCGAAGGATGGGTGTCACATGAGTGTATCTAGGGACACCCATCACCACACGCGCCGCCGCATTCTGCACTAGCTGCAGTCTCTGAACGTTCTTCAAGGGTAGCCCCATGTAGAGTGTGTTGCAATAGTCAAGACGTGAGGTGACAAGGGCATGATTGACTGTGAGGAGAGCCTCTCAATCCAAGTAGGGTAGCAATTGGTGCACCAGGCAAACTTGTGCAAAGGTCCCCCTAGCTACAGCTATTAGATGTTGATCTAATTTCAGCTGTGAGTCTAGGAGGACACCCAAATTTCGAACCCGTTCTGAGGGGGACAATTTCTCCCCCCCCCCAAGAGCCAAGGATGGACAGTTAGCATAGTCTTTAGGAGGCAATATCCACAGCCACTCGGTCTTGTCTGGGTTAAGTCTGAGCCTGTTGACTCCCATCCAGACCCTCACAGCCTCAAGGCACCGGCACATCACATCCACTGCTTCACTGAATTGATGCGGGGTGGAGATATATAACTGGGTATCATCAGCATATTGCTGATACTTCACCCCGAATTGTTGGATGTCCTCACCCAGTGGTTTCATGTAGATCTTAAATAGGGGAGAGAGGACCGAGCCCTGAGGCACTCCACAAATGAGGTTTCCCCCAGCATTCCATTTCCTCCGATTCCCTATTTTGTTCGGACATGATTTGCAAGGTCCCCTCAGTAGAGCAAAATTGCTTCTCTGGGTTGACCGTTTTGCAGATCTTGCTTTGTGTAAGGGTTGCCTCTCCTTTCACTTAAAAAGTATGAACTTCTGAGCCAGATAGTTCAAAAGGATTCCTTTATTAAGCAAATGTGACAACTTCCCATTCAAAGCAAGATCTGAATACCCTTAGGCAAAGCAAGTACAGTTAAACCTTAGACCCCCTCCCCATTAGCCAAAATGCAAATCCTGGCCAATACACAGATGTGAAAGTCTGGGAATCCGGATGAGTATACGTTTCCACAGAGCCTTTTCTGTTTAAACTAACTCACATTGCCCCTCATAAATCCTATCCCAAGATAAAGAGGTTCCCAGATGCCTGGCGCCAGGATATGTGTTGTAAACGTCAGTTGATCCAAGCAATGCTGATAAATCAAACTCAAGACCCCCCTTCTCTCTCTGAATGGCAGAACCACTCTTTGGGGCTCTGACACAGACCATCTAGAAAATGGATTAATAATTATTACTATTTAATTGTGTTATCTTCCATTTTTAATTTATTAGTTAAGTATGGAAAAGCCATAATAATTCTATAAATTACTAATAACATTATTTATTAGTAATTAGTTAATTATGCTAGTTGAAATTGAAAACACTTTCTTAATAATCTAAAGTGTTTCTTGCTTGTTATGAATATGTATCATCCTACATTAATGGATATTGTATTGAGTCCTATATTCAAATATATTGTAGTAATCCACAATGATCTATGAATTTTCTTATTTCTAAATAAATACACTTAGGTGGCAATTTTATATTGCCAACATTATCTACAGTTCTGCTATTGGGGGATTATTTCCATATTTGTTCCAGCTAGTTACTAAAATACTAGAAATCCAAAATGGCATACAGTTGGTAGTATTCTACTATTTGTATATTTTAAAAAACAAAATAATATGTACATATTTCATAGAAGACAATTGTTTTAGGTAGAAAAACAGGAGAGTCATGAAATCAGTACATAAGAAAGAAAACAAAAAATTACATAATACACTGTAGCTATAGAACTTTAATTAAAAAAATAGGGATATTCCTACATTGCTCCAAGATATGGAATGGAATCCAACAGGAATTATTCCTACCCTGTCAGGTCTCAGATATTTCTACAGGGACGCTGGCATTTTGGTCGGAGGAAGGGGGGAGGAATGGAGTGATCTGTATATGAAGTTTCTGTTTCTGTTTCCCTGCAATGGGAAGGGGTTTGGTTAGCATTGCTTTAAATAGCTGGTTTTAAGTGAGAAGCTTCCGTTCTTGCCTAGATCTCTTGTTATCACAAACCTTTCAATAAAAGCTCCTTTTGGAACAATTGCAGTTTCAAGAGTCCTGCTTTCTTCAGAAGATTGCAGAGGCAAGACCTTACATACCCACTTACTTCTTTCCACTTTCAGGAAAGAAATTAGCATTTTGAATTACTGCATTAATGCAAAGGTTTAGTGCTATTGATGTTGTATTTTATTTATATTATGCTCTCCATCCACTATTTCTGGTCCTAAAACCAACTTACATTTAATTAAATAAATGTGGACTTTTCCACACTATCTTCCTTTTGTCCTCTGCAAATGAAACAAGAAAGTTTAGGTTAAATGTATTAGTTATAATTTTAGTCTATTTCTCCAAATAATTGATTTAGCATGATGTTAAAACTAAAACTTTAAGTTTATGAATGCATTTTGAATACTAAAAGGAAAAGCTGGACATACATCATGTATGCTGACAATGAAATAATCAATATACGATTGGATTTTAATATTAGTATAGATCCATGTTTATGAGCCATTGGAATGGGCATTTCTTGCTTTTGATTTCTCTGGCTCATATGAGTATTTATAGAAAAATTATATGATATTTTTACTTTGTCCTCACTTTGGTAGGTGTCCATATATTGTTTTCTAAAAGTGCAGAAATAATAGGTACAACAAAATAGTGTTTTCTTGCAAAAACATATGACCATTTGTCCATTAACGAATAGGAGTACTAAAGTTTTCTAAACACATGATTTTTTTAAAAAAGTGCATCTTATCTGAAAAATATAATGTTATATTGTAAAACTGTGATAAAGGAAAAAGCTGAAATGGGGAAAAATATACTTTAACAAAATAGATAAAATTCTGCCTATTACCAATGTTTGTTTTGAAACTTTTAATATTTAACCCAAGATAGGAAACAGGCTATCCATGTAATGTTTCATTTTCAATTGACAGCTTTTCACCAGGTTTTCAGATTATGTTTTCCTATTTGTCTCAGGAAATGCATAAACAAATTGTTTTCTTCATCCGTCACTCTCCCCAGATATTAAGTATGATTTATTTATTTATTTATTTATTTATTTATTTATTTATTTATTTATTTATTTATTTATTTATTTATTTATTTATTTATTTATTTATTTATTTATTTATTTATTTATTCAGAGTAAATTACTACCGAGGAACCATGTTCTAGTTGCAGTTATGCCTCATTTGCCTTTTTTACTAAAAAGGCAAGCAAAAAATACATATATTATTAGGAGGCATTTACAAAAACAGAATATAAAGTAAGTTTTTTTTTACTTTTTACTTCACTTTTAGGTAAAAGATCTGATTCTGTTTAGAATCCATTTTCTAATAAGATCCTAAAGTAACTTATTTACTCAACTTATTCCCAAGAAGTCTATTTCTGTCCATTGGCTAGAGAAATTACTTATCTTATTTACATTATTTTAGGGTTTTTTAAAAAAATATCCAGGAGTCTTGTTTCACTGAATGGCATAAAAATACTTGTAAATAAACATGTTGAAATAAAAAAAAATAAAAAAATTAAAAAATAACAGAATTTTTAAAATCAAGACAAGAATAAGAGAAGGCATATGTCTCCTATTAAATGCCTAGATGAACAAATATATTTTCAACAGGGCTTAAAAGCTTACACATGTTCCAGTTGTCATATCTGATCAGGGGTAAAGTTCTACAGTCAGTGTACATCATTCTTTAATACAGTGGTGTACTCTCTCAGATGAGCAAAAGAAAATTCCTTGCTAATGGAGCATAACCAAAAGGGCATGCTTCCAAGACTGATAGATAAGATGTTGCATCTAATATCTAAGTCTAAGCCACCTAATACAATGCTGTTGAAAGAGCTATATAACCAGTTCCGAGTCAGTTGCATCAGCTATAGCGTTCTAGACTGTTGGGGCATTCAAGCTATTTTCAAAGGCAATTCCACACAAAGTGCATTGGTATAAAACAATTTTCTCAAATCTATAGAACTTCCAGACCATCTCTGTTACAGACTATTTCTTAGTATAAACTGTTTTGATTAGACTTTACCATGAAATCTGTGATTCTGTAGTAATGAAATATAGAAAACAGATTCCTCAGAAGGAGGCACTAAACTCATTGCTTTGTTGACAATAAATATCAAATATTACACATAAAAGAAAGCTTGCCTTCTCATTGAGAAAATGAGTTTTGTAATTCAGCCATGGCCTGAAGTAATTGTGTCAGAATCCCAAAAGAGTGACTCTGCCATTCAGTGAGAGAAGGGGGGGGGTCTTGAGTTTGATGTATCAGCATTGCTTGGATCAACTGATGTTTACAACACATATCCTGGTGCCAGGCATCTTGAAATCTCTTCATCTTGGGACAGGGTTTATGGGGGGCAATGTGGGTTAGTTTAAACGGAAGAGGCTCTGGGGGAACTTATGCTTATCTGGTTCCCAGAGCAGTGGATTTTCACACGTGTGTATTGGACAGGCTTTTGCAGTCTGGCTAATGGGGAGGGGTCTCTAAGGTTTAACAGTACCTGCTTTGCCTAAGGGTATTCGTATCTTGCTTTGAATGGAATGCTTTCACATCTACTTAAATAAAGAATCCCTTTGAACTACTCGGCTCAGAAGTTCGTGCTTTTCTAAGTTAGATGGAGAGGCAATCTTTATAGAAAGCAAGATCTGCAAAATGGTCAACCCAGAGAAGCAATTTCGCTCTACAGAGGGGACCTTGCAAACCATGTCCGAACAAAATAGGGAACAGGAGGAAACTGAATGTTGGGGGAAAACCTCAACAAACACCCAGCCGGATGCCTATTCCCTACTTCCCATTGAAGAGGATGAGGAAATTCTGGAGAAGAAAGACAGCTGGGATGGGAGAACCAGAGGAGTCAATCTCAACTGAGGGAATCGGAGACCACGGTGGGAGTTGGAACTAGAAGCCTTCTCTGACCAGAGGGAACTCACCGAAGCACTGCTGAGTGAGGGTCGCCTGAGCCCAGCTGGTGATGGAAACTTTGGAAAACCTCAACATCCGGGGGACCCCAAAATGACAGCTAAGGAGCACTGGGAGCACAGCAACCGCTGAGGAGGCCGAGGGAACCACCAAACCCCAGGATGCTGGCATTTGAGTGGATGGCGCAGCAGAGGACCCAACAAATGATCTATATAATGCCTGCATGGCTAGGGACGCACCGAATCACCTGCGTGAGTGGTACTTCAAAGCCAAAGAAGCAGAGATCGATATGGCCAGGACCCAGTACCATACGGGGTGAGCATGGAAGAAATCCCCACCCCAATGGAAGGAAGAGCCATTCAAAAGGCAACATGCTTTTTCTCCTAAACCCCCAACCTGTTTCAAGTGCGGGAAGGAGGGACACTGAGTGCCTGAGTGTCATTCCCAAGTACCCGCCCGGAAACCAGAACGCCTGATGGGGGAGAGACCAATGAAGCCTGTCCTGCACGGGAGAGAAACTGTCCTGAGGAGCAGCGAGATGGCAGAACCTCCATCCCCCCCTCATTGGAGAGAACATCCCGGCATTTCAAGAGAAGGATCTAACCTCGTTCAGAAGCGATCCAGAGGATGAACCACTGGTAAGCAAGCCAATTGAACCGCTTACCCTCCCTCTAAGTCTATTTATGCCTAACCAAGACGGAGAAAGAAATATCTCCACATTAGTGGACTCAGGGTGCACCAGATGCTTGATCAACCCAACCCTAATAGGGGAGTTGGGGATCAAGGTAAGAAAGCTGAAAACACCCATCGCTTTTTGCCAACTAGATAGGTCAATAGCAGGGGGGGGAACCAGCTTTGTTTGCTACTGAACCCCTGAAAATAGGCATTGGGAGCCATGAGGAAATGCTTACATTTATAGTGGCACCTGGCATGGAATGGCCACTAGTATTGGGACTTGCATGGCTGAAAAAATGGAATCCAAAAATAAATTGGGAGCAAGGCATAAAATTCCAGATGCACGTGACTTTTGCAGAGAATCCACAGATAGAAACTGAGGTGGGAGAGCACCGAGAAACAGCAATGCCGGGTTATACCTGGCCAACCGAGGGCATACCCAAGGAATACAAAGATTTGGCTGAGGTTTTTAGTGAAAAAGCCTCGGACGAACTCCCACCCACCCACCGCCCCACTGACTGCAATAGAAATCTTACCCGGGGCTAAACTTCCCAAGCCTAAGATGTACAGCATGTCATCGGGGGAGTTGGAAGAACTGAGAGCTTTCATTGAGAAAAACCTAGCAAGGGGTTTCATCAAACCTGCCCGACCAAAAATTGCAGCCCCAGTGTTATTTAGGGAGAAAAAAGATGGTTCAAAACGCCTCTGTGTGGATTTTAGGAACCTTAATACTATCAGTGTAGAGAATATGTACCCCCTCCCGCTGATGAAAGATATGCTAGCACACCTTGCTAAAGGGAAAATATTTTCCAAACTAGATATAAGGGAAGCATACTATCGAATCAGAATTACGGAGGGGGATGAATGGAAAACTGCATTTAACACCCCCCTTGGGTGCTACCAGTTCAAAGTGCTTCCCTTTGGGCTACAAGGGGCACCCGCAGTGTTTATGCAATTAATAAACGAGGTTTTGCAAGAACATTTATATAAAGGGGTCCTGGTTTACTTAGATGATATTCTTTTATACTCCAAGACCAAAGCAGAACACGTAAAACTAGTCAGGGCAGTGTTAAACAAACTCCGCACTGCCAAACTTTATGCCAAACTCTCCAAATGTGAATTCCACCAAGAGAAAATTGGGATACCGTATTTCACACCAGGGCATAGAAATGGACCCTCAAAAAAATATGACAAAAAAGCAGAATGAGGAATTGGAAAGAACATTGGGTTTGCAAATAACAAAAAAAATTAAATATTTAGGTATAATACTAACAAATAAAAAATCATCCATTAAAAAAGACAACGATGACAAATTAGTAAATCAAATGAAGCTAGATCTTGAGAAATGAAAAAAGTTACAAATTTCACTATTAGGGCGTATTGCCGTAATTAAAATGAGTATTCTACCTAAATTTTTATATTTATTCCAAACAATTCCTATAATATTAGAGACTAGTTTTTTTAATGAAATGAAAAAAATTACAACTAAATTTATTTGGCTAAATAAAAAACCAAGAATTAAATTAACAAATCTACAGGATAATAAGAGCAGAGGCGGCCTCGGACTCCCCAATTGGAAAATTTACTACAAGGCAGCATCTTTGACATGGATTAAAGACTTTATCAAATAAGAGACTATTAATTCAAATAAGAGACTATTTATCAAATAAGAGACTATTAATTCTGGAAGGCCATGACCTTTTGATGGGGTGACATGTCTATATATGGAAGGATGGACTTAAACTACAATCTAACTTCAACCAACATTTAATTAGAAAATCTCTCATAAAAACATGGTATGAAACAAAAAAGCAAAATTATACAAAAATTCCCAGATGGCTTTCACCCATAGAAGCCACGGTATATCCGAATTTAATTGATACAATTAGAATTGTAAGATATAGTGATTTATTAGATATGACAGGACAGCTAAAGAGCAGGGAACAATTATCGGAACAAAATATTAGAATTGACTGGTGGCCCTACCTACAAATAAAATCAAACTATAATAAGGATAAAGAAGGAATGGGCATAGATACGGACCTGCGACAATTGGATAAAATCTTAATAGGTCCAGATGAAAAAATGATATCGAAACTATATAATTACTTATTAGAATCTGAAAAAATGGAAGAAATTGTCAAAGAACCAATGATAGCGTGGGCCAAAAACGTAGGACATAATATCCACCTGGCTGATTGGGAGAAGTTATGGAATATAAACTGTAAAATAACTAAATCTGTGGCATACAAAGAGAACTATTATAAAATGTTTTACAGATGGTACTTAGCACCATCAAGATTGGCAAAAATTTACCCAAATGCAAATTCGGCTTGTTGGAAGTGCAACAAAGAGATAGGCACCTTCTTTCATATGTGGTGGACGTGCCCTGAAGCTTAAGGTTTCTGGAATAAGGTTCATAAATGGCTACAGGAAATCATGGAAAGGACAATAGAATTCAATCCGGAATTTTTTTTGCTAGGAATAATGAAGAAACAATACCCTAAAAATATACAATACCTAGCTTTGCATATCATCACGGCAGCGAGAATAGTTTATGCCCAGTACTGGAAAAAATGTCAAATACCACCGGAAAATATATTGATTGAAAAAATTTACAGATGTGCAGAAATGGATATACTAACGATGGATCTTAAAGGACAAAGTAATTCGGACTATTACGAGATATGGACTAATTGGTATAACTGGACAAAAAGGAGAAGAGAAAATGAAGAACAAAAAAGGAAAAATAAAAAATCGTGAGACAACGTGAGAAAAATGAGGAAGATATGTAAATATAAAAAGGATTGTATATTATTTGATATTACCAATGTATTATAATGGATGTGGACGTATGTCAAAATATTGTGATGTTTGAAAATAAAAAATTTAATAAAAAAAGAAATGGACCCTCAAAAAGTGCAGGCTGTACTTGATTGGGAGACACCTGCATGCGCAAACAGCTACAAAGCTTCCTGGGGTTCGCAAATATTTTTTTTTATTCAAAAAGTTTTATAAGTACAAAGTACAAGCATTTTTCATTTTTCTCCCCCATCCCCCCTACCCCCAACCCACTCCCTTCCCTTCCCCCCTCCCCCCCGGACTTCCCAGAGAAAGTACAGGGCATAATATTCAATAAAATAAATTTAAATTAAGTTAAAACAACTTCTTAATTTCCCCATTTTTTGGAATCTTTAACTTCGAATTTTTCTAAACTATTCAAAACATAATCGGAAGAAGGATAAAAATAATAAAAATTAAAGAAAATAAATAATAAAAAAGAAAGTAAACAATTAAAAAAACATCATACAACATCTCATACTATAATTCACATCTCTAAACCTCTATCTTTTACATAGTCTATATTAATAATTATAAAAGAGAAAAAGGAAAGAAAAAAAAGAAAAACAAAAATAGAAGAGAAACAAAGATGAACCTCAAGAACTAAACTTGATCATAAAATCAAACAATATTAATAACATAATATTACAATATATCAAAATATTAACTTCCCAATATATAATATATATATTAATAATGATAAGAAAAAGGAATAAAAACTAACCCCTTATACTTCAAAACCCTTAAACTTAAACCTAAAGTCCAACAACTTATTAATAACATAATATTATGATATATCAAATTATTGGTTTCAGAACATATAATATATATATTAATAACAAAAGTAATGTTTATACCTAGTCACAATACCTCAATATTTAAAATATTCTACCAAATTATTTATTCCCATAGTTTTTTTAAATATATATATATTAAAAAATCAAGCCCAATATTAATAACAATATTACAATATATTAAAATATCAACTTCAAAATGTATCATATATATAATAATAACAATAAAAATGAGTAAAACCTAACCCCTTATACCTCAAAAACCTTAAACCTAATCCTAAAATCCCACAAAATAAATATTAGTAACATAATATTACACTATATCAAATTAATATAATGTAATCTAAAAAGGAACAAATTTCAACACCATCTGTCTCTTGACAATTCCAAATTTATCGATTCACCTCCCATCTGGCCGCAATCCTCCGTCTCCTTTTCTGCGTTGCAAACAACTGTCTGACTCTGCCAATCACTTGATTCTTTGGAGTTATTTCATCTTAGACAAATTATAGATTTCAACACCATCTGTCACTTGACAATTTCGAATCTATCGATTCACCTCCCATCTGACCCCAATCCTCCATCTCCTTTTCCACGTCGCAAACATCTACCTGGCTCTGCCAATCACTTTGAATCTTTGGAATTATTTCCTCTTGGACAAATATATCTGGTTTTTCTTCTCCTCCTCCATCATTTCCATGCTTCTATCCTCTGGAATTTTAGAAATATCAGCCTTTAAAACATTGATATAGAATTCTGTAGCTTTCTTTGTTGTGTTAAGCCCGTATCTTTTTCCCAAAAATTTCACAATCACTCCTGTTGGTGCATTCCATTGATATCGTAGATTTCATTTTTTTAGTTCCTCCACCAAAAAGGTAAATTCTTTCCTGGCTTTAAGCATCTTAGCAGGAATTTCTTTCCATATCCTTATTTCCTGACCATCTACCTGAAGATTATTCTTGAAGGTCGCCTGTGTAATTCTATTCCGCAGAGCTCTTGTAGTAAAATATATTACAATGTCCCTTGGCAGGTGGTTTTGTTTTGCATACCAAGAGTTGACTCTATATATCTTATCAATTTGCATAGCCAATTCCTGTTTAGACATTCCAGACACCTGCTCCAGGGCCTTTACCATCCTTTCTTTCAAATTTTCAAATTTTCCCTCTTTCAGGCCCCTAACTCTTATAGCAAATTTCATTTATTTATTTATTTATTTATTATGGTGTTCTTATATGCCGCCCAACTCCCGAAGGACTCAGGGCGGCGTACAACAGAGAAATTCATCTCTCTGAATTGAGACATCAACACCTCTGTTTCCAAATTTACTATATCATTTTGAACCTTGGCTATGTATTCCTCTGAAGTTGTCAAAGCTTGCTTATTTTTTTCCAAATCCTTCTCCAAAATCTCCATATTTGTTGCTAATCCTTTACAAACTTTCAACACATCAGCTCTCAGTTGTAAATTCATTTTCTCCAAAGCAGCCTGCATTTTTTTATCTAATTCATTAATTTTTGAATTGAAATCCATAATCAGTTCATTTTTCATGATTTTCAAATTATTAAATAAAGTTTCAGGTGTTAAAGACTTCGATGATGTTAAATCAGGCATAGATTGCATCTTTGAAGTGTGATCAGAAAAATACTCATTTCTTTTATTCACAACAGTCTTTCCAGGTTTAGAAGCCATTTCAGTATTCTCAGAAAAAAAAGGACAAAGAGGAGGGGAAAAAAACTGCAGTGCAAACTCAACGAAGTTATTCCCAACTCCAAAGCCAGTTAGTCTTTTATCTTTTATACAGCTGTAAATTTAATCAGGAGACAAACGGAAAAAAGATCATTTCTCCACCTCAAAGGTTTCCATAGGAAAGAACTGGTAACAAAGTAAAAATAACTTTCTCTTTCTCTTCCACGCCCAAATCTCCAATCGCCATATTGTTGCTTCTTCCTTATTAGGCTACTTTGTTGCTTCCAAAGTAAATTCCAGCAGTGGAGTTAAAGTCAAAATTAATGCCCTTCTGGACTCCTGCCTTTCTCTGACTGCTCTCTTTAGGTTTAAAATAGTTATACTTTCCTTTATTACAGCAGCTGTGGTCGCGACTTCTTGCTCCGCTTTTTAAGCGGAGGCTTCCGACTTCCCGGAGGAACAGACAGGCTCCCTGGGGAGCCCTCACCCTTCGCGCCCTAAGTTGACTTCTAGGGCACTAGGGGGGCTCTACCCCACCTATCTCGCTCTCATCTCTCCCCTTTGCCCGGGGAGAGATTTTCAAGCCGCCAGACAGCTGTTCTGGCGGCTTTTACAGGGAGCCGAACGGACGCCCGACAAGGAGCACCAGCAACGTCGTCGGAGCCAAAACCGGAAGTCCCTGGGGTTCGCAAATTTTTATCACCAGTTTAAATTTATCGCCTTTGTTCAAATTGCCCTCCCCATCACGAAACTGTTAAAAATGAAGGGGGAGGGAAATCCAAAACCGAGGCAACCTGTGAATTGGACAATGGAATGCCAAGCCGCATTTGAAAAACTCAAATGGCTGTTCTCAGAAGAGCCAGTGCTACAACACCCAGACACAGAGAAACCATTCATCATACAAGCAGATGCCAGCGATGTGGCAATAGGGGTGGTCCTGCTTCAGAAAAATGAGCAAGGACAATTACAACCATGTGCGTACACATCCAGAAAATTGAATGAAACTGAGCAAAGGTGGGCTATTTGGGAAAAAGAGGCTTACGCAGTGCGATGGGCACTTTTGACTTGGAGACATTTCGTAGAAGGAAGTAAGATCCCTTTTGAAGTCTGGACTGACCACAAAAATTTAGAAGCTCTAAAGACCCCAAGGAAACTATCCCCGAAACAAGTACGTTGGGCTCAATACTTCAAATGATTTGATTTTACTCTCAAATTTCTCCCTGGGGAGAAAAACTTTCTGGCAGACGCACTATCCAGAAAGCCACAATACAATAGTGCGAGATCAGAAGTAATAAAACCCATAATACAAACTGATCAATTGGCCGCTAAAGTAGTCACCAGGTCCCAAGAAAAACAAGAAACATTGACAGATGAAGACACCATCCACGTTTTTAAACAAGCATTAACCACCGATGAATGGTTTTTGAACCACAAATCCAGCTGCTTGATGGAAGAGGGCTTAGCTTGGATGGGAGAGAAGCTATATTTGCCTGCTAGCCAAAGATTACGCTTAATGGAAAGGTGTCATGACTCTAAATTAGCTGGACACTTTGGGTTTGTGAAGACTTTACACTTAATAAAGAGACAATTTTGGTGGCCTTCACTAAAAAAGGACAAAGAAAGCTATGTAGCGAGTTGCCCCATTTGTGCTGTGGCAAAACGATGGCAAGGGAAAACCCCAGGCCTCCTACAGAAGGTAGCCGAGCCATCAGCGCCATGGAAAGAAATTGCTATGGATTTTATTGTAGAATTACCAGAAAGTGCGGGGAATATGGTCATCTGGGTCATGACAGACCTGTTTTCAAAACAAGCACACTTTATACCTTGCCAGAAAATCCCAACTGTTAAAAGTTTAGCCAGATTATTTCTAATACACATTTATCACCTTCATGGAGTTCCACAAAGAATCATCTCTGATAGGGGAGTCCAATTCACCTCCAACTTTTGGAAGGCATTTTTGGGCTTACCGCCCAAGGATTAAGCTCCTCCCACCACCCAGCTACTAATGGAAATTGTGAAAGAACAAACTCGGTTTTGGAACAATATCTAAGATGTTTTATTCATTTTCAACAGGACAATTGGACTGAACTTTTACCTTTTGTGGAAGTTGCTTTCAATAATTCTGTACACTCAAGTACTGGTTTTACCCCTTTTAGAGTAGCTACAGGTCAGGATTTCAGCCCAATGCCTGAATTACCCACAGAAAAACCCACTATCCCCTCACTTAAGGAGTGGATAGAGAATCTGCAAAATACATGGCTAGTAGTCAGATTAGCTTTAAAGGAAGCTAGAGAGGCTTTTAAAATTCAAGCCGACAAGAAAAGAATCAAGCCCAAAGCTTTCCATGTTGGGGATAGAGTATATTTATCTACAAAATTCTTAAAATCATTACAACTATCCAAAAAATTAGGGCCAAATTTCATTGGACCTTTCCCTATTATTAGGATCATCAATCCAGTAGCAGTAGAATTACTCCTTCCAAAAACACTTAGGCAAGTGTTTCACATTAGTTTACTCAAGCAAGAGGTAACCTCGTCACTCAGACTGCCTGTATCTACACCACCTGTCCCAATCACGATAGAAGGAGAACAACACTTTGAAATCAAGGAAATTCTTGACTCTAGGATCGATAGAGGAAAGACGCAATACTTGGTAACTTGGAAACATTTGTCTTCATCACAAAACGAATGGGTTGCTAAACAACATGTTAGAGCTCCCACCTTATTGAGAAGATTTCACTCCCAATACCCTAACAAACCTTGTTAATATATTATAATTGATTTTGTTTATGTCTTTTCATAGGTGGACTCTTTTTTTTAAAGGGGCAGCATGTCAGAATCCCAAAAGAGTGACTCTGCCATTCAGTGAGAGAAGGGGGGTGTCTTGAATTTGTAAATTACTTCCTTGCATGGCAAAGGGGCCAATGATGAACTTGAACTTTTTAGATGCGGGCACTCCTCTTCCCCATGTCCTATTTTATATCTGCCTGGCTTCCTTTACTATTTTTAATTTGCTGTTGTTTTTACTTTTAAATATTACTCCAGGGGGGGTTGTATGAGTGTATTTGTGGGGTTGTATGGTTGTATGTGGGGAATGATTGGGGGAATGAATGCATAGACTGAATAAGAATGATTCTGTTAGAATGAGTGAGTCAGGGACTGGGATTCGGACCCCCTCTGCTGAGTGTGGAAACAGAAGCAGAGGGGGGCCTGACTCATTTCCCCGGCTCAGTGTGGATGGTATGTATGGCCTGCAAGGAAAGAGGAGGACCAGCGGGGGGAGGGGATCTCTGGGTGGGAGGAGAGCCGGAACATCTTGGTCTTTATGGGGAGAGGTAGGTATGGCGGGAGCTGAGGGGCAGGCCGCTCTCGGGGAACTAGAACTCACTGTCTTCAAGCGATTTCTTGTTCCGGCCCATTTTTGGTTCCAACTAGCTCAGCCCAAGTACCTGGTGACTGGGGATCTCAGGGCCCTGGGCTCAAGCTGCTGCTGTTGAATGCCAGGTTGATTAACAACAAAGCCCCCCTCGTACGGGATTTAATCTTGGACGAGGGGGCTGACCTGGCATGCATAACTGAAACCTGGCTGGGTCAGGAGGGGGGGTTCCCCTCGAGGAAATGTGCCTGGATGGGTTTTCAGTTCAGCATCAGCAGCGACCTCAGGGAAGGGGTGGAGGAGTGGCTATTATATCTCGCTGGAATTTGTGTCCTCGTAGGAGCCCTGCCCCGAAGATGGTTGGGTGTGAGAAGTTGGACTTAGGGATTCAGGTGGGCCTTTTGCTGACGTACCTGCCTCCTAGCTGCATTGCAAAGGCCCTGCCTGAGCTGCTCGAGGCGGTAGCAGGGTTGGCGGTTGAGTTCCCCAGGCTTATGGTGCTGGGGGACTTCAACCTGCCTTCATCTGGCGAATCCTCTGATGCAGCTCAGGAGTTCATGGATTCCATGACAACCATGGACCTGACCTAAGTAGTTCAGGGTCCGACTCATGAGGGAGGTCACACGCTTGACCTCGTGTTTCTCTCAGGACAGTGGAGAGATGATCTGAAGTTGAGGGGTCTAGTCATCTCCCCTTTATTTTTTTTATTTTTTTTTATTCAAAAAGTTTTATTAGTACAAAGTACAAACATTTTTCTCTTTTTCTCCCCCCTTCCCCCCAACCCCCTCCCCTCCCCCCATCCTCCCCCCCAACTTCCCAGAAAAAGCACAGGGTATAGTATTCAATAAGCATAAAATTAGAATATACTAACAGATTATAAATTCAAAATTTCTCTAGTTCTTTTAACTCCTCGTTATTTAAAACCTTTTAAACACATTCTAAAAACTTAACATATATCATTATTAAACTATTTATATCTTCTTAATCTGATAAAAAGTACAGGGTATAGTATTCAATAAGCATAATATTAAAATATACTAACAAATTGTTAATTTCAAAATTTCTCTAATTCTTTAACTCCTAATTACTCCAAACTTTTAAAACATAATCTAAAAATTAAATGTGTATCATTAATAAACTAACATTCCAATATATAAAATTATTACTATATATCTTTTGTTTAAATAATCTTTAAAGTATTATATAATAATAAGAAAAAAAGGGAAAAATTTTCTTCACCATCTCAGCCAAATGCACAACCATCAACGTCAATTCCTCAATAATAAATGATCCTTCTTCCAACACTATACCTCCATAGTGGCATGCCATACCTGGCATTTAAAGTCAGCTTGATTACTATTACAGTACAGTCCATAGTTGTTCTCAGCAGGAAAAGTTGTGTTATGAGCTTGATCTTTTCTGTAAAATATTTTAAATAGTCCACCCTATTTTTATCCGAAAGGCCTACTTCACATCACCCACATTTAGGTTGTAGGTTTAGTCTTTTCCCATATTCCCATCCTTATAATTTCTCCACTATTTTAACCCAATTTTCATACAATCCTTAAACTCAATTTCTCAAAATAATTCCATTAACACATTATACAACCTTTCTATATGCATTTGACTATTAACTTTTATTTATATTATCAAATTGTCCTCTTATTACAAGATACAATTTTAAATCTTCTCTCCGTCTGCCCTACGATTACCCATACTGAAGCCAGATTCTAGTTATTCCTTCTTCTCATTCGAGCTTTAGATCCAACTCTTCCACCCACTTGTGGTTTGATAATTTCTTGAGTTGTCAACGTGATTTGTTGCTATGTTGATTCATCCTTAAATATAGCTGCTGCTCTGGTCTGACTCTGATCCTTTATCTCCTCTTGTATCACAAATAAATCCAAGTTATGAATATCACTCTGGTTCTGTAAATCCCCCCTTCTTCTTCCTTCTGGTATTTTTGATATCTTGGCCTCTAACACTTTTTCATAAAAATATCTTGCTTTCCATTGAGCCGATATCTCTTTCCCAAATATATCAACGATAATCCAACTGGAGCTTCCCATCTGTACTGTATTTGCCTTTGTTTCATTTCATCCACCAGAAAGGCATAATCCTTTCTAGCTCTCAACATTTTGGGGGGAATTTCTTTCATTGTCATCACCTCCTAACCATCTATCTGGAGCTTATTCTTAAAAGTCGCCTGTAGGATTTTATTACGTAATGTCCTTGTAGTAAAATATATTACTATATCTCTTGGCAGATGTCTTTGTTTGGCCACCCAAGAATTGGCCCGATATATCTTATCAATCTGCTTATCCAGTTCCTCTTTTGTCACCCCCAACATTTGCACAAATGCCTCCACCATCATTAGTTTTAAGTTTTCTTGTCTGTTCTCCTGTACACCTCTTATTCTTAAGGCAAACTCCATATTTCTGTATTGAATCATTAATGCCTCAGCTTCATACTTTTCAATTCTATTTTGAGCCTCTTCTATGTTGTCACTCAAAGTTGTCACAGATTGTTTAATTTCTGCCATCTCCTCTTCCAAAATTTCCATATTTCCTACCAGTCCTTTGAATGCCAAAAATGTATCTTCCCTTAATTGCTGGTTCCTAATTACAATCTCCTCTATTGTTCTTTTTCAATATTTAAGATCAGTTTTAAATATGATTATTGTACAAAAACAACAACAACCAACTAACTAAAAGTCTTAATAAAAATCCTTGACATTAAATGCCACCCTTTATTTCACAGCATAGATTCATAAATAGCATTTCATTTATTTTACAATTTAGGATAGACTGTCAGGTCTTAAAAATAGCCACTCAAAAGCTTAATGCTCCACAGGAATTAATAAATTAACTTGCTGCTTTTCAGTCTGTAGCATTTTCCAGACTTTACCATTCAATGTGTTATTGAAAACCATTGAAAGCATATGTGGAAGCCCTAAACTCACTCTAAGCAGAATGCTTATGGCTACCCTTAATTATTACATAATCATATCTTGTTTTCATCAGGAAAGTGTTAGTAATATATTGTTATATTGTGAAATATAGGAGATACAACTCCATATTATATTATAAGAAGGTACAATTATAAAAAGTGTAGATGAAGTACCTGCTTGCAAAGCTGCAATTTTAACTGGTAATTAAACTCAAGTGCTTCATTTTCCCAGTCAGCTCATCAGTGACACTAGAAAATAAATGATCTGAAAGTGAAATCCTTTGGGGGAAACAAGAGTAATTAATTACATTTCTCAAGGGAGAAAATACTCCTAAATCGTGTTTCCGGGTGACCTGTTAAGCAACAAACAAATATAAGAGGTGGGTAGAAGAAAGTCATAAAAAGTGCTAGAGAAAAATAATAATTTAATCTGAATGTTTTTGAAGGCTTCAGTATTGTTAAAGCTTTATATCTGCAGTATCACAATTTCCTATTTTGTAGCAAAGTTAAATTCAATAAATATATAGACTAGTTGGTGCAAAATTACCCCCAAAATAATTGAACATGACTACCCATGAAGATAGGAAGCATTTTTCTGATAATCATGTTTAATTTAATTTAGAGATTAATAAATGTGAAGGGCCATGTATAAATAGTACAGAAGTGCAATGTGTTATTTACCTCGGGAGCGTTTAATTCTTTTTTCAGACTAGGCTTAAATTATTCTAGTGATAGAATTTCTTCTAATGTTCTATGGTAATAAATATATCACTGTTTTAAATTTTTAGCATATCCTGGCTGTTCTTATAATAATTAAGCACTAATTCTCTAAGTGTAATTTGTAGAATATAATAGCAACATGTAATACAACTCTATACATATTACTCAGTGGTATAAAATTCAATAAAAAAATTTCATTAAAATTATCTCAACTTCTTAAGGGCTGTAAGAGATTGCAGTGATGTTGGTTAGAAAGAAAGTATTCTAAGGGTATTGGACGATATTTCTTTAACTTATCTCACAGAGTCATTGGGCCGGATAAAAATGGGAAGCAACATTGAATAATACTGTAAGGGAAACAGAAGTATAACATACTGTATAATAAATAGTAAGAATGTGATGATGATGATGATGATGATGATGATGATGATGATGATGATGAAATGGGGAATGCACAACATAAGAATGTTTGCCTATTCAAAGTGATTGTGATATGAGTGCAACAAATGTTTGTTTAGGCAAGCCATTCAAAAGGGGCAAGTACAATCAGGTCTTCAATCCAGTAAATATCTGAAATCATTCTTTTATCTTTCCATTGCTACAATAGCAGTCTTTTAGCCATAGTTAGGTCATGGAGAACATATTTCTGTTGTCCAGTTGTTAAATTCCATATACTAGGTATATAGTTCAAAATACTATATCCTGTGAAAAATTTAGTTTTTTTCTCACATTTTTAGGTAAACCACTTTTTTTCCCTGAAACTTATTAAACATGTCTTAAAGAAACATTATTCTTATTACATCTCCAACAAAGTACCATTTTTGACAGCCCATTTCTGTGCAAATCTAATGAAGTCCATAAATTCTAAATATTTTTGTTATATACTTGTCAACTCACAAAGCTTTCCTGCTCCCGTGTTGCCATAGGCAGGGGGATGGGGGATCACGCCTCGCAGCTGCATTGAGGAATTCGCACCTCAGTCAAAACAAAACACATCCTAGCCGGCCGAAGTCAAGGCCATCTCCACGGGGACCCACAATGGCCAGAGGGAGTGACTTCTACAACTCATGAAATTGCTTCATTGGGAATGTGACTCATGACACACCTTGGGGGGAGGGGGAAACAGGATCAGAGACAAGGCGCGAACCGAGTGAAGTTAGAGCTGACATCACTTGGTCCCTGCCGACATGGCACTCCTAATAAACAACTGGATTTTTTAAAAAACTTTTTTTGAGGCTCCTGCTTTTATTAGGGCATTGGTCGGAACCCTGACAGCAAGCCAGCTCTCCCAAAACTAACCAAAACGACCAGGATTCCTAATTCCCGGACTCTCCACTTGCTCTCCGATACCTGGGGTGCATGGAGAGAAACTCAGGCCACCATGGCAGAGGGTGGAATCTCCAAAGAAAGCCTGCTCCTGGCAACCAAGAAAGAGGCAGAATCGACCCCCACCCAGGGGGCTCCAGGAGCCAGCAGCCCAATCAGAACCCAACTGCAGCTGTCTCTGACCATGGATACCAAGATGTCCGGAATGCCCGCCTCAGTGACCGAAGCAAGAAAGGGATGAGTATTGGTGGAAGAGTCCCTAAAGCAGTTGAGGCCGGACTCCCCTACTCTAGCTCCCGTTGTTTGGGGCAATCCATGAGTGAGTTAGGAAGATTGGAGTGGATGAAAGAGTGGGAAGAGGTCAGAATCCCAAAAACTCTACTTCCTACTCACCCCTAGGTTAATTCTTAGAGCAATTGAGGGAGAAATTTGACCAAGTCACCCTTCACGATGAGGGGCCGTCATGTCTCCCAAAAGAAAGGGGAAAAGAGATGGGGGTGCAATTGATCCCCCTGAAGTGAGTAGAAGCCCAATCCAACCCGCTGAGCTCCAATTAGCCAGCCCTAAATTTAAGCTGGACCTAACTTTGGAGCAACCCCGGTACGCCCACGCGCTCCCAACCACCCAAAAATGGAGAGGCAGATGAGAATGCAGCCCCCCTTCTCCACCCACCAGAAGAAAATTGAGCCCAAGGCTGCTGCCAATGGCTCCCCTGTGCCACAAGCAAGCCACCCAGGCCAAAGTCCCCCTCCATGAGCTAGAGTCGATGGTGACTGCCACAGTGCAGGCAGATGGGGCAGATGAGGCCCAACAAGATGAGGGAGGGGCAGTGTGGAATGAGCCACCCCGATTCAGGGGGAAGTTCAATGGGGACCCAGATCAACTGGCTCTATTTCTTGACTCTGCTGGAGTCCATCTAGATCATTATGGACACCTCTACCCATCACACAGAGCCATGGTGAACGCCATCACCATGGGATTAGAGGGGGAAGCAAATGAATGGCTAGCAGCCCTCCATAGGAGGAGAGCCCCCCAGCTGCAGGACATCAACAAATTCCTGCAAGAGCTAGAAGCCAGATTCAAGGAGGTGGACGAGGATCAATATGCGAAGGATGAGCATTGGAATTTAAAGCAGAGAGGGTGACCCATTAAAGAACATATCTGTGAGTTCAGAAGAGTCGTGGGAAAGCTACTGCCCTGGCCAGAGGAGCTACTAGTCCATTTTTTCAGAGAAAGCCTGGGCAAGCAAATTAGCCAAGTAACCGCCTATTGGGACATTCCAAACCAACTCTCCAAGTGGTTCGGAGTAGCCATAAAGGTTGACTGCGGGTTGCATGCCAATGACATGTGGAGGCAACTGGGCCCCAGAGAGAGAGGACAACCAGATCAGAGACCACCTGGCTGACAGGATGCCACAGTAACCCAGCCAGCCCCAAGTCCAACTCTCCCCCAAGGCCAGTTGAAATGCTACAAATGTGGAGGGATAGGCCACTTTGCATTGGCTTGTGCAACTCCAGCTCTGAAACCCAAACCAGAGCCACCATCCAGGACATGGTTGGAACGAGGCCCCAGGTGTGTCACCGACAAGTCCTGAAAAGCCCTCCAGGCTGTAGAGGTCCCTTCCCACCCAGCCGAAGCAGGGAGGAACTCCAACTGATGACAACCAATCACCGGAACCCTATGACAGCGAGGACAAGGGTGAAAATGACCCAATGGTGAGTGAACCTATCCACCCTTTCAACTTCCTGATACATCTCACAGCCCCAAAAACAGGGACCCAGGGCACTTTTGAAGCCCTAATAGACTCAGGCTGCACTAGATGTTTGATTAACTTACCCATGGTCCTGAAACTGGGGATCAGAGCAAAGAGATTGGCCCACCCGATTAGGTTCAAGCAGGTCAATGGGTCCCTATTGGGGGGCCATGCCACCCACCTGACTGAGGCTAGAGCTAGCGGACCACTGGGAATCAATTCGATTTGTAATAGCTCCCAAAATGACAGAGACAGTCATACTGGGGCTCTCTTGGCTAGACAAGTGGGGCCTGACCATCTGGTGGCAAGGGGGCAACTGGAGGCTGAGGATAACAAGAGGCCCCCAACCCCCTGTCCAGCAAATAGGGGCATTGCCCGCACAGGAAACACCCCCCCCCAGAGCCCCACCAGCACTACTGGCAGCCACCTCTGAACAAACCCCAGAGGCTGAATGGATCCCTGGAGAATATCAGGGCCTCGCTTAAGTGTTCAGTGAAACCGAGTGCAATGTCCTACCCCCCCCCCCTTTCCAACGGACTGTGCCATCGAAATCATCTCCGGGGCCAAGCTTCCCAAAGCCAAACTGTACGCCATGGTGTACAGTTTGCCATGGTGTACAGATGCAAGAAATGTGCAAATACATAGACAATAACCTAGCAAGGGGGTTCATCGAGCCAGCCAAGCCACGTGTCGCAGCCCCAGTCCTATTTAAAGAGAAAAAAGATGGAACTATAAGATTATGTGTAGATTTCAGGGGGATAAACAGTGTGTGCATGCACAATCTATACCCCCTCCCTCTCATGAAAGACATGCTGTCCCACCTAGCCAAGGGAAAGGTCTTTACTAAACTAGACCTCAGAGAAGTATATTACCAAGTCTGAATCAGGGAGGGAGATGAATGGAAAACAGCATTCAACTGCCCCCTAGAAGGCTTTCAATTCAAAGAAATGCCTTTCAGGCTGCAGGGGCCCCTGGTGGTGTTTATGCAGTTAATAAATGAAGTGCTGCATGAGCACCTCTATAAGGGGTTGCTATAAAGAATTTCATCGCACGCGGCTAGACTACCTGGGCTACCGAGTGTCAAATGAGGGGATAGAGATGGACCCTGCCAAAGTACAAGCTGCCCTAGAGTGGCAGCCTCCTCGCACTTGCAGACAGCTACGAAGTTTCCTGGGATTCACAAAGTTTTACAGGCAATTCATCCCCTCCTCCATGAAGATTGCCAAACCCATGACAGACCTCCTAAAAGCAGGGAGCCCAGGGATGAACGGGGTTGTGCTGTAGGGGTTGTGCTCCCTGCCGGGCACAACCCCTACAGTGGGACCTAACCTGCCAAAAGGCATTTGAAACACTAAAAGAACTTTTTGCAAAAGAAACAGTACTGAAACACTCCAACACTGAACAACCCTTCGTCATCCAAGCAGATGCCAGTGACACGACAGTGGGAGCAGTGTTACTCCAAAGAAATGGCCAGGGAAAACTACAGACTTGCGCCTACACCTCCTGTAAGCTCACTGACATGGAAAGATAATGGGCCACATGGGAAAAAAGGCTTTTGCAGTAAGATGGGCACTACTAACTTGGCACCACCTTTTGGAAGGGGGGCAGAAACCGTTTGAAATCTGGACTGACCATAAGAAACTGGAGGCCCTTAGGACCCCTCGGAAACTGTCGGCCAAACAAGTCCACTGGGCTCAATACTTCAACCGATTCAACTTTGTGCTAAAACACATCCCGGGGGGAGGAATTTCCTAGCTGATGCCCTCTCCCGCATGCCTCAATACAAATTTATTTATTATTGGTTCTTCTATGCCGCCCTACTCCCGAGGGACTCGGGAGGTGCAGGTGGGAGGAGGTAGTAGACACCATCATTCCCCTTACCCCAACCACGACCCAAGTGACTACCTGCCAACAATGCCGCGACTGGCAAGGTCAACCCGCAAGCGATTTAACCGCAAAACCCGCCCTGAGTCCTTCGGGAGTTGGGCGGCATATAAGAATACCAAAATAAATAAATAAATAAATAAATAAATAAATAAATAAATAAATAAATAAATAAATAAATAAATAAATAAATAAATAAATAAATAAATAAATAAATAAATAAATAAATAAAAACTCAAAACCGAACTGGAAGCAGACCCCTGGTTCCATGACAACGAACATATCTTGAGAAAAATGGAGGACCTAGCATGGAAGGGGGTGAAACTCTACATCCCTGAATCCCTACGCATCTCAATCCTCCAGAGAAGCCATGATGTGAAATCAGTGGGTCACTTTGGTTTCCTAAAGACTTTACACTTCGTGAGGAGACAATTCTGGTGGCCCGGCATGAAGAAAGATGTGGATAGTTATGTAAAAAGGTGCAGCATCTGTGCCACCAGGAAAAAGAGACCAGGAAAACCCCCTGGGTTGCTGCAACAGGTGGCAGAGGCGATGAGGCCATGGGAGGAAATCGCAATGGACTTTATAGTGGAGTTACCAAAGAGAGGTGGGAACACAGTGATCTGGACTGTGATTGACTTATTTTCCAAGCAGGCACACTTCATACCTTGCAGCGGACTACCCTTATCCCACCAGCTAGCCAAACTCTTCCTGAAGCACATCTACCGCCTGCATGGAGTACCGCACAGAATCATCTCGGACACAGGAGTCCAGTTCATGGCTAAGTTCTTGAGAGAGTTTCTGCGGTCCATTGAGTTATCCCAGGGCCTTAGCTCGGCCTTTCATCCGAGCACCAATGGAGGGGCGGAGAGACTGAACGCCATGGTAGAACAGTACCTGAGGTGTTACATCAGTGGTTCCCAACCTGGGGGTCGTGACCCCTTTGGGGGTCGAATGACCGTTTCCCAGGGGTCGCCTAACACCATCGGAAAAGAGAAATTTCCCATGGTGTTAGGAACCGAACACTGTAGTAGACCTCCAGACCATTAGAGGACGGTGTTAGCCGCCTCTCTCTCTCTTTCTCTCTCACTCCCCGACCTTCCCCAACACTTTTATTGTATGAGAAAGCGGAGAGAAGAGCTAAACTTTGTCTCAGCTTCGCATCAGGGTCTTGTGCGCGAGATCTCGGTCAGCCCTTTTTTTATCCTCCTCCTTTTCCAGGAGCGGAATTAAATCCGTCCGCCCCTTAGTTGCACGTGCCTATCCCAGAGTGCCCAAGGGAGGGGAAATGGAAGAGAAACGTACAGAAACTTTATTAGGAGACTTTGACCGACTCAGCACTGGGCACTTTTATTTTTCCGCTTTGCACGCGCAGCCACGCCCCCTCCTCCCCCTGTCATCGGGCTTGCTCTGGATTGGAACCTTCCTCCACAACTCTTGTCGGGCGGGCAGGTTCGAAATCAACAAGCGACAGCCGAGGCGGCGCTTTCATTCCTTTTTTTTTTTTTGCAGAAGGCCTCCTTTCCCCACTCCTCCCCGGCCGCTACTGGCGCAAGGAGGAGGAGGAGGAGGTGGCGGCGGCTTCGCGCATGCGAGCGTGGCCCTGGCTCCCTCCTTCACTTTACCCCATTGTAGGATCGATCCCCAGGGCAGGGCAGGGTCGGTGCAAGATGGAGGGTTTAATGCTGAGTGAAACGGAGCAGTGCTATTACTGCGACCTCTTCTCCTACTGAGACTTGGAGAGCCCCAAGAAAGGGAGCTGGGGCCATGCTCGCATGTGCAAAGCCTCCTCCTCCTCCTCCTCGCGTGAGAGTGAGGAGCAGCGAGGCCGAAGAGAGAGGGGGTGGGGGCGCAAAGCCAAAGTGGCCAGCCAGCCGGCCTCCCCATCCTAAAGGCAGACGATGGCGCCATCCCTCCCCCGCGCTCTCTCTGAGGAGGCAGCAGCAATCAAGTTTTCCTCGCTGCAAGGGACATAGCAGTCCTGGCGCATCCTTAGCGGTTGCGAGGGTGATGGTTTTAAAATGCCTTTCATCCATGGAAATGAGCCTTGCTGAAATACAGTAATTTAAGAGGGGGAAAAACCTAGCTCCTACGGAGATC
Organism: Diadophis punctatus similis; assembly: GCA_023053685.1. NCBI lineage: Eukaryota > Metazoa > Chordata > Lepidosauria > Squamata > Dipsadidae > Diadophis > Diadophis punctatus. Next base: position 8,846,811 of record JALIGW010000010.1, on the reverse strand, counting down.
ATAGGTATGACTCGCAGAGGGAGGGGCGAGAGAAAATTAGCCACCTGAGGGGGGTGACGCTTTTAAAAGGCAGCCAGCCAAATTTCCTTCACGTGGAGCAGGTAAACGAAGGAATCCCGAGGGTAGGAGAAGGAAAGAAAGGAGGTGGATTGAATCGGTAGGAGGATGAATGCCGGTGGGGGAGAACTGAGAAGCTTCCAGGGGGTTGTTTATTGAGGGGGGAGGAAGTAAAGCTTGAGAGGAGCAGGAAATAAAGAGAGGATGGAAGGCAAAGGGCAGAAAAATGGTTGTAATAAAATATTGAATAGAGGAAATGGGCTTATTATATGAAGAGAGATGAGAAGGGAACCTAGGATTTGTGGATCAGAGAACTTGGATTAGGGATAATGAAGAAAAAGTGTACAGGTAGTCTGATCTCCTCCTCTTTCTCTTCTCCGCTCTTGAAAGGGCCCGAAAGGGGGGCAGCTGGCAGCAGAGCATGGGGGCGTGTGTGTGTGTAGTGGAGGCGCGGCGAGGCGAGATTTGCGAGGCAAGTAGCCACCAAGCCAGCCCGAGCTCCCTCCGCGTCCCTCACGCGATCCCAGGTTTGATCATGGAGTAGGGAAAGTGGAAGGGGTGGGGCGGGGGCGGAGGGCTTGGAAATGTGTGTCATATGTGTGAATGGAGGGAGGAGATGGGGAGAAGCCGCGGTGGAAGGAAGGAAGGAAGGAAGGAAGGAAGGAAGGAAGGAAGGAAGGAAGGAAGGAAGGAAGGAAGGAAGGAAGGAAGGAAGGAGAAGGATGGAAAGAGAAGGAAGGATGGGAAGGGAAGGAAGGATGGGTGGGTGGGTGGAAAGGGAAGAATGGATGGATGGATGGATGGATGGATGGAAAGGAATGAAGAAAGGAGAAGCATAGAAAGAGAAGGAAGGAAGGATGGGTGGGTGGGTGAGTGGAAAGGGAAGGATGGATGGATGGATGGATGGATGGAAAGGAAAGAAGGAAGGAAGAAGAAGCATGGAAAGAGAAGGAAGGAAGGATGGGAAGGAAGGATGGGTGGGTGAGTGAGTGGACAGGGAAGGATGGATGGATGGATGGGAAGGAAGGAAGGAATTGAAGGAGAAGCATGGAAAGAGAAGGAAGGATAGGAAGGGAAGGATGGGTGGGTGGGTGGGTGAGTGGAAAGGGATGGATGGATGGAAAGGAATGAAGGAAGGAAATTTCATTTATTTGTAATTAGAAATAAATATTTTACAATATAAAAATACATATTGTTTTTGTAATTAATCACTATGCTTTAATTATGTTCAATTTGTAACAATGAAAATACATCACGCATATTAGATATTTACATTACGATTCATAACAGTAGCAAAATTAGAGTTATGAAGTGGCAACAAAAATAATTTTATGGTTGGGGGGTCACCACAATATGAGGAACTATATTAAGGGATCGCGGCATTAGAAAGGTTGGGAACCACTGTGTTACATGAACTATCAGCAGTCCAATTGGGCGGACCTTTTGCCATTCGCAGAGGTTGCATACAGGGGTGGGTTCCAATTTTTTTTACTGCTGCTCTGTAGGTGTGGCTTAATTTTGTGGGCATGGCTTAATTTTGTGGGAGTGGCTTGATGGTCATGTGACCGGGTGGGAGTGGCTTTGCGGTCATGTGACTGGGTGGGAGTGGCTTGGTGATAATGTGACTGGGTGGTCATGTGACTGGGTGGGCGTGGCCAACTTGACGTCACTCACATCAAGGGTGAGGGTTAGGGTTAGGGTGCCTGGCCTTGCCTTGCCTCAAAGGCCTCAACGAGATACAAT